>OX375883.1:101238647-101838647 GCA_947359465.1 Metellina segmentata
ATACAAACTTCGTCCAATCTACGATCAAAAGTTAGAGCATATGAAATAATAAACGTATTTAAATGATCGCTTTATTTTACTCGAAATTTTGAAAGTTTCATTAACTCTCTGATCACGTCAAAAAACATAGTTGGATCGATATGTTGAAAGCACAGAGTAGAATTCATTCAAACTTGTGAATTTGCTTGACCTCGTCATCTGACCGTGGATTAAAATTATGAGGTGTTTTTATCGGATCTTTTACTTTGGTCATTGGATCTTGTAAGCTCACCATTGCACCTTGTGTTACTACTGTTTCGCTTAAATGAACTGCCTTCCCATCTTATAACTTATCTAAGAACCATGCTTCTATGATTTTTCTCACTTTGCCAGATACCTGGGAGTTGTAGGCTTTACACAGGTTTGATTCCAGTCAATTTCTCTCCTGGGTAATTTTTTTTGTCACTTTTTATTTTGGTTGTGGGCCCCTCTAAATTGCCAGGCTGGTTGCAACGGAGATTCACGAGTTCAAAATTTTACCAAAGACCTTCCTGTACGTGTAACTTGTTACACGTTAAAATTGTCATGGCGGCAAATGTAATCTTGCTGCTGTGGTAAGGAATTCTGGAGAGTAGGGTATGAATTCAGTTGTTGAGATTTCCATCTGATATGGTTTAAAATGTCGATGTATCTTTCAGTCTTTTCATTTGAGACTTATATCGGATCGTCGCCAATAGCCCGCTGTGTCATTCCAGTGCGACGGTGATGCAACTACCTTACTTTGTCTGTTTGTCAATGAAATATTTTTTTGACGTTCTACTATATGGTACATTTTTGTTTGACATTGAGTAGTAATTTTCATGTAACAATACAAGTCCTAAGTAGTGCGTATGAAATCAAGATTTGCTTTTTCTTTTCTTTATATACTATCTACCAATTAGTATTTGGACACCCATGCAAATTACAATATCTGCGGTCCTGATATACGTCACCGAAAAAAACCGTGTGAGAAACACCATCGTCATTAGTCGCATGCCAGATGCCACGAAGTGCAGAGTTATCTGATTTCAAGAAAGGTTTATTCGTCGGGTATCACAGAAATGGCCGATACTTAAGGGACATATCTAGCAAGCTGAATTACCGAAAATCAACAGTGGGCTATGTGATTCAGAAGTGGAAGGTGAGCGGTGATTGTAGGAATGTGTCCCGAGTCGGCATATCCACGAAACGGGAAGATAGATATCGAAGGCGCTGTCCAGAGAAATTCAGAAGAAACTCACCCAACCGATGGCACACCTATCCAGGAATTTCAACAAGCAACCAGGAGTGTTGTTTCGACTAATACTATTCGTAAGGAAACATATCTGCTTGGTTTTCGAGGACCAGCTGCAGCCCATAAGCCTTTGATTTACAAAGTCCGAACGCGCTGCTCGGTAAATGTGATGCAAACCACATCGAAAGTAGACCGTAGATCAATGGAAACGGGTTCACTATAGCGACGAATCAAAGTTCACCCTTTACCGTCCGGTTAGCAAGGTCTGGGTATGGTGTCTGCCTGGAGAATGCCTTCTGCCCGAATGTATTGTGCCAACAGTAAAGTTCGGCGGAGGTGGAATTATGGACTGGTGTTTTTTCTTCTGATATGGACAGTGACCCTTGGACGAAATTCATGGTAAGCTTAATTCCGATGCATACTGAACTATTTTGGAGGACAGTGTGCTTCGTACGTTGTGGCAGTTTTACGGGTTGGACCTATGTTGCTTCCAGGACGAGAACACCTGCTGTCAATATGGATTGTATGGCGACAATGGTGTTAACCGAATGGACTGGCCTGCCCATAGTTCAGACCTGAACCCTATCGAGGTTCTCGATAGGGTTCGACCTCTGATATCGAGAACCTCGATTACACCAATTAGCAATTGATTTTCATGAAATGTTTTGACACATAATATTTTTATACTTAATTAAAATTAATATTTCAAAAATATTCAAAATTAATGGTAGGTAGGTTTTTTTATGTTTTAAATTCGTACTGGAGAAACTCAACGGGCTATTGACGACGGTCCGGGATCAATTCCCAGGAATATTGAAGGTTTCAGGGATATGTTTCAACTAAAAGTTGATTAACAATTCACGTATCTCCAAAGAATTTACCCGATCGACCGGTATAGTGCTTAAGGTGCTTGCCTCTAGATAGGAAAGTTCCTGGTTCGAATCCGGGCTTGGGCATGGATGTTTGTAAGCGTATGTGCTGAGTAGGCTGGTGCATCTTAAATCTGTCGGAAGTTTAGATAGGGGGTGGGGGTGCCAGCTCAAAGTTTACCTCGTCATCTGATCGTGGTTCAAAATTACGAAGTGTTGACCTCGGATCTTTCCCTTAAGGGATTTATCCCGTACCGTCGTCAATAGCCCGTTTTGTTGGAATCGAAAACACGACAGGAATCGAAAATGGGCCGTCTACAACTCGAAGGTTGTCAGATATACCCACTGAGATACGACGAACCCGTGTAATTAAGGGGAGGTAGTACTTTTTAGACCTTGCGTTACTCGCGAAAACATACTTTTTCCGATTCATCATAAATAATTGAGTTTTGTATATTGTAGTATACAATTGATACAGTTTAAAGATAATTGTATGGCTTTTAAAAAACTGCAGTCATATTTGTAGTTAAAAATATCTATTTTTATAAAACCTAGCAAAAATTATACACAATTTTTTCGCTTTAAAATTTACCCACTTAACTTTCCCGTAAGTTTAAAAAAAAACTAATAAACGTAGAGTTAAGAAATTCTGTATGGTTATTCTAAAAGTAGATCTTAGTTCTCTGAACTATGTATTTGTATATAAGAGCTATAGTTTTTTATTTATGGATTCACACATACATGCTAAATTTTTTCAAAGTTGTCTTATTTTAAAATTTTTAATTTTTATAAATATTTTTACTTTAAATACCACAAATTCCTTAGTTTACAGAATTAAGACATACATGTGCTTCAATTTGGTGCAAACATTTGTGTTTTACAGTGCATCTTTCAAAAGTTATCTTGCGGGAAAGTTAAGTGGGTAAATTTCAAAACGAAGAAATTGTGTATAGTTTTTGCTAGGTTTTATAAAAATACATGTTTTTAATTACAAATATGACTGCAGTTTTTTAAAAGCCATGCAATTGTCTTTAAACTGTATCAATTTTATACTACAATATACAAAACTCAATTATTTATGATGAATCGAAAAATGTTTTCGGGCGAGCAATGCAAGGTCTAAAAGGTCCTTAAGGTCTAAAACTCCCCTTAAATAGATTTCTTGCATAAACTACGCTATAAACATTACAAAACTATGTAAAGAAAATATTATTTTAAAGACATTAAACATATGAGCAATAAATGGTACTTCTTAATTAACGTCGTACTAGAGCATCACAATGGGCTTTTGACGACGATACGGAAACAATCCTATAAGTGTAAGATCCAAGGACAACACCACGTAAACATATGGAGTAAATTCTCTCTCTCTCTCTCTCTCTCTCTCTCTCCTCTCTCTCTCGTCAGTTCAAACACAGTATATTTTTATTACAAATAAACCGAACAAGCAGTATGCAATTTAATTAGATTCGCACTGGAGCTACCCCGAGCTATTGGCGACGGTCCGGGATCAGAACAAAAGGAAAAGGTCCGACGTCAAAACCACTTAATTATCAACCACGGTCCGATGACGAGATCACTAATGAGGAGGCACCCCACACTTCAAACTACTTCACCACGCCAACGTGATGACATTTTAAGCCAAGTCAGATTTAATGTGCACCAGACCCCATCTACAACGGTGTATGGTTGGATTCGAACTCGTCACCTTCCATTTGCTAACTCGTTATTCTACAAGCGATTCAAAGGAGATCGTTTCAAGAACTCATAAGTTGTTTCATAAGCTGATTGTATCACGTGGTGTTTGGCGTCTTGAAAGCCTATCTCTACACAGATTTGGCAATTGCTCTTTGCTTTGGCATACATAATAGATCCAAAGAATTTTTCACAAGACTTGCAGGGGAAACTTTTGTTGCTGTTTTTTTTGCAAAGACACCCCATGAAGTCTTGCTTCATGAGCCTTCAAATATCGCTTGACATAAAATCCCGTACCACAAATTTCGCAATTAAATTCCATACTTAATGAGATCTATTGTGCACGTGGTTTACACACATATAGTGTTTATGGGTGGGTAGAGGTGGGAGCCGAAAATTGTATTTTTAAGTTAATAATTATATAAGTTAGTGTTTTATTTATGCTTTTTGTTACATCAGAATGGTCCTAAACCATGGGTGGATACGACACCATCATCCTAAAGCAAAGGGGACGGCAGAGGGGCGGGAAAATATCAGCTGGTAGTGAGTTCAGGAGTGGTTCTTAGATTATTTTTGTAAAATCAACGGAAGCTTGGAAAAATATAAAAAGGGTATTAAAAATTAGGAAAAATATTTTAGAATCAAAAGGAATTAAATTGGAATTTTTTTTTAATAATTTGGAGGATCTAAAAAGTTTTTCGCCAGCTGGGTTCGAACTCGGGAATTCATCCTCCACTGCCGACGCCATTCTGAAGGTAGGTGACTTGAGGCCATCGTTGCTTCACGAAATTAAGCTCTTTAAAAGAAGACATTTTATATGTGGTTGATTTCAGTCTCATTGGCCGTTATGGTGATTGGCGAGAAATACTACTAACAACAATCATACAACATATATATGAGGAGCCAATCAGAGTCAACTTGTCGGACACTTACGCTGTACGCTGAGGCGCTAGAGTGTTGCCTAGATTTTGGCGAAATAGCAACCCCAGCAACCTTTTCACTGAAATACTACGTGATTCTTTTCGACGAATCAGATCGAAGACAGGTAACTGAGACAATCTGAACTGAACCGCTTGTTTATTCTTTCCTCGTCAGATAACCATGGTATAGAAGTACAAGTCATCTGTTTGTAGGTATTTAATGAACACAGCTGCAGTAAACAAGTCGCAATTATAAACGGTCCGAGTTCATAGAGAAGGGGCCTACCAACCGGTTAAAGTGTTAGCCTAGGTTCCTGGTTCGAATCCGGGTCCGGGCATGGATGTTTGTAAGCGTATGTTGTAGAGGCGGTTGATGCACCTTAAATATGTCGTGGCCGAAAGTACTCACGTTGGGTTGTTGTGGATGTTTGGAGAGTGGGGTGCCAGCTCAGGTGTTGCTTCGTCATCTGACCGTGGTTCAAAATTACAAGGTATTGCCCTCGAATCTTTCCCTTAAGGGATTGATTCCGGATCGTCGTCGATAGGCAGTTGTGTTGCTCAATTAGACGTTAGTTAAAAATTACCAACTACCATAAAGAAGCGAATGATCCAAGGAAAATACGAGGTAATTTTGAACTACTGTAAGGTAGAGTGCCTATATAATAAGAGTGGCGACATACGGGAAACACTTTCTGATTGGCGTAGAGACCTTTTCCTAGCTCCCGTAGACTTAACATGGGAACTTTTTGTATGTTCGAGAAAAACGTGTGTACATTAAATAAAAAAGAAAATATAGCTTATTCATACTCCATTTCGTGTTCTAGAATGTTTATTTATTATTATTTTAGTGTTTTGTCAATATAAATTTGAAAACTTTTTAAGTAAATAGCTTCTTTTGAACAACGTGGTGTTTCCCGCAATCTAAGTCAGCGCGTTGTGTAATCCATCTCATCAATTACGCATGTAATTGAGCGTTTATATGACTCATTTATACCAAATGTATCCATATTATAACAATCATATGCTTTTTGTTCTCCTTGAAATGATAGATTAATTCGTCCAGCAACCTTCTTTGAGACGATTCTGGTAGAAAAAGGGCTGCCGTGCATGCGCATTGGACCAAATTTGGTCCCTTGTCGCCACTCTTATTATATAGGCACTCTACTGTAAGTTGACTAGGTCACGCTTGAGCGAGAACCCCAACCCCCAAAATTTCTATCAACCCAGAGTAAGAACATTTCCGATCACTCCGGATTTAGCGTGCTACAATGTAATATCTCTTTATTGGAGTTTATAAGCTATATTTTTAGAATTTTCATAGAACAATCGCTAAACTATTTTTGTAAGCATCCTTAAATGAAAACCAATTTGTGTGTACACAGTATATAATCAAGTATCAGAGAATATTTTACTTTTTCACAGGGTTCCTATCAACACAACGAATATTCAAAATTGAAGTAAGGCTTATGGGGATGAAAGACTTTCGGACCTTCCATCACAAACGATCAGAAAATGGAAATTAAATTTGAAATGCCTTTGAGACATGGAGAACAAAAACTAAAAGTATAGAGGTATAAAAACCACTTTAAGAATATTTCAAACGCTTTAATCTAAAAATAGATCTTGGTACAAAAAGATACCACTAAATATTGGCTTCTACTGTCCAACACTATAATTCATTGCAAACACAACTATAATTCAAACTAGTGCATATAATTAATGTGGTTATATCACTGCACGTAAATTACTAGAAATTTATTTACGATAAAATTCATCACATTAATTTTCAAAAGTTTATTGATGTCAGCTTTCATTTGAATACATTAAATCTGTTTTATACATAAAAAGTGAAATAAAATACACAGATACGAAAAAGTTTTAAAAACACACAAAAACTTTTTTCTCAACTTTATTTCAAATTTACTTAACAAAACTGTGCATGTATTTTTAAATCAAGAACATAGTTAATTTTACACAATTTTTTAAAGCTAAAATGATACAAAAACCAACAAAAAATGAAATTTTTATGTTCAACTATTTAAAAAAAATAAATATAGCAATAGATGTAAATCCATACCCAGTTTTATTCTAAAGACATATAAGAATAAGTGGAAAAAGTTTGGAAGCTTTTTCTTTGATACGTAAAAAGAGCCTTAGCATTTTGAATACCTTATAGTGCCAAAAAAACCAAAGCTGACAAAAATGCTTTAAAAGTTTTTAAACCCGTATAAAAAATTATTTACAAAACTCAGAGCTATTTGGAATTAATATGTTTATTTACAAACTAATTGAAGCAATTCAAAGAATTTTTCACTCAAATTTAAATCTTTTAACTAAAATAGAAACCGCAAGAATAAGTTAATTTAGTTAAAGTTTAAAAACATTTCATTTTCGATGCGAACTCAAAAATTCATCAATACATAATATAAGTTTTGAATATTAACTTTTTTAGTATCCAGTTCATAATAACTTTACACAAATTAAAAATCTAATTGAAAAATCATTAAACAGTGCGTACATTTAAAAGTACCAGATTTAATAAAAATACCTTCATTTTTTAGTTCAATTTTTTGGGTACATAGCCGCGCAGTTTTAATTTTCTTTTCTGAGCTAGTAAATAAACTACTGTCTTCTTTCTATTTCTTAACTATGATCTACGATAGTCCTTATAGATAGCAAGATGTTTAGAATGCACACTCAATGAAAGATTGTTTTCTTTTAGAAAACCTTCTACAGCTTTTAGATTATCCACATTGAATTCTGTGATAGCATCACAAACAGCAATCGTAACACGTTGCAGCGATGCACAACTTTGGTTTGAGCACTTACTCCAGATAACACTGTGCAGGTTTACATTAGAGTTTTGTGTGGTACACCTTACAGAACTTTGTAACAATACAGTTGAAGCAAGCCTTTGGTAAATTGGCAATATTTTTGCCAAATGCGATTCGTTGATTGATGTTTTAATATGCTTCATATGAGAACCAGGAGGAACCATGAGCCAATGCAGCTTGATAAAAGCACCAGGAATCTTCATTATATTTTTGCCAACACACTTTGAATAACAAACCAAAAATTTCGTCTCTGAAGGTCGCACACCAACTTTGAAGCGCTTTATTTTTATTGTGTCTTGTAACAGAAAAGTGTCTATAACTTTTTAACTAATGGAGTTACGAGTTTAAAATTTTCCACACATATTTAGAAAGGCTGTAGCTCTAATTCAAAGTAATAAAAAAAAATTCGAAATTTTGAGTGATTTTTAAGTACTGTATTCCCTTATTGGAAAACGGTAATATGTCCTTTAAATGTTGTTGCAAGTACACTTTCCCAAAAATTTGTTTTTTACTACTCTCCACATTAGGTTATTTTCCGGTTTAAATGCCTATGTCTATGTGTATTTAAGTTATGATTTTGTGAAAACCTTTTCCCGCATATTTCACACAAATACGGTTTTTCTACAGTGTGTGTGCGTCTGTGTACATGTAAAACCGAAAGATCCGAAAAGGCTCTATCACAAATTTCACAATTAAAAGGTTTCTCACCTGAATGGACCCGTTTGTGTTTTGTCAAATTACCCTTCATCGAAAATGTTTTCTTGCAGATATCACACTCATAAGGTTTTTCACCAGTGTGCACACGTCTATGTATCCGCAAGGTGGCAGCTTGTGAAAATGTTTTCATGCATACTTCACACTCATAAGGTTTGTCACCAGTGTGCACACGACTATGTGTCCGCAAGGTGGAGGCTTGTGAGAACCTTTTCATGCATACTTCACATTCATAAGGTTTTTCACCAGTGTGCACACGTCTATGTATCCGCAAGGTGGCAGCTTGTGAAAATGTTTTCATGCATACTTCACACTCATAAGGTTTGTCACCAGTGTGCACACGACTATGTGTCCGCAAAGTGGAGGCTCGTGAGAACCTTTTCATGCATACTTCACACTCATAAGGTTTGTCACCAGTGTGGACACGACTATGTGTCCGCAAAGTGGAGGCATGTGAGAACCTTTCCATGCATACTTCACACTCATACGGCTTCTCTTTCGTGTGTGTTCTTCCGTGTATATGCAAGTTCCCAAGGATCGAGAAGCCTCTGTTACAAATCTCACAAGTAAAAGGTTTCTCACCTGAATGGGTGCGTATGTGTTTTGTTAAGCTGTCCTTCCACGAAAATGTTTTTTTGCAGACTTTGCACTCAAACGGCTTCTTGCCACTATGCACTCGCATGTGCCTTTCTAAATTTGAGGTCTTTGAAAACCCTTTGCAGCAAATTTTGCACTCATGCAACTTAATACCACAGTGGTGTCCTTGATGACGGTTAAGTTGACTTTTCTCTTTAAAACCTTTTCCCCCCACACTGGTCGCATGGATAAATTTTTGCCGCTAAATTTTCAGTGCGCTTTTTCCCTCTTAATGCACTATTCCTAGGATCTGCTTTTGATTTTGTCTCTTTTGACGGCTGTAGGTGTTGTTGAACGGTTTCTCTGCAGTGCCGAGTTGAAAAAGGGCTTTGTCCACTTACCGTTCGTCCCTTTTTGTTCAAGTTTCAAAATTCCCTTTTAAACAATTTCTCTTCGGAGTGTGCATTCGGATGCTGTCTTTTGTGGTATACCGATGGTCTTATCACTGAATCACCAAGAAGGCTTTTGTTTGTCTGCACACTTTCGGAACGATAAGAATTTGAAGAGATTTCTAACGAAGAACGACAACGACTTGCTAGATTTTCACTGTCAAGTTCAGAAAATTCCTTCCCTTCTCTTCGATCTTGATGTCCTATGGAATCAGAAGGACGCATGGTTCTAACTGAGCTCTGTGCATCAGGCGTTCATCTTCGACCTCTTGCTATATCCGGAGTTGCTACTTCAGGTTCCATTACGTGCTCTAAAAATCTATTCTCAAATTGAGTGTGTTCGCAGTGTTCACCGCCGAAGGCCTTAAACATCCGGTTTGGCGACGAATGGTGTAATTCCATATTAAGGGGTCGATCTGTAGAAAATGTATCTCCAACAGAGACCTTCTCTATCTTCGAACCTTTCGCTTTTTTGGCCCTTTTATCCATATTTCCGGCCCGAATCCAATTCACTGTTGCACCAGCTGTTTCGGTCTTGCTTACTTCTGGTGTTGATGAATTATGATCACCAAATGATGTTGTTGCTTGAACATACGATGCAATCAAATCATCTGGATCCGAATTCTCCTGATCGAAATTCATTTTGAATACTTTGATAAGTTTTCGAATGAAATTCTAATACATTCCATTTACATAAAAGTACAATTTTACGACTTTAAAGTTAGGAAATTTTTTTGCAGCAAAGGAAAAAAGCGATTCTCAGGACGAGAAAATTCAGGAAAAGTATTCAAGTGAGTATCTGCAAATTATTCGACACCTTTATAAATGAATACTGTTCAATTTTACTTCACTTGTATGCGTTATAATTTGAAAGATGTACTGCATAATACTGAAAAGTATGACATGAAGATGGTACATGTATACTGAAAATTATCACCAACACATTTATATTTTGTTATTTGGAAATAAAAAATATTTTGGGTTTGAAGCAGAAACGAAATATATATACTTCGTCCAATGGACGATGTAAAATTAGAGAAAATGATATTATAAACGTATTTATAATTTCGTTTTATTTTATACGAAAATTTGAAAGTTTCATCAACTCTTTGATCACGTCAAAAACTAAATTGTTTCGCTATGTTGAAAGCACAGAGTAGAATTTGCTTAAACTTGTGAATTTGCTTGACCACGTCATCTTACCGTGGATTAAAATTACGAGATGTTGTTATCGGGTCATTTTCTTTGGTAATTGGATCCAGGAAACTCTCCATAGCACCTTGTGTTACTCCTGTTCGACGTAAATTAACTACCTACCAATCTTATAACTTATCTAAGAAACCTGGTTCTGTGATTTTTCCCACTTAGCTAAGTACCTGAGTCTTGTAGGCTTTACACAGGCTTGATTCCAGTCAAGTTCTCCCTTGGGTAATTTTTTTTTTGTCATGGAGGCAAATGTAATCTTGCTGCTGTGGTAAGAAATTCTGGAGAGTAGGGTATGAATTCAGTTGTTGAGATTTCCATCTGATATGGTTTAAAATGTCGATGTATCTTTCAGTCTTTTCATTTGAGACTTATATCGGATCGTCGCCAATAGCCCGCTGTGTCATTCCAGTGCGACGGTGATGCAACTACCTTACTTTGTCTGTTTGTCAAGGAAATATTTGTTTGACGTTGAACTATATAGTACATTTTTGTTTGACATTGAGTAGTAATTTTCATGTAACAATACAAGTCGTAAGTAGTGCGTATGAAATTAAGGTTTTTTTTTCTTCGTATACTATCTACGAATAAGTATATGGACACCCATGCAAATGACGATATCAGCGGTGCTGATATATATACGTCACGCCCTCCGCCGTAAAATAGCGTGTGTATAATAAAATTGTCATTAATCTCAAGCCAGATGCCACGAAGTGCAGAGTTGTGTGATTTCAAGAAAGGTGTAATCGTCGTATCACAGAAATGGCCGATTTTTAAGGAACGTATCTAGCAAGCTGAATTACCGAAAATCCACAGCGAAAAGACTCAATCAGAAGTGGAAGGTGAGCGGTGATTGTAGGAATATGCCCCGAGTCGGCAGACCAACGAAACTGGAATATTGTGATCGAAGGCTCTGTCCTGAGAAATTCGTAATAATCTCACCCAATCAATGGCACATATACTCCAGAAGTTTCAACCTGCATTTCGGACTGTTGTTTCGATTAATACCAAAAGTAAGGAAGCACATCTTCTTGGTTTTAATGGTCGTGCTGCCCACCACCCCTAAGCCTTTGATTATAAAGTCCAACCACGCTGTTTGATATATGTGATGCAAAACGTGTCGAAAGTGTACCGTAGATCAATAGAAACGGGATCTCTATAGCGACGAATCAAGGTTCACCCTCAACCGTTCGGATGGCAGAGTCTGTTTATGGCGTCTGCTTGGAGAGAACGCCTCCAACCCGAATGCATTGTGCCCACAGTAAAGTTCGGCGGAGGTGGAATTATGGACTGGGTTTTTTCTTCTGATATGTACAGTAACTCCCGGTCCAAATTCATGGTAAACTCTACTCCGATGAATACTAAACTATTTTGGAGGACAGTGTGCTTCGTACGTTGTGGCAATTTTACGGGTTGGACCCATGTTGCTTCCAGGACGATAACGCTTGCTGTCAGCATGGACTGGAATGGTGACAATGGAGTTAACCAAATGAACTGGCCTGCCCAGAGTTCAGACTGAACCCTATCGAGAAACTCTGGGATGAGTTAGATCGCCGAATTAAAAGGTGCGACAACCGTCCAAAATCGGTGAAGGAAATGTCTTCTCCAAGCCGAGTGGAATAAAATACCACCAGCCGTCATACAAGAACTTGTGGAAAGTATGCCGTGGAGGGTTGAGGTTGTAATTGTCTTTCGTGGAGGGTCTACAAACTATTGAATATGAATGAATTTTGTTTTTCTTTTTTATCACAGGTGTCAAAATACTTGTTGGTAGCTACTGTATAATTGTCATGAAACGTAATAAACTTTTTTTTACCCACACAAGTGCGAGTTCTTTACCTTACAAATACACTTCACCTCCAAGTCCTGTAAAAAGTGTTTGAGACGTCTATATCCGGCCCCTCGAATCCAATGAAAGGCATGTAATAGTAACACATAATGGATCGGATCACGTCTCGTTGCCACTGGTGCTTTATTTCTTCACCTCCTTGAAAAAATCAAATTGCGCCTTTTGTTTGGATATTTTTCCGTGTCGAATTCGCGGCCTCGTTCCAACAACTGCATGTATCCAGTCTTTCCTTGCATCAAAGTCCCTAAAGGCGATCTAGTCCGCATAGTTCAATACGTGGACCTCGTCTTTTTCAATTCGTTGCTACCGCTGCTCGTAGTAATGAGCCAGCCGACTCAAACTCTTGTGTCGAGAAACCACCATCTTCGAATCGAATTAAAGATATGAGAGGGTTTCGAGGCAAGACTATAGTCTTTCTTTCATTCTTGTCCACCGTTCGGATCACCTGGTCGATTTTGGACTGGCAGTTTTCCAGTATCAAGTAGCTCTTGGTCATTGTAGACTCGTCGAAAAAAGTGTCGTCAAAAATCGAGAGGCAATCCTCCACCACCCACAAATAGACAAGACTCTTGGCGAAGCGAGTCTTTCCGATCTCCACGTAAGAAGCTTGAATCTCGATCAATGGCGCTTGATGGTGAGAGCGATCTTATATACATTACCGCTTAAGTGTAGCAATCAGTTATTCTACAAATTATCTTGGTAATGTGCAGATTAACTAGGGTGATACGTTAAAGTACCGAAAATTGTTTTATTTCTCAAATTACCTAGGTGATTTGCAAATTACCTAGATAATCTCCAGATTACCTACTACGCACTCGTAAAAGTGCAAAAAAGACATGTGATTGAAAGAAAATAAAAACATCGCGTTTGAACGTGTGCTCCAATAAAAAAGTAAATTTTAACATAAATTAATAAAGGCTCATTACGCGTTTTGAAATATTCTTTCATCCAAATCGCTCGCCTTGATTTCCAACTTTTATTTACTTGCCTGATAGCTAATTATGTCGCACTGATTCTTACTAACGGAAAATTCATCATCTTCATCCATCTTGAAACTGAAGTGAGGCAAGAGTGTGGACAGGAGAAGGGCATGCCTCTAAACACATGCAATAAGGCATGCATTTACGCATGTTGAACTAAATGTTGAATTGAACATTGAAAGTCAAGTTGAAAATGAAAGCGCACAGTGTGGACATACCTATTCTCGATCAATTGGCGCATGATGGCAAGAGCGATCTTCTAGATCAGTGGTTCCCAAAGTGGTCCCTACGGACCCCCAGGGGTCCGTGAGACCTCTGAGGGGATCTGCGAAAAATTAAAATTAATTTGGGGTGTAAGAACAACGTTGGGGGATCCCCGAAAGGTTTAATAAAAAGTAAAATAATTGTGACCCATATTATTTATTATAAAAGTTAAAATAACTAACAATAAATAAATTAGTAGCGATTATTACGTCATGAGAAAAAATAATTTGTTTTATTTTCTTATTCTTAAATTTGTGTATTTTTTACTGATAACAGTATGATGTGAGACGAAAAAAAAGGAAATAATTGTTAAATATTTAAAATATGGCTTTATTCCTTTATCAGGAAATAGTACTTTTCCAATGTGCCTTCGATGCAATAAAACTTTGTCAAACAAATCAATTGAACTTTCGACGCTTAAGACACATTTAACAAAGTCCATAGCGACAAAAAAAATATAAAGTTTTAACTTTTTCAAAATACACTCTATAATAAAAAAAATCGACGCACCAAGAAGGAGTTGTCCGATGGAGACAAAAATTGGTGGATAGGAAAATTATGTACAGAATAGAAAATGATTAAAATTTCAGAACAATTGAATGATGTATTTCAGAGTTACAGTAACGAGCTCAACAAGGTGTTGACCCGCCTCTAGCCTGGATGCAAGCTGCCACACGGCGTGGCATAGACCGATAAAGCTCCCGGATGGTCTCCTGCGGTATTTCTTGCCAAATTTGCTCCAATTGTTGGACTACGTCATCAACATTCCCTACCGGATGCAGTCGCCTTCCCATCATATCAAAAACATGCTCGATGGGAGAGAGATCTGGTGATCTGGCTGGCCAAGGAAGTGTTTGACAAGCTTGAAAACAGTTCATAGCAACACGTGCCGTATGTGGTCTGGCATTATCTTGCTGAAAAAAAAGCCCAGGTTACTGCGAAAGGAACGGTAGCAAAACAGGTCTCAGAATGTCGTCAACGTACCGCTGTGCAGTAAGTGTAGCTCTAATGACGACCAAAGAGGTCCCGATATCAAGGTAAATGGCACCGCAGACCACAACTCCTTGTTGAGGGCCCGTGCGGTGTACAATAGGGAAAGCAGGATCGGCACGCTGCCCTGGGCGTCCTTCCTCGCATATGGCGTGACAGGGTGCGAGTTTCTATTTTCAGCCCGATACACATATGTCCACAGGAAGTGTCTTTTGTGATAAGGAATTTAGTGATTGGCACCTTGAAATCCAAAGGCTGCTGGACAGCCTCCTCGTATAATAACGATGAAACTGTCGCTATGCGCCGCCGAGCAGGAGGTTACAAAGTTCGTGGGGATATGTACAAAAAAAACTGCTCACTCAATTTTTATTCCTCCCAAATTCAACTAACGTTGGTCACTAGCCTAACGAAAAAACACCACCTCTCACGAACCCATTCAACTCTTCCGAGACGAGATGGTTCGAGAGAGGTGATTTGCTTTAGAAATTTATAAAAACCATACAAGTACAGAGATTCAAAAAACATTTTACACGAGGTGAAGATTTTTTTTCTTTGACATTCAGTTTGGAGGATATATTTTGGTTCGACAGTGAGTTGTAAATATCATCAAACAATACAAGTTGGAAATAGTGAGTATGAAACCAATATTGGCTTGTTTTTTTTCTCAAGAGTACAGTAGAAATTTTGTAAGCTTATTTTTTACAAAGAAGATGCACAGTATCACCCAGTGCGCACCATATTGCTTCCTCGTGCGGTATACGTCGTACCACATTATGAGGCAACACGTCCTCCAAGAAAGACGTACCGCATCGTAAGGCAACACGGCCTCCAAGAAAAGAAATGTTAACCACCTGTCCGTTAAAATCTCCACGAGAATCTCATTATTCTACTCTACGAGTTCTTTGTAAAAAAACACCGAGGTGCTTTTTTATATTGCAGAAAAGAGCTTAAAAAGTTTTAGTCTCTAAATATCGTTTAAAATTTAAAGTTTAATAAACGATGCGTATCACCTAAAATGTCTTGGCGTGTCATCTTTGACACTCGTGTCATAGATTCGCCATCACTGAATTATACTGTGAGGCTCAGTCCGTTTCTATTCTATTACATGATCCACAAAACCACCCGAGCACCCACTCCATGCATCTTGTGAATGTGGACTTTCTGAGAAGTTGCGGATTTGACTTATTTTAAACTAGCCACTGCGTGGACAGCACGGTGTGGCCCGTGACAGATCTTTTCGTCGGGTCAATTGTGACTACTGCTCGCTAATACTCACCAACCCCCGGAGAATGGTAAGTATTCCCATTTGATTTGCTTCTCAAACAAATTCCACATGCAACAGCGTCGAAATAGCTATTGTCAACAACGTAAATCCTAAAACGCTATAATCGGAAAACGTGACATGGTTCCGAAGGCATTCGATCGTAAAACGATCTTGACGTCAGCGGTCGAAAATCGCAAAATCCGCTCCTTCTTCATTCGAGGTAGCTACGACGTCACATTCCGAAAAAAAGTACGACAGGTGAAAAACAAATAAATAAATTTTAAAATGTTCTAGATTAAATTTCAAAATTCGTGCGATACACAAAGTTCTCAAAAAATTCGGACTACTGTGTGCCATAGATTTGTCAGGACACTGATCACATAGAAGGACAGTCAAAAACACTTCCTTTTATAATATTGGTAATTTTTAATTAAAGTCGTACTAGAGCAACACAACGGGCTATTGACGACTGTCCGGGATCAATCCCTTAAGGGAAAGATCGAGGACAACACTTCGTAATTTTGAATCACGGTCAGATGACGAGGCAACACCTGAGCTGGCACCCCCACTCTCCAAACTTAAACGCTACGCCAGCATGAGAACATTTAAGGCCACGACGAATTTAACGTGCTCCAGCACCATTTGTACTGGACGGTCTTTTGCATGATTCGAACTTGCAGCCTTTGCTAATCTAGACCTATTTGCAAGAATACTTAAATCAAAACCAATCTCTATGGGCACAGTTTATAATCAAGTATCAAAAATTATTTTACTTTTTCACTTTTCTTACAGGACACCTATCAACCCAAAGAATGTTCAAACTAGAAGTAATGCTTATGGGAATGAGTGCCTTTCGGATCATCGCTGAAACACAATCATATAATGGAAATTAGGAAATTAAATTTAAAATGTCTGATATATGGAGAGCAAACACTAAAAGTATCAAAGAAAAAATCAATAACACTAAGAAAATTTCAAACGGTTTAATCTAAAAATATCTTGGGACAAAAAGATACATCTAAACATTGGCTTCTTCTGTCCAACACTATAATTCACTGCAAACACATAAAATTCAAACAAGTGCATATAATTGATGTGGTTTTTTCTTTGCACGTAAATTACTAGAAATTTATTTAGGTTTTAATTCATCGAATTAATTTAGAAAAGTTGGTTTATGTCAATTTTCATTTCAATACATAAATCTGTTTCATACATATAAAATAAAATAAAATACTCAGATCCGAATAGGTTTTAAAACCAATTGGGGGTTACAAAGGAGATTTAGAAACAAGTAAAATCATTTATTGTTTTAAAATATTTTAAAACAGTTTACAGATAACATGAAAAAGAACATTTTCTTACACCGTCCCATTTAAATATTGGAAAACATTAATATGTATTTTATGTCGTTGCAAGTACACTTCTCACAAATAGGTTTTCTAGTACTTTTCACATTTAATTATTTTCGGTTTTAAATGCCTACGTCTATGTTTATTTAAGTTATTAGTTTGTGAAAACTTTCTCCCGCATATTTCACACATATACGGCTTTTCTTCAGTGTGTGTACGTCTGTGTACTCGTAATACCGAAAGAAACGAAAAGGCTCTCTTACAAACTTCACAACTAAAAGGTTTTTCACCTGAATGGACTTGTTTGTGCCTTGTCAAACTATATTTCTTCGAAAATGTTTTCTTGCAGACATCACACTCATAAGTTTTTTCACCAGTGTGCACACGTCTATGTATCCGCAAGGTGGCAGCTTGTGAAAATGTTTTCATGCATACTTCACACACTCATACGGCTTCTCTTTTGTGTGTGTTCTTCTGTGTCTTCGCAAGGCTCCAAGGTTCGCGAATCCATTGTTACAAATTTCACAAGTGAAATGTTTCTTACCTGAATGGATGCGTGTGTGTTTTGTTAAGTTGCCCTTCTGCGAAAAGGTTTTTTAGCACAATTTGCACTCAAACGGCTTCTCGCCGCTATGCACTCGCATATGCCTTTCTAAATCGGTGTTTTTTGAAAACTTCTTGCTGCAAATTTTGCACTCATGTAACTTCATTTCAGAGTGGAGTCCTTGTTGTCGGGAAAGTTGCCGTTTCTCTTTAAAACATTTTCCACACTGGCCGCATGGATAACTTTCAGCTGCTGAATTTTCAGTGCCATTCTTTCCCTTTAATATACTATTCAAAGAATCTGCTTTTGATTTTTGTTCTGTTTTTCTGTCGTGCTGTGTTAAAAAAGGGCTTTGTCCACTTCCCGATCGTTCCTTTTTGTTCAAGTTTGAAAAATCCCTTTTAAACATCTTCTCTTCAGTGTTTGTTTTCAGATGCTGTGCTTTGTGGTGTTTTCGTAGATTGAGCTTTTCACTTTGCACGGATACAGATGTTCTTATTACTGAATCACCAAGGCTTGTGTTTTTCTGCACACTTTTGGAACCATGAGAATGTGAAGGGATTGCTACCGAAGAAAGGCAACGATTTGCTAGGTTTTCACACTCATATTCAGAATTTGTTTTTCTTTACTTAGATCTTGATGTCCTATGTAATCAGAAGGACGCATGGTCCTAACTGTGCTATGTGCATCAGGTGTTTGTCTTCGACCTCTTGCTATATCCAGAGTTGGTATTATTACTTGTTCTATTCCACTGCTCTTCTCAACTTGAGGGCGTTTGTAGTGTTCATCGCCTTTTTTCCTCATAATCCGGTATGGCGAAGATTGGTGTAATTCCAGATTGAGTTGTCGATCTGACAAAAATCTATCTCCAACACAGCCCTTGTCCATCTTCGAACCTTTCGTTCTTTTGACCCTTCTATCCGTATTTCCTGCTCGAATCCAATTAACTGTTGCATCAGCTGTTTCGGTCTTGATTTCTTCGTGTGTTGGTGAATTCTGATCACCAAATGATGTCGTTGCTTGAACATGCGATGGACGTAAATCATATGGATCCGAATCCTCCTGATCTAAATTCATTTTGAATACTTCGATAGGTTTTCAAATAAAATTCGAGTAGGATCCAATTAGATAAAAGTAAAATTTTAAGTCTTTAACGCTATAAAATTTTTGTTCAGCAAAAGGAAAAGCGATTCTCAGGAGCATAAAATTCAGGAACTGTTTTCAAGTGAGTATCAGCAAACTATTCGACACCTTAATAAAAGAATATTATTGACTTTTACTTCACTTATATTCGTTATAATTTGAAAGAAGTATACCATAATACAGAAAACTATGACATTAAGATGACACATGTATACTGTATATGATATAATAAACGTATTTATAAGTTCGTTTTATTTGAAACGAAAATTTGAAAGTTTCATCAACTCTTTGATCACGTCAAAACCTAAATTGGATCACTAAGTTCAAAGCACAGAGTTGAATTTGTTTAAACTTCTGAATTTGCTTGACCTCGTCATCTGACCTTGGATTAAAATTACAAGGTGTTGTTATCGGGTCTTTTTCTTTGGTAATTGGATCCTGAAAGCTCGCCATAGCACCTTGTGTTACTAATGTTTCATGTAAATTAACTACCTACCAATCTTAACTAAGAACCCTGCTTATGTAAATTTTTCCCACTTTGCTGGGAGGTACCTGGGAGTTGTAGTCTTTACACAGGTTTGATTCCAGTCAAGTTCTCTCCTCGGTAATTTTTTTGTCAACTTTTATTTTGGTTGTGGGCCCCTCTAAATTGCCAGGCTGGTAGCAACAGAGATTTACGAGTTCAAAATTTGACCAAAGACCTTCGTGTTCGTGTAGGTTGTTACACGTTAAAACTGTCATGATGGCCAATGTAATCTTGCTCCTGTGGTAAGGAATTTTGGAGAATAGAGTATTAATTCAGGTGTTGACATTTCCATCTGATAAGGTTCAAAATTTGATGTGTCTTTTAGTCTTTTCATTCGTGACTTATATCGGATAGTCGCCAATAGCCTATGTTCGAAGAACAAACAGAGTGGAATTTGTTTAAATACGTGAATTTGCTTGACCTCGTTCTCCCGTTAGACGCAAATTAACTATCTACCTATCTTTCTACTTATCTAAGAACCCAAGTGCTGTGATTTTATTCACTGTGCTAGGTACCAGGAAGTTGTAGGCTTTACAGGTTTGATTCCTGCTAAGTTCTTTCCTGTGTTAATTTTTCTTTTTTCAACTTTTATTTTAGTTGTGGCCCTTTAAAATTGGAAGGCCGGTAGAAGCAGAGATTTGCGAGTTCTAAATTTGACCAAAGACCATCGTGTACGTGTAGGTTGGTGAACGTTAAAACTGCCAGGGCGTCAAATGTAATCCTGTTGCAGTGGTACGGGAATTTGGAGAGTAGGTTATCTGTTCAGGTGTTGACATTTTCATCTGATAGTTGTTCAAAATTACGATTTGTCTTTTAGTCTTTCCATACTACTTATATCGGATTTCATTTTTTTTTTCTTATATCGGATTGTCGCCAATATCCTGTTGTATCGCTCCAGTTCGACGGTGATGCAACTAACTTACTTTGTCTGTCTGTCAAGGAAAATGTTTTTTGACATTGAACTACAGGATGGCATTTTTGACATTGAGTAGTAATTTTCATAAAACAATACAAGTCGTAAGTAGTGCTTATAAAAGACCAGGGTTGGTTATGTTTTTCATTATGTACTATCTACGAATAAGTATTATGCTTTCTTTCGGCAAGTTGTGCATTATTCAAATCTGATTCAAAAACGTCTTATGCAAAGATATATTTTTTCGAGGACTGTATGAAACTATTTAAATCTAACATTCCTTTCAGCTTATAAACAAAAGTCGAAGGCGCAGCGAAGACTTTTGTTTATAAACTGAAAGGAATTTAATTGAATGGCTACATTTCAATGTTAAGCAAAGAAAAATTTTTATTGCTGAGAAAGCTTTTTGTTGACAATGACAATATTCTTCTGAAATGAGTAAACAAATATGTGTCGAGAAATTAACTTCTCTCATCATGTTCGAATTCAATCAATTCTCAAATGATTATTTTGTAAACCAATATGAAATTAATTTGACTGGTAAACTCTCACCTTTTTATACACGAATTCATTTTTTTAAATCAAATGATTATTTTGTAAACAAATAATTGACTTTCACCTCGAATGCTTTAAAAATTATTCTCGCTAAAACAGACACACTTGAGAAATTAATTTCTTTATGCACTCTCACCTTTTTATACACGAATACTTTAAAAATTATTCTCGATAGAAATTAATTTGCACTGCTTCTCATCATTTTCTATTGAATTGATTATTTTGTAAACAAATATATTTATCATTTACGAGTGATAAAAACAAAGAGCATTGAGAAATTAATTTGCTGGTGAATTCTCATCTATTTACGAGTGCTTAAAAAAACTGAATTGCTCATCATTGACCATTCAATTTAGATTATTCTTGACATAATGTAAACAAATATTACAATTGTTTTCGAGAAATGAATTGTCATAACAATGGTTTCGAGAAATGAATTCTCAAAAACAAATGAATTCTCATAACAAATTGGATTAGCTTCTGAGAAGTAGCATTTTTTAAGCATGTTTTATTTTTCACTACAGATTTAACATAAACCCAATTAGAATTTATTTCTTGCCAACTATTTAATAGAATGAAATGGTACATTTGGAGAGTGGCAACATGTGTTGTTTTTTTCCACTACATATTTAACATAAACCCTTAAATTAATTCACAGTGAATTTATTTCTTGTAAAGTGATTACTCACTTTTTTATCTATTGAATGTTTTGAGAAATACTAGGTGTAAAATCTTTTCCAGATAGATAAACATATTTCAATCTCATTCTTAGAGGCTATTACAATAACATGCTTGTACATAGCTTTTTAATTATAAAATGTAATTTTGATACTTGTTGGCGAATATTGTTAATTAGTATGTGAATTCTTGTTGATATAAAAATAACTAAATGGTATAATTTGTTGAAGAACAATTCAATAAAATTTGTACTTTTATTATTATTTTGTTAGAAAACTCTTTATATCCTATGTTTTCTAGATAGTGAGTAGATAAACATGTTAGGTAACATTTTGTTATAGTTGGCTTTTGTTAAACCAAAGGCTGTTGCAATAACATGCAGTTACAATAATTCACAATAAATTGTTTTAATAATATTTATTTACATGAATTAAATACAGGCTAGTTCCATGCGTGGCTCACTCTACAAGTGAGCTAAACTGAATCTTAAAACTACAATAAAAAAAATTTTATTACAATAAAATGAGATTTGCAACTTGTTTTACTTTAGTAAAGGTTTAATTTATACATATTAGCTACTAAATTTCATTTAGCTTACTGGGTATTCTCTGTACATTGGGAAAACTGAGCTGTGACTCACACTACATGAAATGGAAATGATACTTTTATTAAGAACAAAAACTCTTGTTTCTTCCTCTGTTTATTATCAAAAAATTTTGTTTTAAAATTATTGTTACTTCCAATAATTGTACTTTAATAGCAGATTATTAATAGATTAATTAAATATATAATTATTTTATAACATGACATTTTGTTTGTGACTCACACTACATGACAAATGTGACCCACACTACACTCAAAACATTTTTAACACAAAAACATTTTTATTGACAATTGAAACACTAAGAAAAAATACATCAGAAACATTTTTATTGACAGAAGTTTGACCCATTAAGTACATAATTTTTTAGCAAAAATGAATGAAAATCTAACTTTGTAACATATATGTTTTAAGCACCCAACTGTTGGTTTCGAAAGAGACCAATAGATGGCGCCTGGGAGGTTCCTCCACCAATGCGCAGTTAAGTTGCGCAGATGTATTTTCAAGGGAGCCCCGGAGGTACGAAAAAATAAAGTGTGATGTGACGCTTTGATGTGAAAAAAGACGCGATCCGACTCAGTCGCGGCTTTCATGTATATAGAGTCAATGATTGCTGTTAATAAATCGCAGTAATTACGACCAGGCAGTCCTGTCGGTTTATTTAATCCACCACCCACACACATATTCGTAAGTTGCCCGGCGCTCGAGTTGAATAATGCTGGAAAAGGTTCCTTCAGCCCAGCCGAGCACTTACATTGGCGCCCAACCAGTGGCCGGATTGATGAATTGACGGAAATGGTGCCTGGAAATCGCTGGTAGTGTTCCGCAGAAGCAACACTTTTCAGTCTGGAGATCGCGGCAAATCGGGAAAAGCGTTCGCTTGGATTTGCCTACACGTGGAATTGACGGGAAGCGGTCGCTTGGAGTCGTCGCACGTGGAAAGAGAGCCATTCTACAGGAAAGTGATAATCCGGAACATCGTCTTTCTTGGACCCAGATAAGAAATTTGATTGATTTTTCAAGTTGTCTAACTTTGTGAATTTAGTGTGATTCAAGTTTCGATTTAACTTTAACTTGCATAACTTTGTAAAGTTAGTGTGTTTCAAGTTTCGATTTAGCTTCAGCTTGAAAATTTATCGATTTAGAGTGATTCAAGTTTCGATTTAACTTCAGCTTGAAGAAATTTATCGATTTAGTGTGATTCAAGTTTTGATTTAACTTCAACTTGCATAAATTGGTAATTAGAAATGCTGCATCGCATATGAATCGGAATTGGTTTTGAATTATATGAGTTAAAATTGCTTCATGATATATGAGAGACTAGGGAGTAAGATTTATAGTGTTAATATTTTTGTGTTCTCTCTTTAATTAGAAATGCTGCATCGCATAGAAATCTCAATTATTGTGATTCAAGTTTCGATTTAACTTCAACTTGCATAAATTGGTAATTAGAAATGCTGCATCGCATATGAATCGGAATTCGTTTTGAATTATTTGAGTTAAAATTGCTTCATGATATATGAGAGACAAGGGAGTAAGTTTTATAGTGTTAATATTTTTGTGTTCTCTCTTTCATTAGAAATGCTGCATCGCATATGAATCTCAATTATTTTGAATTATATGAGTTATAATTGTTACATGATATATGAGGCTAAGGTATTAGTTTTAGTGCATATGTATTGTGTGTTCTATCTTTTTAGGGTATAAGATTTAGTGCTAGTATTGTGTGTTCTCTTTTAGAGTATAGGATTTATTGCATATATTTTTGTCGTTCATATATATTGTATGAAATCTAGTACTTTCATTTAGTCATTTAAAAATCTATTTTCAAAATTCATTGTAAGAGGAACCTCTAATTGGTTAAAAGCTGGTTTTGAAAACAAAAATGACATTTTTGGCTAAAGGTAGACGGGAGGATCTTAGGATCCTAGCAGAGGAACTAGGGGAGGTCTTAAGAGAAAATCTAAAAATCTTTGAGCTAAAGGATATTATTGTCAATTCAGAGCATTATGAAGAAACATTCGCAAAAGAACTCCTGAAAACAATCATAGAGAACAGAGAATCTGAAAGGGAAAGAACTTTTGAACTGGAGAAAGCCGAAAAGAAAAGAGCTTTTGAACTGGAGAAAGCCGAAAAGGAAAGAGTTTTTGAACTCGAAAAGCTAAAGATGCAACTTGAAGCTCAGTCTATGAATTTGACCACAGAAACTGGGCTCAAAGGGGACTGGTTTTTCGGCGATAGTCCTCGCCACAAATACCCATTTGCAGAACAAATGAAATCTGTGTCATTTAAGAAATTCGGAAACGAGATTAAAATTAATTCGTGTTCACTTCGAGAGGTGGAAGGCCTTGCCCTTACGTCAACTCAGCGTGAAACGATGAACTGTCTCCTTAACGAGTATGAAGGGTCTTTTCATCCAGGGGGAGAGGCTACCCCATTCATTGAACACCGGATAGACACTATGGACCATCCACCTGTTGCAGTACCTCCGTACAGAGTTTCCCCAGTAAAGAAAAGTATAATGAAAAACGAGATAGAGAGAATGTTGGAAGAAGGCATAATTGAGGACTGCGAGTCACCATATGCGGCTCCTGTGGTTCTGATCCCAAAACCAAATGGAACCTACAGATTTTGCGTTGATTATCGCAAACTGAATGCCATTACGAAGACTGATACCTATCCTCTTCCACTCATTGACGACTTTCTCCACGAAGCCAAGCATACATCCTACATGTCAACGATTGACTTGCGAGCGGGTTACCATCAAGTTAACGTGGCAGTTACAGACCGTGACAAGACTGCTTTCACCTGTCCATTTGGCTCTTACCGTTTTATCAGGATGCCTCTCGGGCTGAAAAACGCACCAGCAACCTTCCAAAGACAAGACCAGAGAAAAGCCTGTGCGGATAAGGGAAGAAGTTCAGGACCGAGCTTTTCTCCGGGCGATTCTGTTTGGGTGACACTCCACCCTGTTAGTAATGCCAAAAAGAAACGAACAAGCAAGTTCATGTCTCGGAGGGACGGTCCCTATGTCATTCTCACTCAGCGATCACCTACTACTTATCAAATTGCCAATCCAGACTCTCCTGAAGTCTCAATGGGAGTTTTTCACTCATCGGCTTTAAGACCTTGCCTTGATTCCGATGCTCGGCCTTTGACGCACTTACGAAAGCGTGGGCGTCCAAAGCGAAAGCATGCTGGTTCCTTGCCGGGACGTCGGCGAAACCAGAGGGGGAGTATGTAACATATATGTTTTAAGCACCCAACTGTTGGTTTCGAAAGAGACCAATAGATGGCGCCTGGGAGGTTCCTCCACCAATGCGCAGTTAAGTTGCGCAGATGTATTTTCAAGGGAGCCCCGGAGGTACGAAAAAATAAAGTGTGATGTGACGCTTTGATGTGAAAAAAGACGCGATCCGACTCAGTCGCGGCCTTCATGTATATAGAGTCAATGATTGCTGTTAATAAATCGCAGTAATTACGACCAGGCAGTCCTGTCGGTTTATTTAATCCACCACCCACACACATATTCGTAAGTTGCCCGGCGCTCGAGTTGAATAATGCTGGAAAAGGTTCCTTCAGCCCAGCCGAGCACTTACAACTTCAAAATTCTGTGCTATGGTGTACTTTGGCATGGAATTAGCATACAGTCAGATTAAGTACAAAAACTCTTGTTTCTTCCTCTGTTGATTATCAAAAAATTTTGTTTTAAAATTATTGTTACTTCCAATTCTTGTACTTTAATAGCAGATTATTAATAGATTAATTAAATATACAATTAATTTATAACATGACATTTTGTTTGTGACTCACACTACAAGACAAATGTGACCCACACTACACTCAAAACATTTTTAACACAAAAACATTTTTAATGACAATTGAAACACTAAGAAAAAATACATCAGAAACATTTTTATTTACAGAAGTTTGACCTATTAAGTACATAATTTTTATTTTTATTGATTTATTATATTAGTTTTTACTTGCGTCTCCACCAGTCTTATAAGTTGTAACATATTACTTACGGAGAGCTGATGACCTAGAAAAAAATAATTTAATTATTTGGAGATACTTCTTATTAGTTCAGTGCACTGGCGAAAAATAAATTTCGCCAGGCACAACTTCATTGCTTTGTCGTTTCTTCTTGCACCAAAAAATATTATTTACTGTAAATTTTTTTGTAATGTTATTTTGTTACTAAATGTTATTTTGTTACCAAATGTTATTTTTTTTTAATAAATATTTAATTACCTGGTGGAGTTAGAGAAAATGACTGCGGCTGTCGCGCAGTCATTGGTTGAGTTTCCTCAACCTCACTTGGCTTTCGTTTTACTCTCCTACAGTTACAGGAGCAGTAGGGTTTGTGTTCTAATAAATAAAGAATAACTTGAATTAGCATAGAATGTTATTTATTTTTTTGTGATAGATTTGTTGCCTTATTATGTCTTTCATGAAATTGATTTACATTGTAAGAAAATATTTGTTAGGATTAAATCTTTATTAAGTCTTCACGAAATTGATTTACATTTAGTGAAAATATACTTACTCCTCTCTTTTTTCATCTTGCGTCGTATATCTAAAAAATAAAATAGGAGCAATTAAAAAAACTTTAATAGTTATAATGATCTTTAATATAAAAATAATATATTTACCTGAATAATGTCTTTTCAAGGGCTTACTAAAAAATAAATAGTATCTGATTTCTGGAATAAAAGTCTTAGCAAATTTACAAGCAAATTTAAAATGAATTACCTTGAGAAAAGAAGCCGTAATCTGAAACTATTTAATCCATAACAAAAAATATACATACCCACTTCTTTACCATCAAGAACATACTTAAAATACATAATTAAAGATGGAAAAAAATAATTAAAAACAATACATACTTTTTTTTTTAATATTTTAAGGATTTTAACATCATCATCGGATGATGATGTTGCTTCGTTTTCTTTCATGGCGCAATGTCCGCTTGGACCAGCTCCATTATTATTATTGGATAGGTCTGAAATTTAAATTACACTCGTGATATGAGAACGGTAATTAAAAACAATTGTAATACTGAATTTTAATTAACGGTGTAACAATAACGCTGTAACAAAAAAAATTCGGCTAAAAAAAAAAAAAAAAAAAGGCAGTTTATGTTTCAGATTGCAACAATTAAATTTTTTATTAATATTTACCTTTAGGTTGTTCATCAGAGGATGAAATGTTATTTGACAAGTCTGAAATTTAAAATACACTCGTGATATGAAAACGTAATTAAAAACAATTGTATTACTGAATTTTAATTAACGGTGTAACAATAACGTTATTACAAAAAAATTCGGAGGAGCTAAAAAAAAAAGAAAGGCTGTTTATGTTACAGATTGCAACAATTAAATTTTTTATTAATATTTACCTTTAGCTTGTTCATCAAAGGATGAACTATCATTGTTTCGCATACATTCTTCCATATTTTTTATATTCTTGCCTTGCGACATTTCTTCTAAAAAAATTTAACATCGTTATGTTATGAGAATTAATTCCATCAATTGTTTTAAAAACAAAACAAAAAAATAATGAGAAAGTTTCTGATACTAACGTTAACAAAGTTTAAAACTTTCAGATATAATAGATTCTATTGGATAATTTTTTTAAACATTTTTGGTTAAATATTTACACGTATTTATAATTGGTAAATGTTACTTTTATTTGAATTGGTTCTCTTTTTGATTTTTCTGTTAAATCATATGTGAGTGTCAAAAAATAAATTATTTTCCTTATTAAAGTAGTAAATTTTATTCAGATGAATCAAACGAGGAAAATATCACATGCAAATACTTTAAAGCGCTCAGGTGAAAACTATCCATTCTTGTGAAATAGGAAAAAATTGGCTTCTTAAAATTTTTTCAATCGAAGGTCTTTCTACCATTAAGTAAATTAGAGACAATCTAAATTATTAACATTTTGTTAAGGAAAAAAATATTGGAAGGCAGGACATTTCATATAACCATGTATTTTTAATTCAGCTACATAAATAAAATTACTAGGGAGTATAGTAGAAACATTGTGGATAGCTATTACTGCAACTTTTTAACAGATTACGGTGTTAAATTACTGCAATCAATTCTCAGCTATTTTTGATTGTAGTATTTCTTTTTGTATTTGCCTTGTATATTTTTTCTTCCAGTAGGTCTTTGCTCTAACTTTTTTTCTTAACATTATCATCTCCTGATGAAATTTCACTCAATGAAGTTTTAAAAATGTATAAAATATATCATTAGATTATAAAAGTGATCCTAAACTAGTTGACAAAGAATTTTGCAAGAATGACCCGGTTTGATGCAACAGCAACGATATGTTTACATTCAATCATTATTAAAAAAAAATTATATGGGTTACAACAAATGGTATAGTATAAAAAAAAAGATTTTTTTTACACAATATGTAAAAATACGTTTTACAATGACTAGATTGAACGAACCCTGGATTATTATTTATATCGCGTAACATAAAGTAAAGCAAATGATTCGCCATCACTGAATTATACTGTGAGGCTCAGTCCGTTTCTATTCTATTACATAATCCACAAAACCACCCGAGCACCCACTCCATGCATCTTGTGAATGTGGACTTTCTGAGAAGTTGCGGATTTGACTTATTTTAAACTAGCCATTGCGTGGACAGCACGGCGTGGCCCGTGACAGATCTTTTCGTCGGGTCAATTGTGACTACTGCTCGCTAATACTCACCAACCCCCGGAGAATGGTAAGTATTCCCATTTGATTTGCTTCTCAAACAAACTCCACATGCAACAGCGTCGAAATAGAGCTATTGTCAACAACGTAAATCCTAAAACGCTATAATCGGAAAACGTGACATGGTTCCGAAGGCATTCGATCGTAAAACGATCTTGACGTCAGCGGTCGAAAATCGCAAAATCCGCTCCTTCTTCATTCGAGGTAGCTACGACGTCATATTCCGAAAAAAAGTACGACAGGTGAAAAACAAATAAATAAATTTTAAAATGTTCTAGATTAAATTTTAAAATTCGTGCGATACACAAAGTTCTCAAAAAACTCAGACTACTGTGTGCCATAGATTTGTCATGACACTGATCACATAGAAAGACACAGTCTAAAACACTTCCTTTTATAATATTGGTAATTTTTAATTAAAGTCGTCTAAGAGCTACACAACGGGCTATTGACAACTGTCCGGGATCAATCCCTAAAGGGAAAGACCGAGGACAACACTTCGTAATTTTGAATCACAGTCAGATGACGAAGCAACAACTGAGCTGGCACCCCCACTCTCCAAACTTAAACGCTACGCCAGCATGAGAACATTTAAGGCCACGACGAATTTAGCGTGCTCCAGCACCATTTGTACTGGACGGTCTTTTGCAGGATTCGAACTTGCAGCCTTTGCTAATCTAGACCTATTTGCAAGAATACTTAAATCAAAACCAATCTCTATGGGCACAGTTTATAATCAAGTATCAAAAATTATTTTACTTTTTCACTTTTCTTACAGGACACCTATCAACCCAAAGAATGTTCAAACTAGAAGTAATGCTTATGGGAATGAGTGCCTTTCGGATCATCGCTGAAACACAATCATATAATGGAAATTAGGAAATTAAATTTAAAATGTCTGATATATGGAGAGCAAACACTAAAAGTATCAAAGAAAAAATCAATAACACTAAGAAAATTTCAAACGGTTTAATCTAAAAATATCGTGGGACAAAAAGATACCTCTAAACATTGGCTTCTTCTATCCAACACTATAATTCACTGCAAACACATAAAATTCAAACAAGTGCATATAATTGATGTGGTTTTTTCTTTGCACGTAAATTACTAGAAATTTATTTAGGTTTTAATTCATCGCATTAATTTTGAAAAGTTGGTTTATGTCAATTTTCATTTCAATACATAAATCTGTTTCATACATATAAAATAAAATAAAATACTCAGATCCGAATAGGTTTTAAAACCAATTGGGGGTTACAAAGGAGATTTAGAAACAAGTAAAATCATTTATTCTTTTAAAATATTTTAAAACAGTTTACAAATAACATGAAAAAAGGGCATTTTCATACACCGTCGCATTTAAATATTGGAAAACATTAATATGTATTTTATGTCGTTGCAAGTACACTTCTCACACAAATCGGTTTTCTAGTACTTTTCACATTTAATTATTTTCGGTTTTAAATGCCTACGTCTATGTTTATTTAAAAGTTATGATTATGTGAAAACCTTTTCCCGCATATTTCACACATATACGGTTTATCTTCAGTGTGTGTACGTCTGTGTACTCGTAATACCGAAAGAAACGAAAAGGCTCTCTTACAAACTTCACAACTAAAAGGTTTTTCACCTGAATGGACTTGATTGTGCCTTGTCAAACTATATTTCTTCGAAAATGTTTTCTTGCAGACATCACATTCATAAGGTTTTTCACCAGTGTGCACACGTCTATGTATCCGCAAGGTGGCAGGTTGTGAAAATGTTTTCATGCATACTTCACACACTCATACGGCTTCTCTTTTGTGTGTGTTCTTCTGTGTCTTCGCAAGGCTCCAAGGTTCGAGAATCCTCTGTTACAAATTTCACAAGTGAAAGGTTTCTTACCTGAATGGATGTGTGTGTGTTTTGTTAAGTTGCCCTTCTGCGAAAAGGTTTTTTTGCACAATTTGCACTCAAACGGCTTCTCGCCGCTATGCACTCGCATATGCCTTTCTAAATCGGTGTTTTTTTAAAACTTCTTGCTGCAAATTTTGCACTCATGTAACTTCATTTCAGAGTGGAGTCCTTGATGTCGGGAAAGTTGCCGTTTCTCTTTAAAACATTTTCCACACTGGCCGCATGGATAACTTTCAGCTGCTGAATTTTCAGTGCCATTCTTTCCCTTTAATATACTATTCAAAGAATCTGCTTTTGATTTTTGTTCTGTTTTTCTGTCGTGCTGTGTTAAAAAAGGGCTTTGTCCAATTCCCGATCGTTCCTTTTTGTTCAAGTTTGAAAAATCCCTTTTAAGCATCTTCTCTTCAGTGTTTGTTTTCAGATGCTGTGCTTTGTGGTGTTTTCGTAGATTGAGCTTTTCACTTTGCACGGATACAGATGTTCTTATTACTGAATCACCAAGGCTTGTGTTTTTCTGCACACTTTTGGAACCATGAGAATGTGAAGGGATTGCTACCGAAGAAAGGCGACGATTTGCTAGATTTTCACACTCATATTCAGAATTTGTTTTTCCTTTACTTAGATCTTGATGTCCTATGTAATCAGAAGGACGCATGGTCCTAACTGTGCTATGTGCATCAGGTGTTTGTCTTCGACCTCTTGCTATATCCAGAGTTGGTATTATTACTTGTTCTATTCCATTGCTCTTCTCAACTTGAGGGCGTTTGTAGTGTTCATCGCCTTTTTTCCTCATAATCCGGTATGGCGAAGATTGGTGTAATTCCAGATTGAGTTGTCGATCTGACAAAAATCTATCTCCAACAGAGCTCTTGTCCATCTTCGAACCTTTCGCTCTTTTGACCCTTCTATCCGTATTTCCTGCTCGAATCCAATTAACTGTTGCATCAGCTGTTTCGGTCTTGCTTTCTTCGTGTGTTGGTGAATTCTGATCACCAAATGATGTCGTTGCTTGAACATGCGATGGACGTAAATCATCTGGATCCGAATCCTCCTGATCTAAATTCATTTTGAATACTTCGATAGGTTTTGAAATAAAATTCGAGTAGGATCCAATTAGATAAAAGTAAAATTTTATGTCTTTAACGCTATAAAATTTTTGTTCAGCAAAAGGAAAAGCGATTCTCAGGAGGAGAAAATTCAGGAACTGTATTCAAGTGAGTATCAGCAAACTATTCGACACCTTAATAAAAGAATATTATTGACTTTTACTTCACTTGTATTCGTTATAATTTGAAAGAAGTATACCATAATACAGAAAACTATGACATTAAGATGACACATGTATACTGTATATGATATAATAAACGTATTTATAAGTTCGTTTTATTTGAAACGAAAATTTGAAAGTTTCATCAACTCTTTGATCACGTCAAAACCTAAATTGGATCACTAAGTTCAAAGCACAGAGTTGAATTTGTTTAAACTTCTGAATTTGCTTGACCTCGTCATCTGACCTTGGATTAAAATTACAAGGTGTTGTTATCGGGTCTTTTTCTTTGGTAATTGGATCCTGAAAGCTCGCCATAGCACCTTGTGTTACTAATGTTTCATGTAAATTAACTACCTACCAATCTTAACTAAGAACCCTGCTTATGTAAATTTTTCCCACTTTGCTGGGAGGTACCTGGGAGTTGTAGTCTTTACACAGGTTTGATTCCAGTCAAGTTCTCTCCTCGGTAATTTTTTTTTGTCAACTTTTATTTTGGTTGTGGGCTCCTCTAAATTGCCAGGCTGGTAGCAACAGAGATTTACGAGTTCAAAATTTGACCAAAGACCTTCGTGTTCGTATAGGTTGTTACACGTTAAAACTGTCATGGTGGCCAATGTAATCTTGCTCCTGTGGTAAGGAATTTTGGAGAATAGAGTATTAATTCAGGTGTTGACATTTCCATCGGATAAGGTTCAAAATTTCGATGTGTCTTTTAGTCTTTTCATTCGTGACTTATATCGGATAGTCGCCAATAGCCTATGTTCGAAGCACAAACAGAGTGGAATTTGTTTAAACACGTGAATTTGCTTGACCTCGTTCTCCTGTTAGACGCAAATTAACTACCTACCTATCTTTCTACTTATCTAAGAACCCAAGTTCTGTGATTTTATTCACTGTGCTAGGTACCAGGAAGTTGTAGGCTTTACAGGTTTGATTCCTGCTAAGTTCTTTCCTGTTGTTTTTTTTCCAACTTTTATTTTAGTTGTGGCCCCTTAAAATTGGAAGGCCGGTAGAAGCAGAGATTTGCGAGTTCTAAATTTGACCAAAGACCATCGTGTACGTGTAGGTTGGTGAACGTTAAAACTGCCAGGGCGTCAAATGTAATCTTGTTGCAGTGGTACGGGAATTTGGAGAGTAGGTTATCTGTTCAGGTGTTGACATTTTCATCTGATAGTTGTTCAAAATTACGATTTGTCTTTTAGTCTTTTCATTCGTGACTTATATCGGATTGTCGCCAATATCCTGCTGTAACGCTCCAGTTCGACGGTGATGCAACTAACTTACTTTGTCTGTCTGTCAAGGAAAATGTTTTTTGACATTGAACTACAGGATGGCATTTTTGACATTGAGTAGTAATTTTCATAAAACAATACAAGTCGTAAGTAGTGCGTATAAAAGACCAGGGTTGGTTATGTTTTTCATTATGTACTATCTACGAATAAGTATTTAGACACCCATGCAAATGACGATATATGCGGTCCTTATATACGTCACACCCTCCGCCGTTAAATATCGTGTATGAAACAACAATGGCATTAGTAACATGCGAGATGCCACGAAGTGCAGAGTAATCTGATTCCAAGATAAGTGTAATCGTCGGGTTTTATAGAAATGGCCGATACTTAACACATTAAAGGCGACTTTAAAATGGTTTAAAAAATCAACTTTTTATCTTATAACTTGTTTATTTAGATCAATTAAAGAATAAATTAATATTTTCAGATTTTTTCGAAAAATATTTTTATAATTTTTTAACTGGGAAGTTTTCTGACCAATCGTCTATAGTGTGCACATAATGGATTCTATGCATGATTTTCAAATTCATTTTAAAATGAAAGAGCACGAATAACTACGTAGAAAAATGCCACTTAAACTGCAATCTGCCGACATTAATTATATTTAAAACACTTTTCAAATTGCTGTGACGTCACTTTTACCGAAAAACTGCAGTCGCTGACGATTTTTGCCTGTGATGTCATAGTACATGATTTTCTCATCAAGCGTTCCCTGAACTGTGTTATCTCTATGGGTATATTTTTAGTAGTCTTATATTAACAGATTTTTGATTAATTCAGCAATGTAAGGTTCGAAAATAGTTGAAAAGAAGAATTACAAACATTGTATTGTTCCGTTTGTGTCATAATTCAACGATTAAAACACCAAAAAAGTATTTTTTTGTTGTACCAAAATATGAACAAGTTCGTAGAAGATGGTGCAGCGTTATGAAAAGAGATAAAAAGAAAAACAAAAAGCTGTGTTCTACTTCTTGCTTGCATTGCTGTGAAGATCATTTTTGGTAAGTTTAAAATACCAAAAATGATTTGTATTTTAAATTGTTTTTAATTAAGAATTGTGTGATTTAATCTTGTGGATAATTACTTGTGTTTTTGCTAAAACGAAAAAAATATTCTTTCGGTATCAAGTCACTCATAGTGCAGAATTTCTTGTTTCATGAAAAAGAATTTAATAAATAAATATAGGAATACTATATATTTATAAATCAAAACTGGTTTAAAAAAATATACAGAGAGCTAACATCAATAAACATTGAATTATTATACTCATGATAATTAATTTGCAGTTGTTAAAACTGTGTCATATTTCTTCTTTAAACTGAATGATAAGTATTATAGAATTCAAATTCTTGCAATTTTAATCAAATTATCACACTATCTTCTTCATGGTTTAAAATGTTGGACTACCAAATGTTGTGTTCAATATTTAATGCAGTTGCAATTCTTGCAATAAGTTTCTCTACACATATTATTTTTGGATCATCTATTAATGCATTACGTTTTATCGCTTAAATATATTTAAAAAATTATTGTTCATTAACTAACAAAAATAATGTTGCTAAAAAATTAATGTAGAAAATTAATTTTAAGTTAGCTTTCAAAATTCACTATTTTAATACCCCAACAATTTTAATCTACTTTGAAATTGTTTTCCTAATATAAAGCTCTTATTTGATATACTATTCTAATTATCTATACAAAAAAATCTGTTTCAGAATGAATTGTGTTACTTATTAAGGAAAAGAGAACAACTATATATTAATATTCTATTTTCTTAAGTACAACTTTTTGATAATAGCACTACTCTTTAAAAGCAGTATAAAAATACATGTTTTTTAAAAATAAATATGGTGTACAAAATATTATCATACTCTTCGCTTTTACGCCTTTCATTTCTACTCCCATAAAATTTGGATGGTTTCGCAAAAAAGAAAACATGGATATACCATCCAATTTAGGTAGATTATCCGACTGGCCTTTTACAAAGCCTTGTTCTACAGTTGTCATTTTTAAAGAAGAAATCTGTATAATAATAATAATGTAAAGACTATAATTAAACTTTTTTGTGATTTTTAAAGTTGATTTTCGGATTGTTCATGATCGAATTTGTAAAAAAAGTACCATTTTAGGACCTTTTGTGACATAGTGCATATTCCCTATTGTAAAAGTAATTTATATTCCACACATTTAAAGAAGGACACACATAACTTAAAAAGAACAATGAAAATTTGATATAACACATTAAAACAAACAATATGAAGGAATATTGACCAGTTGTGGATCCACATAGGTGGCGCCATCTTCTTCAGACACCAATTTCAGTGCCTTTGTATTTTTTCTCATATTATTACTCATTGTATTTAAGGAAGGAATTCAAATGAACAGTTTATCCAAGTAAATAATCTAAAAAGCCAATTTAATTTTAATATTTAATAACTATTATATAAGGCAATCCCAATTTTCTGAGAACAAGTATCACCCCTAAATTTCAAACATTTGCTGCACTCTTGGTTTTGACTATGCTGCGAGATAAGTCTTGTGACATTCAGGATGTAAAGGAACCTGACATTTCCGGTATCTATAGACTGACCTTCCACCACAATTTTTGCATCGTCCAAACTATTGGTCTGACTTGTAAATCCAATGAGATCCTGTCTATCCTATCTTTGTTTAGGTCGGATGCATTCATCTGCAGCACTAAAGATCATCCTGGACCGATGACAGTTGTTACCAATCTTCCCAATACTTCTTAGAATAGATTTTTTTTTAGATGGGTAAAGTAGTGATTGTGTTAAAATGTGGTCTGTCAGTTCATTGGTTAGGACACTCTTCAGACTCTGTAATGGAAATTTTACACTTTCGTGACACAAATCCATGGCAGTTGGTTTGTAAATGAGAGTAAAATTCTAAATTTTTGTTCCAGCTTCGTTCTTTTTTTTAGGTCTTCTACTATCAGATTTTATTTGCTTTGGCATCTTTCGGGTAATAGAAGTGCTAGGTGAGCAACTGCATCGCTCTCTTCATGTTCTAATTGACGACTTATTTCACATGTGGTGGAAAGTATTCTTCGCGGCAAGTGATCGAGATCTCTTTGCACCTCGTCATCACTCCTGTCGCAATCTTTGTCAATCTCTGCATCAGCATCTTCTTTCTCTCTCAATAGGGGGCTTTATAACCACATTATTATATTTGGCAGTTTATAGCCACTTCTGACACAGAATCACTGTCGTGAGCAAAGAACACGCATCTAATGCTTCATATATCGTGAGACTAAAAAGGGGGGGAATAAATATTTTGTTTAAAACATTAAATATTCACCTAACATATTTTGTTTTTAGATCGTAATTAAATTTAACCTTGTTCAAGGTTTCAAATTAAAATAAATAATCAAATCGGTATAGGAACCTTCAAAGTAATGACTACCTACCGATAGTACCGAACTTCACACATCCGACGATAAGCAAGATTACTTGCCAATCAATACTACGTCTACCTAACGTCTATAAAATAAGTTTCTTTGGATTTTTTTAGTGTATTAATATAAACAATGGATTCCTCCCATTACAATAAAACATAAAAAATAGATCAAAAACAGTAATAAAAGGGATTTTTTTGCATATTTAGCTATGATGGACGAGACAGCATTCTCGCTCGCAAGAAATTCTAGCTTTGAACCACGTTTTCACCGATAAAGCTATCTGGGAAATACACAACTAGTACAGGATTTTAATTGGTTGATTCTTAGAAAGAAAAAAAATACTGAGTGGAACCACTCCTGCCATATATTGGCAAAGAAAAAAATTAAAATGTCGAATGGCAAATTTTCTTACCAACCGCGGTTAATGGGTTAAGGGACATATCTTGCGAACTAATTACCCAAAATCGACAGTGGCCTATGTGATTCAGGTGTTGAAAATGAGTGGTGATTGTCTGAATGTGCCCCGAGTCGGCAGACTCACGAAACTGAGAGACAGAGATCGATGGGCGCTGTCCAGAGAAATTCGGAAGAACCGCACCAACTTTTTCTGTAAAAATTTTAACGACGGTTATATAACGGCATTTAGTATTTTTTTATTTTCAACTAAATACAAAAAACATTGAAGTTTTAAAAAATCGGTTATTTTTTCCGGTTATTTTAAAAACGGGTTTTTTTGGCTTAGTTAAACCGAGGCAGTTATAACCCGGAAGTTAAAAAAAAACGGTTATTTTCTGAGAGTTGACATAGCGCGTACTCTCAAATTTTATGAATGAATTATATGAAATTTTATGAATTAAAAAATTTTACTGTGTTTATCTTCTGCGAGTACTCCAAATTCATAAGCCCGTTGAACCACAAGACTCGCTATCTACCAATCACAAAGCGAATAAAGCTGAAAAAGACACGACTTTTACGTCCTTTGGAATCAATCGTCTTCGCGATTGTTTTTGGTTGGAATTTAATTAACGTCGCACCCAACCGAAACAATGGTTGTTCGTGCGATCGTTTTTGGAATTGCGTAGAAATCACCGGGGTTTGTAGAGCGTTATTGTTTTTTCGTATTTATTATAATGAAAATTTAATCTAGAACATTTTCAAATGAAGTTATTAATTTTTTTTCTCCCTTTAACCAACGTTTTTTTTGGAATCGTCGCCGTGCTGCCCACGCTGTGACTAGTAAGACATATGGAGAAGACGATTTTGGAGTTAAAATTCAACTGGCACATCCCATGGCATAGGCACACATGAAAATTTTGGTACAGTGTACAGAGAAATCACTCAGAAAACAAATATCATCTTTGTATGTCAACGAAAAAATTAAAAGCAACATTGAAACGTAAACGAGCGATTTAAAGGCATACGAACAATTCCAAAGACTCACTCAACAATCAGTGTAATGGTAAATTCTAAAAATATTGTTTATGTTTCAGAAATTTCTAGAAAATCTGGAACGCTTTTTTACTTCATAGATCAAAATTATTTTTCTAATTAATTAACAAAAATGCACCAGACCATAGTAAATCTGTACCCAGTAATGATAGTATAACATACTTCATATGGGTCATTATCAAACAGAATACAGAAGAGAACAAAAAGTCTGTTGGAAAAGTGAATTCACTCAACAGTCCAAGCAGTGTAAAGTTTTTAAAAGGACTTGCGCAAAATATTTTCGGGCTAGAAAATGATAACATTTTTGTTGTGAATAAAGAATACATTTTGGACATCGATAATACATTTTGATTAACAATTGATACATTACTTAATCTGTACAATTTTTGACTTAAAAATTATTTGTCATTGTGTAGTACCACGAAATTTTTAAAATTTTCACTATATTGTGAGTTTTTTATTTAACCATTTATTACGGCAATATTTAATTATTATGGGCTTTTTAACTCTCATTCATTCTTTATGGTAACAATTTACTGAAACATATTTTGTACAATAAGTAATCATAAAACAGTGAAAATATTTCAGATGATACATTCATTACCAATTTGAAATCTTCATTAAAAATTCAAGTTCTTCGCAAAATAAATATTTTTTGTATTTGTAAAATCTTTGAATTTTTTTCATTTATAAAAAACAAATTTTCTTTATTTATAAAAAACAAATTTTCTTTATTTTCTTTAATAAACATCAGACAATTTGTCATTTGTGTTCAGAATGACATGATTTTTTTTTTCAAGAAGGGATACGTTCATTACACCTCCAAAGTATGCATTTCCTCTATTTCTGTTTTTAAATTTTAAATGTTTATTAGTGATTCTTATAGAGATAGGTGTCCTCTAAGTAAATACCACAAATAAATATTCACAAATCTGAATTATGTAATTGCTAGAAAGTATTTTATTGTCTAATAATACATCAGTTACTTATGGAATTGCCCAACTGTATACAAATTATTAGGATAAGCAATACAGCGTTTTGTTAGGTACATCTCGAATATAAATACGACTCCTGCAGCCGTTTTGGAATAGTTGCAGCTTTGCAATCTGTGTGTTTCAAGTTCCAGACTCAGTCAAGCCAAAGCCTTTTATGCATAAAATATAAAAAAAGTTTGCAAATCATAAAAGGTAATTATCGAACAAAACATCTCTTCGAAAAATAAAATGGGAAATATTTGTTATTTAATGTTGTTACAGGTAAATTTCTTGTAAATTTTTTCTAACAATTTTCACTTAAAAGTTTCATTGTTTTAGATGGATATTTCTATGTCTTTGTAAGCTGTAAGCGCGTGAAAATTTTTTCAAGCATACTTCACACATATAATGCTTTTCTTCAGTGTGTATACGTCTATGTGTTCGTAAGTTCGAAGCTCGTGAAAACTTTTTCATACATACTTCACACATATGCTGCTTCTTTTCAGAATGTTTAAGACTATGTTTTTGTAAGGTTGAAGCATGTGAAAACTTTTTCATGCATATTTCACATATATGCGGTTTCTGTTCAGAGTGTATACGCATATGTTTCTGTAAGTGCGCAGATTGTGAAAACTTTCTCATGCATATTTCACATACATACGGCTTCTCTTCAGTGTGTATGCGCCTATGTGTTCTTAAATGAGAAGCATATGAAAATTTTTTCATGCATATTTCACACATATATGGCTTTTCTCCAGAGTGTATCATCCAATGTGTTTGTAAGGTTGAAGCTTGTGAAAACGTTTTCATGCATATTTCACATGTATACGGCTTCTCTCCAGTGTGTATACGCTTATGTGTTCGTAAGGACGAATGATGTGTAAAACTTTTCATGCATTCTTCACATTCAAAAGGCTTCTCTCCGGTGTGAACACGTCTGTGTGAACGTAAATTTCCTAGATGTGAAAAGCCACTGTTACAAATTTCACAATGAAAAGGTTTCTCACCTGAATGGATGGCTTTGTGTATTGCTAAGTTGCCCTTCTTCGAAAAGGTTTTTATGAAAACAGTTTGTGCGTCGTTTTGAGATAAAGGAGACTGTTTTACGCTGTTGGATTGTTCGTCTGCGATCAAATTTGCTTTTTCTGGAAGTGTTACGCTCTTGGCCATTTTGTCTTGGTTTGCATTCGGAGGCAGTGTTGAGGGGCGTTTTCGAGTATTAAACGTTCCACTCTGCAACAATACACGTGGTCTTGTGCTTGAATCAGAAACAAGACGTGTCCTTTTTTGCACAGACACCGATCTATAAGATTTTGAAGAGATGTTCGATGAAGAAAGGCGAAAGGTGTCATGCACTCTGCTCAAGGAATGCTTTCTCTTCACTTTGATCTTGATATCCTACGTAATCAGAATGGAATATGGTCCAAACCGAGTCTTGTGCATCGAGCATTCACATGAGATCTCTTGATGCATTTGGCGTTAAGAAAGGTGATCCCACTACATGCTCTAAAATACCACTACTTTCATCAAAGTGAGGGTGTCTGTACTCTTCAAAGTGTCTGTACTAGTTTGGATTTGAGATGAATGTTGTGCTTCTAAATTCGGGTGTCGAACTGTAGAAAAAGTTTGACAAAGAAATCCAATACCAATACTGGAACTTTTAGCTCTTTTGACCCTTCAATCCTTTTTTTCCAGCACGAATCCAATTCACTGTTGCAGGAGTTGTTTTGGTCTTCTATTCTTCATGAGTTAGTGAATTCCTATCACCAAAGGATGCCATTGATTGAACATGAAATAGACATAAAACATCTGGATCAGTGTTGGTGTTATGTATTTATTTTGAGCATTTTGATAATTTTCTACAATAAAAATATGACATCAATCAGATCAATCTAAAATAATGTAACTAGAAATAATGAAATTCCAGTACAGCAATAGTGAAATCAATTTACAAAGTGAAAGAGCGCATAAACCGCATTCGAATTAGTACTATAACAAAACGCTTTGAGGACTTTATATTTGAATTGCATTCAGTTACTTCACTTCAATGCGTTAAAGTTTGAAGTATTTCGTAATAGGGAAATATAGTAGTAAAATGTGTGAATTCGCTGCTCAAAATAAACTCTATTTTTATAAAAGGAAGTGCTTCTCTGTGTCTCTGTGATGAGTGTCCTGATGAATCTATGACACTTACAATAATGAAAATTGGCACACAGGTAGTCCTAATTTTTTGTGAATTTTGTGTCCCTTTCGAATTTTCAAATTTAATTTAGAACATTTTAAAATGAATTTATTAATTTTTTCTCATTTCAACCAACGTTTTTGATCCGTCTAGAATTTTGCCAAGTCTGATGTCAGTGTTCGCTGTGGAGAATTTGACCTTCGTGATCGTTAAAGAGATCAGATTCATTTCAATTTCCTGGCGACATACCTGTGTCATAATTTTTTGCAAATTTAATGTGTCCAGCTTAATTTTTAAATTTTAATCTAAAATAATTTTTAATTAATTTATTGGCATTTATTTATTACTAGCAACTTTAAGGTAATCACAGCATTGCCATTGGTGTTGGTTTGTGAAGCAAACCAAATTATAATGCGTAGCAATCACCGGGAGTTGGCAAGCGTAAGCGAGAAGGGTTACACCTGATCCCACGAAAAGAACTGTCACTGGCAACGTCGTGCTGGCTACGCGGTGAGTAGTATACAATATTTAACAGAAACAGAACATAATTATTATATTACAAATATCAATGTAATCAAAAAGATTATTTAAATGATCAAAGTTTATCAGTCAGAGTACAAGTGATTGTGGTGCAGAATATTTAGTATAACCTTCGATTATATATTACAGGGGTCTTACTTTAGCAACTAAATTATCAGGATAAGTAATTCAGCTTTTTTATGGAGATAGGTAGCTTACGAGCGTTCAAAATAGATTTATCACCCCGTTAGCACTCCCGAAATTTCCAGTTGGGTAGCTGTGGAAGTTTGGAGAGTGGGTTGCTAGCTCAGGTGTTGCCTCGTCATTTGACCGTGGTTCAAAATTACGTCGTGTAGTCCTTATATATTTCCCTTGGAGGATTGATCCCGAACCATCGTCAATAACCCGTTTTGTTGCTCTAGTATGACAGTAATTTAAAATGACCTTACCTTACCTTATCTTACCGTAAATATCCCAGGTAATGTGCAAACGCAAGTACTAATCTTCAGACTTCTTTCCATAGATTGCTTTGCATTTTCACGCTTCAATCGTCTCATGTTTTCACTTTAAATTCCAAATTTAAGAAAGTGTGACAGTAGCAAAATTTATCAGTCTCCACTTACAAACATTTAGTTGCCATGTGGCGACTTATTTTTAACCTTTACCAGATATATTTAACATTTCTAAATTCATAAAATTTTATTTTATTTCCAATTCTTATTAATTTGTTTAAAATATACTGAAATAGGAAGAGTCTTTGAAAAGACTTTTTTTACAACGAGAATGGAATTACACAGCATAACCTGAAAGCAGTGAGTGAATGTATAGCAAGTCTGACCGGAGTAAATGCACTGTCCAGACTGTTGGTAGCAGCCAGCAGTTAATCGTTTTAAATGGCAAAACGTGGGGGGGGGAAACTAGAGAACACAACAATATAATGGCACACATAAAATGTGACACATGAACCCGTATGAACTGGTTCAGTGTCGCAGAATGCCATGCTTCAGAAAGGTAAGGGACAACATCCTTGAGTAGTTTTTGACCCCCTGTGGCCCATACAAGTGAGATAGTCAAGTAGAGCGACAAGATGATACTCTTCCTAGGGGAAAGCACTAATCTCGGGCGCTTCCCGTAACGATATATTAAATTGATATTTCGAACCTTCGTATGAAGAAAGTTAAATAGTCCATTGTGTTTCCCTAGTTCAACGTAAATTCAAATAGCTACCTTTGTGTTCATTTAAGATGATTCCAGAAATGAAATCATGTTGCCTGATGTAGAAGTTTGGAGAGTGGGGTTACGGCTCAGGTGTTTCACCCAAGTACTATAACTTTCTGGTTGAATAACCATTTGCTCCAGTGTGACATTAATTGACTACCTACATAAAGTAAAATGCTTCAGTTCGACAAAGTTATTAACATCACAAAACAATGCAAAGGCATGCATACCAACTGAAAAAGTAACTATGAATTTGTTTGGAAATATTATATGCATTGTTGTAAAAAAATAATCGAACGACGTTCTTATGCTCACACTAGTAAATGTAGATTACTAGTATGTATAGTTATAGCCTTTCCTTGCGAGGGTGCAAAATTCATTGCATCCTCACAAGAAAAGCAACACCAGTCAAAAACATGAAAATTTCCCCAAAGTATTCGAAAAATAGAATTTAAACATATATATTTTTGATGCCAATATCAAACACAAATTGACTGGTACTTAGCAGTGGTTCCGAGTTATGCCATGTAAAAAACCCTTAAATTTTATTTAACATTGCCCCTTAAAACCCTCATAAATATTAACTGGTGTCAATTTTCCTTCTTTGTGTTCTTTTAGTAACATTCAATTATATCTGAAAAGAGTGCAAATTGTAGTGAAGGCGTTTGAAGCCACGACAGATATAACTTCTTCGTCTGCCATGTTGGCAAGTTAGCACACTCGATGAAGAAGGAATACGTTCTGATTTATCTTCCGATGGTTAGCTATTCGTTTCTGTTAAGTTCTGGTTTGAACTTTCTGATAAAATCATCAAAGGCAAAATAAAAACGAAGTTTTTTATTCAAAAACAAGTCAGGAGAGCAGTTACAACGTTAGGTCAGCATAACTGGAGAAGAGTACTTCAGGAACAAAATATCAACCTTATATATACAAAATACAGTTATGATCACAGTTAATACGATTTAATTATATGCAAAAATATGATACTCCTCTCCCATTGGTCACAACTGATGACGTCACTGAAAAAAGTGCGGGGTTACGGTTTAACGCGAAGTTTGTTTTAACTGGTGTGGCCACACCTCGCCATCTTGGCAAAACTGTTTACCGACAGGAAAACGCCTCTCTGGGGTGGACATTTTCTAAAAGGAGAAAGACGTGGGAATTCTAGTAAGTTCTGATAATTTAACTTATTTAAATATACTTAACCAACAGTTTCAAACCCGCTTCCGCGGAATCCCCATAACCGATCTCCGTATAGTAAATTTACATTAATGTTTGGAAACAGCTTTAGTCATACTGTTTGTAGAGATTGAACCAGAGCCAGTCAGCACAAAGATGAGAACATTCTTTAGATATCGCGTGCAAATCGTGTTAGAGGAAACCTGCTTAGCTCAAAACGATTTTAGCTGCCTTCAGCAATGCAGTGTCATTAGTCAATTGTTAACTGAAACACTAAGTTAGCCCTTCAAGGTTTGGCACCTCCGTCCTGTCTTCCGACTACAAGGACCGGCGCAATTGAATTCCCTATTGGAAAAAGTTCAAAATACCAGTATCAAAATGATACCAGAACCAGTAAAAACATACCGGAAATTTTGAAGCCGATATGAAACCATACTGGAAATTTTGAAACCGGTATGAAACCATACTGGAAATTTTGATACCTGTTTTCAAACATACTGGGAAATTTTGATACCAGTATGAAAACATACTGGAAATTTTGATACCGGTTTTCAAACATACCAGTATGAAATTTTGATACCGGTTTTCAAACATACTGGAAATTTTGATACCAGTATGAAAACATACTGGAATTTTGATACCAGTAAGAAAACATACTGGAAATATTGATACCGGTTTTGAAACATACTGGAAATTTTGATACCAGTATGAAAATATACTGGAAATTTTGAAACCAGTTTGAAAATATACTGGAAGTATTTAAGACAGTATACTGGCTTAAATACTTGTAATAATAACTTAAATACTTGTAATACAATAATTGTGATTGACCATATGTGTATGGAAATGGATCCGGGGTGGGAGAGAGATATAATAGCCCCTCTAATAAAGTAGGCGTAATCTAATTTTTAAAAGTAAAATTAGTTATACATGTTTAAATGTTATGCCCTGCGATTGACAAATCGATATGAACTTTGTTTCGCTGCTATTTTATGTGACACTGTAAATAACAAATGGTAAAATAGTTTTGAATACAGACATTTCTGAGTGAAAGTGGGAGGTAGTAGAGGATTAAAATCCCTCCCATATTGAGAAAAATTACAATTTTTTAATCAAAAATATTTATTCTTCAAATATTAACATCCTAATAATCATCGTCACCATTAGTTACTGATTCAACAATTGAAAATTAATTTAATTTTAACATGTTTGACCAAAGTTCTACCATGTGAGCTTCCACACGTTTTCCATATTGCATATCCATATCGTAAAAAAAATTTCAACAGTTTACTTACAGCTTCTCTACGGGCATGTAACCTCGGCATTCAAACCCAATTAATACATTCTCATTTAGAATATTCTATTAAAATTAAGCAGTTTCCCAGCATGGTATTAATTTTAAGATGTCATTTTAAACCCGCATTTTATGTTGTCCACTCAATTTTGTGCCTCGTAAACAACTAGACATGATGTTGATAGCTACATCAAAGTACATGCACTGCTCAGGAATTAAATAAGATTAATTTATTGTATTGAGAATGTAAACAAAGCTACCAGTTACAGTTAAGAGTTGAATTTATATTAAATGGTGTAAAAGGCGAGGCTCGTAACGTAGCTCACAAACGGTACTAGTGGTATCAAAAGTGAGATACCAACATAGCCGTTAGCGCTACAAGAGTTTGGTAGTGACTAGTAGAAGGCACTACAAAATCCACCATACCACCCACCTTAAAATGATAGATTTCAAAGAATACACAAAATACAATTTGTCAATTTCCACAAATGACATGCAAAACAGGCATAGCAAAAGTTTAAATAAATACAAAATAATGCTATAAGATGCAGCACAGCACGAAATAATTTGAGTCCACACTACTCTGCAAAAAAATGGTCTGGACAGATTAACTCGGGATCCAGATAGATGACTTCGAATTTGATTTGCATTTCGTGATTGAGCTACACACAGTACACATTTTCTTAAAATAATCTAAATAATATTTCTGACCGAAATAATTCAATGGTCTTGTTGAAAGAATGTTTGTAAGAGTCGAGATCCGGCATATAGATTGGTGATATGGTTGTTCGCCAAATTACAATGGCTTTCGGGTCAACTGTCACTGGTTTGATAACTGTTCAATGCAATCGTACTCGGTTTGTGCTGGGATATGCAATTCCATGAATGGGGACTACATTCTCTTCGGAAGCAGTTGGACAATTTAGAAGTCGAGTGTCCTGGTTGCTCAGTTGCGGCACTTCTGACAGGGGACCTGACTGATGGAGTTCAGTGGAACAGGTTCAGACGGACATTATTTCTGGAATGAAGGTTCCTATAAAACGGCTCTTTTTGCGATTCACACTGCCAAGAAAGACTGCACCACTCGATGGAACACAACATAAACTGCTCTTCGAAGAGACACTTTGACTGGCTCGCCATACTCCGGATACAATGGAAGCTTCGGATCCACGCTTGTACTGTAGGAGTATGTCGTCATAAGTAGTTTCTGTACTGCTGTCTCTCGGCAACTCAAGAAGATCTTGGCCGTGGGTTTAAAATAGGTAATAAAGCGTCCTTCCGTGTGTTTTAAACATTTAATTGCTTGGTTTCTGGAATTTCCTAAGGTGTGGAAGTTATCCTTAAAAGGAAGCTTAACTACGTATCTTCCCGAATTTTCTTTAGTGTGACAACAAGAGCACAGTTAGGTGCTTTGAGGCGGCCATTTAGGAATACTTCTGGACACACATCCTAACCAAGATATCAATTGGACCAGGTTCAGGATAACTTGATTCCGCAAATTCAAACAATTCAACTTCCTGGTCGGACGCGTCGGGCTCCAAGTACTTTTTCCTCTTCTTAATGGAGAATTGATTTTCACTCATCGTGAAGCCGTTTCAATAATCAAAAAAGAAGTAATAATAAACAATAGGATGGTCCGAATTCCAGACAACACAATCTAAACCTGGCCAATAATAAACAATAATTCTAATATTGTTAGGTGCTTTGAGGTTTATGGTTACGACAGTTAAACAATAATTTGTTTGTTTTTGTTTGGAACGGTTTCGATTTTCTTCACGTCAATTCCCTTCGTCAATCTCCCTCCCGATAAATAGAAACAAATTGTTGCCGATTCAATCAAGGCTTTCTTGTGATACAATTATATCTATATGCATATATAATATATATATATGAATATAGCTTCGGCGAATCATACGCATGCGCAGTAAAATGAACTAGGGAAAGGAATGGCTGAATACTTGTCGTTTGTGTTAATTAATTTTTCAAAAAATTGTGAAATTATGTAATTTTATGACGATTTTGTTAAAAAAATTAATTTACTTTTTCCATGGCTTGATGTTTTTAGACATCCCGTATTTATTATTACATATAGCGTAGCTTTATTGAGCATTTCTTTTCTGTATATGGCAACACAAGGCGTGCATTAGTTGATGTTGATCGTTTTTCTTGTTGATATATGTTTTTATTTTGCTTCTTTTTTTTTTTAAAGTTAAAGATATGTTTGCGATAGTTCAATTTCTAGTGGATAAAGTTTAGGCAATTGTGCCAGTGTACATAAAAAATTTCAAATGTAATTCTTTCGAAATGGACTTATCTCGGGCTCATGAAGTCTTCTGGAAATCGCCGAACGGTAAAGGAACTGGTTATTGGTATGCCGTTGTTCTTCTCGTTGCAGGTAAGTTACATGTTTTAATGCATTTTAAGCTAAAACATTAGATTACAAATGACACTATTTTATTGGGGGTACATTGTGATTTGTTGTCTCGATTTTGTTAGAAACTGAAGAACTTATTGAACAACGAAAAAAAGAGTGAAGTTGCTTTCTCCGAAGAGGTTAGAGGAGAGCTTCTGGCCATGACGGTGGATGATGAGCCCAAAATGTCTATGGTTGACGAAGAAACTGGACGAAAAACCAAAGTAAAATTTTATTTATCATTTACTTTGATACAGGGCAACTATATGTATAATCATTTTATGATATAGAAGGGTGCATTTAAAGTCAAATTGGCAGTTTTACCGAGTTGTTCCCCGCTCTCAACATGCGTGATGATTTAAGAAACACGCACCTTTTGAAATGTTATGGGGATGTGGTAATTCTATCCTTAGGTACCCTGTGCATGCTCAATCGTACGTTAGATTGTTGGTCAAACAGTAATCACCTCTGAATATAAGTTGGTTGATAAAGTTACCGACTGCTTATTTTTAGCCTCACTTGAGTCCATAGGGATGTATTCGGCTATTTATTCGACAAATATTCGGCTATTGGGACAAACCACTGTTCGTTACTTCCCTATTCCGCAAATATTTATATTGAACATTGCTTTCAACAAAGGAGAAATTTACAGAAGTAAAAAATCTGCTGATCCACTGAATCTAATGATCCAGGCTGGTGTTTCTCTTTTCCAATAGCTGGGGTTCTACTGTATTAATATTCTTTTCATAAAAAGTACAGAATTTAAAATGATTTTTGAAAACAAATTATCTTTATAGCTAAAGCAGGAAGAAAATATACAGCTGAAGAAAAAAAATTATAAGCTTCAAGAACTTAACATGAGCTTGCAGACCCAGCTGTTATCAATTGCTAAGTGCAAAATGGTATGTTAAATATATCTTTTGTCTTTCTCAATACCTGACAATTAGATACAAGCTTTGGATACATTGTATTTTTTATTAACTTTTTAGATGTAAATTTTATAGTTCAAGAACTATTGCAGATAATTTAAAGATAAAAGGTTACAATACTAAGAACACACATCTCAAGGCTTGTAATATGAGAAATATTGCTAATATGTAAAAAAAATCTACTTAAAGTTTCCACTGACAAGTTTTATGTAATAAATTTCCAATGTCACTAGGGTTTTTCAAATTTTTTTGTACTTTATCTACACATTATTGGATTTCAAGTGATTTTTTTCAGTTGAATTCTTTCATACTATGAATGTTAAATAAATTAATAAATCACACATTTCTTCAATCATGTGTTTTAAAACAAAAAGCGTTTTAAATGTAACACTCCAGCTTGTATAATTTAGTTGAAATGTGCTAGGTTAAATTAAATTATATTAATTCATTCCCAACTCAAAAAAATATTAATATTTATAAAAACACTTTTCTTCATTTTACAACTTTAAATTAAGTTATTTTATCTTGTGTTTAGATTCAGAATAGATAATCATCCAGTATCTCTGTAATATTTTTTGTACCCTACTTTTTTTAGCTTGTTACAGGAAACTAAGCTGTTTTGTGTTGCCTCAAAATGTATACATGATAAAATGGTTGAAAAGTTTTATTACACTGTTCTTGCTTAGCTTCAATGCAGCCTTCTAAAATTCTGCACTTCATATTACATGCTTCCAGATCTATTTGGCAAATAACATTTAACTCATTTTTTATGCTTTTTTTTTCTGTTTCAGATGGATTGCGATTCTGGTTAACAGTACACCAGAGAAAGGAGAAGCAGGAAGGTTTTAAACTCTCCTCAACAGCTGCGGTCAGGAAAATACTTTCTGACTGTTGACGCTGATGTCAAGTATCCGGCTGTGGGAAATGAATTGAGTAAACAGGAATTGATGAAGATACCAAAGCGTGTTTATTTCAGCTTTTCTTCTTCTATTGCTACAGCTGAACTTGAATTTATAAGTATAGCTTGTTAAGCTTAATTTACATAAAGCGCCCTCTGGGTCGCATAAAACAAAAACATGTTAAATATATGTTCGAGGACAGCCAATCATCGAACATAAACTCCCACCCTAACAGCAAGGTATTGCTGTTAAGCAGGAATAAGAACAGTTCTATTTGCGTGTCTTTTGAAGAGTCCCCGAGAAGTCCGGACGGTGACGACTCGTACCAATCCATCTCTTCCAGGGAAGGTGTCGACGATTCGTCCTAAAGGCCAGGAAGCTGGGGGCAGGTTCTCTTCTTTCACTATGACTAAATCTCCATGCTATAGGTTGCATGATTGTTTTTTCCATTTTGATCTTTGCTGGATAGTTGAGGTAATCTCGATGCCAGACCTTCCTAAAGCTTCTGCGAAGTGTCTGAACAGCTTCCCAGCGTTTTCCTATTTTAACTTTAGAGTGCGTTTCTGAAGAATCGGGAATAAAAGTTAGCATATCATCCCGTTAAAAATGGGATGGTGTAAGCACATTTAAATTTTCAGGGTTAGTATCAGATACTGAATTCAGCGGACGTGAATTCAGTATTGCTTCGATTTGTGTTAATAAAGTAGTGAGCAAATGTTAATAAGGCACTGCTCAGAGTTCTTCTAAGGTGAAATTTGACAGCCTTTACTTTCGATTCCCAAATCTCACCAAAATGAGGGGAATAAGGTGGTATCACATTCCATTCAATCGAAGTAGAGTTCAAGTGGTGTGACACAATTTCGTTGTTGGGCAATGCAGACGTAAACTTCTCAAATTCAAACAGTTTGCGCCTTGCACCGATAAAGTTAGTAGCATTATCACAATAGATGCGTTTTGGAGCATTTCTCCTAGAACTAAATCGTCTAAGGGCTGCAATAAAGGAGTCAGTGTCTAGTCCTCCAACGCATTCCAAGTGCATTGCTTTGGTTGCGAGACAAATGAAAAGAGCTATGCATCCTTTTGTAGTTTTAGCACCGCGACCTTTATTAAATTTCAAAATAATAAATCAAGCAAAGTCGATACCACAATTTGTAAAAGGACGTTCTAAGCAAACGCGATGTTCAGGTAAATCATCCATTAGTTGAGGCTGTTTTTGCTCTAAATCAGCAACACACTAAGCATCTGTGGATATATTTGCGAATGAGTCTTTTCCCGCCGATTATCCAGTATTCTTGCCGAAGAATGTTTATGTATCCTTTTGTAGTTTTAGCACCGCGACCTTTATTAAATTTCAAAATAATAAATCCAGCAAAGTCGATACCACAATTTGTAATAGGACGTTCTAAACAAACGCGATGTTCAGGTAAATCACCCATAAGTTGAGGCTGTGTTTTTGCTCTAAATCGGCAACACACTAAGCATCTGTGGATATATTTGCGAATGAGTCTTTTCCCACCGATTATCCAATATTCTTGCCGAAGAATGTTTGAAAGTAAAGTCGGACCAGCATGTAAGTGAGTAATGTGATATTGCTGGATTAGTAAGTGACTGATTTTATGTTCAGCCGGAAGAATTATAGGGTGTTTGGACGGAATTGATGTTTGAGCATTTCGTAGACGCTCTCACTCACTTTTCCGTCCGCGAGCGCGTGACGTCATTGCCAAGAACCATTGCAATCACAAGCGCCTCAGCGTACAGCGTAAGTGTCCGACAAGTTGACTCTGATTGGCTGGTATGATTATGTGCCTGAGACGTAAAGGTGTTTCATTTGGCTATTTATCTACGTTTTGGCGCAGATCTCTTTGACTGATATGAACGGTTTTCGAAAGGTTTTAACATTTTGAACCGAAAATTGTATTCTTTTATAATAAAAGTTAATAATTATATAAGTTAGTGTTTTATGTATGCTTTTTGTTACATCAGAATGGTCCTAAACCAGGGATGGATACGACACCATCATCCTAAAGCAAAGGGGGCGGAAAAATATCAGCTGGTAGTGAGTTCAGGAGTGGTTCTTAGATTATTTATGTAAAATCAACGAAAGTTTGGAAAAATAAAAAAAGGGTATTAAAAATTAGGAAAAGTAATTTGGAATTAAATTGGAATTGTTTTAAAATAATTTGGATGATCTAAAAATATTTCCGCCAGTTGGGTTCGAACTCGGGAAGTCATCCTCCGCCGCTAACGCCAATCTGATGGTAAGTGACTTTAGCCATTTGGCCATCGTTGCTTCACCAAGAGGAGCTCTTTAAAAGAAGAGTTCATTTTTGCCTCCCCTTGTTATATAAGTTGGCGAGAAATACTACTAACAACAACCATACAACATATATATGAGGAGCCAATCAGAGTCAACTTGTCGGACACTTACGCTGTACGCTGAGGCGCTAGTTTGCAATCTAGTATAGGGCGTACGTGGTTGTTATTTTAAAAACTAATAATCGGGGAAAAAACGGCCCCGAATATTATATTCGTGGCCTGTGTTTATGGGATGCAATTGGTTCTTTTTTCATAACTGATTTTTCAAGATCCATATAGTTTATATCCCTTTTCAACCACTCCCGTGACATAGCTTGTTCTCATTCTCTGACTTAGCATAGTTTAGTCTATGCGGGTGGAGGTATAAACAAAGGGGTTAGCGATGGATAAAGTACATTTATACCAAACAACATTTAATTACGAAGTCAAATTCAACAGGAGATGCCTAACACATATCTTTACAGTTGCCAAGTTTGAATCGGGGGCAAGTAATGTTTGGGAAAGCGCTTTCCGTTATCCTTTTCTCTACTATTATAAAAGGAAGAGTTTGTTTGTTTCGCGACAGCAAAATCCTGACGATTCTATGGCACTTACAGCAAAGAAATTTGGCACACAGGAAGTCCAAATTTTTTGCAATTTTTGGGTGGCGGCGAATTTAAATTCAATCTAGAAGATTTTTAAATGAATTTAATAGTTTATTTTCCATCGGTTTTTCAACGCCTTTCTTCCGCGAAAGAAGAAACACCCGAATCTGGACTTTTTCTACCCACGTGACCTTGCCGTCAGCCTTTGGAAGCATGCCAATTTTTTTATTCGTGGAGGAACGCGGATAAAGTTGTTGTTATCGTTTTGATTTTACGCGGGGATAGATTTTCCAACATACGATAAAAACCAATAATCTTTAACTGAATACACTTAGTACTTTTTTCTATCTCCTAAACCGTTAAAGATACAGTAAAAATTTCAACGGATTTGGAATCTGCGGAAAATATCACTTTAGATCGCTACCTAAAAATGATTTTCGTGAAATAAATAATTTTTAAATTGAATATATATTTTATATTTTCGCAAGAGATTGTGACGTCCGTGAAACAAATTGCATCTTCTGCCCTTCGCGTTAAAAAAAAAAAAAAAAACATTACATTTCCAGTCCTATTCCATTTCACGGAATGAGAGCAAAAAGTAAAAAACATTTTGACTGGAATTGTTAATTCTTTTTCGTAAAATCGTAATCGCTTACGATAGATTGAAAATTTTAACGGATTTGAAATCTGTGGAAAATTTTACACCAGATTAATAACTTATTTCACGGCGTTGTCTGTGGTGTTGGTTTGCTTCGCAAACCGCCGGGCTAGCCACGCAGTGGCTAGTTATTATACATTTGGGTGACTCCGGCTGTAGTTTTGTTTGTTTGTTAATTCTTCAAAATTTTAAAGTAATGATGCCATCTACTGATCAAACAAGTAAACAAACTATCGTTATACTCTATTCATTTATTATTATTTTTGCTGCAATTTTGGAAAACACATTAGAATTTATTTGCTGGGTGATGTACTGACCAGTTAACATTTTAGATGTCAAAAATCCGACGTTTTTAACTAAAGAATATAATTTTAAGGATATTTACACCAAAATGTTGTAATAAATCATACTAATTCTTGTCTCTGAACAAAACTAAAAACCCATTGAGAAAAAATATTATTTTTAAGAATTAAATTTACTTGCTGTCAAAGCTTAAAGTTATGAAATGTGTCTTTGTTCCCACCTTTTGAAAATTACCCATTTGTATCTGATTTATGTAGAAGTGTATTGCATCTCGCCTCGTGTTTTTAATAGGTGTGCCTAAATGTAAATGGTCTGAATTTTGGTTCTCGCAAACAGAAATGACAAATATCCATCAACAAAATGAAAAACGAGCAATTAAGTAAGCGAATAAGATCTAAAAATGTATTCGAGATAGCAATCACAATAATTCCATTAGAATACATGCGACTAGGTGGCTACAGTCTATGCAGTTAGTCTATTTTCTTATTCCCTTCCTCTGATAGTATTCTGTTTAAGTAATTATTACTTACGAACACTGAGATTCACAGTTTTCATCCCACCGTCTAACTGCTATGCTTCGTCGAATGTTTGGAAATATTTTGCTAAACTAAAGAAAAACGAAGCTCAATGTAATTTTTGTCTGAGGCTAATTAAAAGTGGAGGAGGAACCTCGACTTTACGGTAACATCTCAAGTACAAACATCCGAATTTTCAAGATGAAAAGGTAAGTTTAAATATTTTTGTCCTTTTAACCTTTAAGTAAATGGGTTGAAGTGACCAAACAAAACATCAACCCTTTTTCCGTAAAAATTTTAACGACAGTTAACGGCATTTAGTATTTTTTTATTTTCAACTAAATACAAAAAAACATTGAAGTTTTTAAAAAATCGGTTATTTTTTCCGGTTATTTTAAAGACCGTTTTTTTTTTTTTTTTTTTTTTTTTTTTTTTTTGGCTCAGCTAAACCGGCGCAGTTATAACAGGTCGTAAAAAAAACGGTTATTTTCTGACAGTTGACATAGCGCGTACTCTCAAATTTTATGAATGAATTAATTAAAAAATTTTACTGCGTTTATCTTCTGCGAGTACTCCAAATTCATAAGCCCGTTGAACCACAAGACTCGCTATCTACCAATCACAAAGCGAATAAAGCTGAAAAAGACACGACTTTTACGTCCTTTGGAATCAATCGTCTTCGCGATTGTTTTTGGTTGGAATTTAATTAACGTCGCACCCAACCGAAACAATGGTTGTTCGTGCGATCGTTTTTGGAATTGCATAGAAATAGCCGGGGTTTGTCGAGCGTTATGGTTTTTTCTTATTTATTATAATGAAAATTTAATCTAGAACATATTCAAATGAAGTTATTAATTTTTTTTGTCTCCCTTTAACCAACGTTCGTTTGGAATCGTCGTCGTGCTGCCTACGCTGTGACTAGTAAGACATGTGGAGAAGACGATTTTGGAGTTAAAATTCAACTGGCATATCTTTGACACATCCCATGGCAAAGGCACACATGAAAATTTTGGTACTGTTAACAGAGAAAACACTCAGAAAACAAATATCATCTTTGTATGTCAAAGAAAAAATTAAAAGTAACATTCAAACGTAAACGAGCGATTTAAAGGCATACGAACAACTCCAAAGACACACTCAATACTCAGTGTAATGGTAAATTCTAAAATTATTGTGTGTGTTTCAGAAATTTCTTGAAAATCTGGAACGTTTTTTTAATTTATAGATCAAAATTATTTTTCTCATTGATTAACAAAAATGCAGCAGACCCTGATAAATTTGTACCCAGTAAAAATCAGTATAACATACTGCATATGTGTCACTATCAAACAGACTACGGAAGAGAACAAAAATTCTGTTGGAAAAGTGATTTAAGTCCACAGTCCAAACAGTGTAAAGTTTTTAAAAGTACTTTTTTTGTTTGTTTGTTTTTAGTTTGTTTAAAAGTTTTTGGGCCAGAAAATGATAACATTTCTGTTGTGAATAAAGAATACATTTAGGCCATCGATAATCCATTTAGATTAACAATTGATATATTACTTTATCGGTACTTTTTTTTACTTAAAAATTATTTGTAATTGTGTAGTACAACAAATTTTTTAAAATTTTCATTACATTATGATTTTTTTTATTCAGCCATTTATTACGGTAATATTTAATTATTATGGGCTTTTTAACTCTCACTCATTCTTTATGGTAACAATTTACTGAAGCTTATTTTGTACAATAGGTAATCATAAAGCAGTGAAAATATTTCAGATGATACATTCATTACCAATTTGAAATCTTCATTAAAAATTCAAGTTCTTCGAAAAATAGATATTTTTTGTATTTGTAAAATCTTTGAATTTTTTTTCATTCATAAAAAAACAAATTTTCTTTATTTTCTTTAATAAATATCAGACAATTTGTCATTTGTGTTCAGAATGACACGATTTTTTTTTTCATGAAGGGATACGTTCATTACACCTCCAAAGTATGCATTTCCTCTATTTCTGTTTTTAAATTTTAAATGTTTATTAGTGATTCTTATAGAGATAGGTGTCCTCTAAGTAAATACCACAAATAAATATTCACAAATCTGAATTATATAATTGCTAGAAAGTATTTTATTGTCTAATAATACATCAGTTACTTATAGAACTGCCCAACTGTATACAAATTATTAGGATAAGCAATACAGCGTTTTGTTAGGTACATCTCGAATATAAATACGACTCCTGCAGCCGTTTTTTACAATTACAATTACAATTACAAATATTGACGACCAGCTACAGGCTCAAGCCCAACAAGGCTGGTCCTTTGTTTATGAATTCTCCAATTCCCACTGACTATCCAATTGTGTCTTAAATTCGTACACTCCCTTTGAATGAACTATATTTTCTGGCAACGCGTTCCAACTGTCTATTACCCTATTAAAGTAGTAGTTTTTCCTTAAATCCCGATTAAAATGTGTCTTATTCAATTTATACCCATGGCCCCTTGTTCTGTTATCCCTATTGAAATTTAAGCCCTCTGTGTCCCCTTGTTTTACAAACTTGAAAAGCTGAATCAAATCCCCCCTCCTTCTTCTTTCCAGTGTATACATGTTTAGCTTACTTAAACGTTCATTATAGTCGAAATTTGCTAGCCCCTTTATTATTTTTGTAGCTCTGTGCTGAACCCTTTCAATTGATTCTATGTCCTTTCTCATATATGGAGCCCAGAATTGTACAGCATATTCTAGATGTGGTCTTACTAAACCCTTATATAATGGCAAGATTATATTCTTATCCCTTGAAGTTACAGTCTTTTTAATATACCCCAATAACCTATTAGCCTTTTTACCCGCAGCTGAACATTGGTGACCCATTTTAAAATCCCTGTGAATTATCACCCCAAGATCCTTGACTGTTTCTCCCTCCTTTACCTTTACTCCCTGCAGACAGTACTCGGCTCCACTATTCCTGTAGCCCATATGCAGAACTTGACATTTCCCTACATTAAATGACATACCCCATTTTACAGCCCATTCGGATATCTTATCAAAATCCCCTTGTAAATTTTCTATCTGTAACTTGGTATCCACTGTCCCCCATATTTTTAAGTCATCTGCAAATATACTGATTCTATTCTTGATCCCCTGACCTATATCATCTATGAAAATTATAAATAAAATTGGTCCCAAAACTGATCCCTGAGGCACCCCACTTATAACTTCTGTCCACTGTGAATAATTTCCTTTTACCTGCACTCTCTGCTTTCTACCCAATAACCAATTCTTTATCCATATTAATGTTTTTCCCTGAATCCCCAGCCTTTCCAATTTAAACAGTAATGCCTCATGAGGTACTTTATCAAAAGCCTTTTGAAAATCTATGTACATGATATCCACACTGCTCTTATTATCCAGCTCCTCAGTAATTTTTTCGTAGAACTTCAAAAGGTTTGTAGAGCAGGATCTGCCCTTCCTAAACCCATACTGATTCTCTGATAACAGTCCCCCCTCCTCCAAGTATAACATTATATGCTTTTTTAACAGAGATTCAAATATTTTGCAAATTACTGATGTTAGACTTACTGGTCTATAGTTGCCCGGATCACTTTGTATTCCCTTTTTGAAAATTGGAGTTATGTTGGCCAACTTCCAATCCATTGGCACCCAACCTGTGCTATATGTTGAATTAAATATCGTGTGAATTACTTCCCCCAGTTCTTCCGCGCATTCCACTAGTACTCTCGGATAAATATCGTCTGGCCCTGGTGCTTTAGATGGCTTAATTCTTTTCAACTGATGTACTATTTCTTCCCTGTTGAATTTGCATTCTTTAATTATACCCCCTGCAAAGGCTCCATCCTTGGGGTCCTTTTTTAAACTATAGTTACCATTGAAAACCCCCAGAAAAAAGTCATTTAACACGTTTGCCATTCCCTCCTCGTCTTGAATTAATTCACCTCCCTTCCCCTCTAACGGTCCCAGTGTAGTGCTAAATTTATTTTTACCACTTGCATATGCAAAAAATTCTTTTGGTTTTATATTTATTTCCCTTGCTAATTTTTCCTCCAAGGACACCTTTTGCTTCCGACTAATAGTTTTAAACTCCTTTCTGGCTTTCTGATATGCCTCCATGTCCCTGTCGTTACCAGTGCTTTTATATACCCTGTATGTTCTTTGTTTTAATTTTAAAGCTTTGTGTGTTTCCCCTGAAAACCACATAGGGAGCAATTTTCTAGATTTTCCTTTTTTCCTGAACGTTACATGTTTTTTTAACACCATGTCTAACTTATTCTTGAATTCCTCCCATTGTTCAGAATGATGCAGTGCTAATAATCCCCCTTTGAATGTTTCCTTTAACTCTTCCCTTATCTTATGAAAATTTACCTTTCTGAAATTTGGAATTATTCTACTATTGATTGTGTATGCTGACTGAAAATTTATACTTAATCTGATACTTCTATGATCACTTTCTCCCAGTGGCTCACCTATAACCAAATCCTGCACCCTATCCTCATCATTGCTTAAAATCAAATCCAATATTGCATTGTCCCTAGTATCCTCATACACCATCTGGTACAAAAAACAATCCTGTATCACTTCCAAGAATTCTGCCCCTTTCCCATTTGTAGCTAGATTGTTTGTCCAGTCAATATTTGGATAGTTATAGTCCCCCATTAAAATTAATTCTCCTTTTTGACATGCTTCGTTTATCAGATTGCACATGCCCTTTTCCTGCTCTTCACTACAAACAGGAGGTCTATATATATTACCCAGAATTAGTCCTTTGCCTTTGTCTGTATTCAGTTTCACCCAGACTGATTCTATACCCTCAGTTTTACTATTTAACTTTATTTCTGTACAGTTTAAGAATTCTCTCACATAAATCAAAACCCCACCCCCTTTCCTATTCTCTCTGTCCTCCCTAAACATTGTGAATCCACTTAATTCTAAAATTTGTGCATCTTCACTGCTTGCCCAACTTTCAGTAATCCCAATGATATCTATATCCTCTGCTTGTGCAATTCCCTTGAGCTCATCCATTTTATTTCTCACACTGCGAGCATTACAATAAAATACTTTTAGCTTATTTTTCACCCTTAGATTGCACTTTCCCCTTGTATTATTTGTTTTGGTATTGTTTTTCTCCCTTACATTGCACTTTCCTTTGTATTGTTTGTCTCCTGCAATTTAGACCCTGTTAGTTTTCTTAAGCAATTACTGTGTACTGTCAACCCTCTATGTCCTTCCCATCCCTGCTTGTATACTAGTTTTTTGACTCCAGAATATTCAAAACCCGCTTGCCAACCTCCCTATTACCTATCAAGCTTAAATGCAAATTGTCCCTGCTTATCCAATCCCTCCTACACTCCTTCCAAACATCTAAAAATCTAACCTCCTCCCTCTCACACAAATCCCTTAACAACCCGTTCATCTTATTGGCCCTTTGATTTAACCACCCATTGCCTAACCCATACCTAGGTAGTAATCCTAATACTGTTACTTCTGCCCCATGAGACTTAATGCCTCTTAAAAGTGTTTCTGCTTCCCTCTTAAACTCGACATTTGTAGTCCTCTCTACGTCATTTGTTCCCACCCACACTACTGCCTTTTCCTCCCCTTTAACCACACCTGCCTTAACTGCCTCAACTACATGTTTTACCCTGGCACCTGGCAAACAACACCTTGCAAAATTGCGCTTTTTACGCCCTACCATTTCTCCCAAAACCCTGACCATTGAATCACCAACCACTACTCCTCTAGTTACCTTATCCCCCTGATCAACATGCCCCAAGTTTACACATTGGACACCCTTTTCCACTCCCTCTACAGCCCTCACCTTCAAAGCCTGCAGCTCCTTCCTCAAATCACCCACCTCTAAACAACTCTTGCATGTAAATTCAACCTTCTCTGACATTTTAACCCCGCTCACACACCCCTTTCCTGCCTCAACCATATTCCCACACAAGTCACATTCCACATAGAACTCCCCACTGGCTCCCTCTGTCCTCATCTCCTTGAACATTCTAACTATACCCATGCTAATGCAAAGTAACACTCAATGCACAGAAAAAGCACTACACAAAATCAAACACACAGAAAAAGCACTAAGTCAATTACACAGAAAAAGCACTGCACTTGAATGAAATGAATGAAAACAAACAAGACAAAATATTTAGGCCCAACGAGACATACGTGAATTAGGCCTAACGAGACATACGTGAATTAGGCCTAACGAGACTTGACTTAGGACTATTTGACAAGTCAAAAACTAAGTACAAGTACTTTAAAAACCATTAGAAATGTTTGAACTGATAGAAAAAGAAGTAATACACTGCTTAGTACTAAATAAATGAAGAATAACTAAAAAAAACTTGAATTTCGCGGGAGCTCCGAAAACGCGACGCACACTGCTCGACACCTAGCGGCGGAAGTTTTGGAATAGTTGCAGCTTTGCAATCTGTGTGTTTCAAGTTCCAGACTCAGTCAAGCCAAAGCCTTTTATGCATAAAATATAAAAACAGTTTGCAAATCATAAAAGGTGATTCTCTAACAAAACATCTCTTCGAAAAATGAAATGGAAATATTTGTTATTTTACGTTGTTACAAGTATATTTCTTGTAAATGTTTTCTAACAATTTTCTCTTCAAATTTTTATTGTTTTAGATGGATATTTCTATGTCTTCGTAAGCTATAAGCGTGTGAAAATTTTTTCAAGCATACTTCACACATATACGGCTTTTCTTTTGTGTGTATACGTCTATGTGCTTGTAAGTATGCAGCCTGTGAAAACTTTTTCTTGCATATTTCACATACATACGGCTTCTCTTCAGTGTGTATACGCCTATGTGTTTGTAAGTGAGCATATTGTGAAAACTTTTTCATGCATATTTCACATATATATGTCTTCTGTTGAGTGTGTATACACATATGTCTTTGTAAGTGCGCAGATTGTGAAAACTTTTTCATGCAAATTTCACATACATACGGCTTCTCTTCAGTGTGTATACGCATATGTGTTCTTAAATAAGAAGCATATGCAAACTTTTTCATGCATATTTCACACATATGCTGCTTTTCTTCAGTGTGCAAAAACCTATGTGTTCGTAAGGTTGTAGAATTTGAAAATTTTTTCATGCATATTTCACACATATACGGCTTTTCTTCAGTGTGTATCAGCCAATGTTTTTGTAAGGTTATAGCTTGTGAAAACTTTTTCATGCATATTTCACATGTATACGGCTTCTCTCCAGTGTGTATACGCTTATGTGTTCGTAAGGACGAATAAAATGTAAAACTTTTCATGCATTCTTCACATTCATAAGGCTTCTCTCCGGTGTGAACACGTCTGTGTGAACGTAAATTTCCTAGCTGTGAAAAGCCTTTGTTACAAATTTCACAATGAAAACGTTTCTCACCTGAATGGATGCCTTTGTGTATTGTTAAGTTGCCCTTCTTCGGAAAGGTTTTTTTAAAAACAGTTTGTGCATCGTTTTGAGATAAAGGAGACTGCTTTACGCTGTTGGATTGTTCGTCTCCGATCAAATTTGCTTTTACTGGAAGTGTTACGCTCTTGGCCATTTTGTCTTGGTTTGCATTCAGAGTCAGTGTTGAGGGGCGTTTTCGAGGTTTAAACATTCTACTCTGCAAAAATACACGTGGTCTTGTGCTTGAATCAGAAACAAGGCGTGTCCTTTTCTGCACACACACCGATCTATAAGATTTTGAAGAGATGTTTGATGAAGAAAGGCGAAAGGTTTCGTGCACTCTACTCAAGGAATGCTTTCTCTTCACTTTGATCTTGATATCCTAATTAATCAGAATGGAATATGGCCCTAATTGAGTCTTGTGTATCGAATATTCACATGAGATATCTTGACGCATTTGACGTTAAGACAGGTGGTCCACCGCATGCTCTAAAATACCACTGCTTTTATCAAAGTGAGGGTATTTGTACTCTTCAAAGTGTCTGTACTAGTTTGGCTTTGAGATGAATGTTGTGCTTTTAAATTCGGGTGTAAAACTGTAGAAAAAGTTTGACAAAGAAATTCAATACCAATGCTGGAACTTTTTTCTGTCCTTTTTTCCAGCTTTTAATTCAATTCACTGTTGCACGAGTTGTTTTGGTCTTGTATTCTTCATGTGTTAGTGAATTCCTATCACCAAAGGATGCCATTGATTGAACATGAAATAGACATAAAACATCTGGATAAGTGTTGGTGTTCTGAATTTATTTTGAACATTTTGTACAATAAAAATCTAAGACAGCAATCAAATCAATCTAAAATAATGGAACTAGAAATAATGAAATTCCAGTACAGCAATGGTGAAATCAATTTACAAAGTGAAAGAGCCCATAAACCACATTCGAATTAGTACTATAAAAAAACGCTTTGAGGACTTTATATATGAATTATATTCAGTTACTTCACTTCAATGCATTAAAATTTGAAGTATTTCATAATAGCGAAATACAGAGGCTGTTCGCACATTTTTTAGACGATTTTGTTTAGCGGAAAAAAAATCGTTTGCTGCAAAAGAAAGAATTGCAGTTGTACTATGTTTTTAAAATCAAAATTATCGTCTGTGGCTTGAGAGGTTTGTTTTTATTCAAAATGGCGTTTTTATAATGAAGCAGTGGTTCGAAGGCTATATTTATGCTCATTCCGAAGAAAAATATTCATATTCCGTTATCCAAAAACGATGTGAGAGTCATGGTTTTGTGATATCTATAGCGTCGATAGGTAATATCGTCAACCAGAAAGGAATTAAACGTCAAATTGGAGCCTCAAGGGGGACAAAAATTCCAAACAAGTATCCAAGGAAGAAACGGACATCTTCGACTATTGCAAAGATACGTTGTTTAATGTTAAAAGAAAATCGCTCTAGTCAAAGGACAGTTGCAAAATCATTAAAATGCTCGGTGTCCACTGAAAACAAAAGGATAAACGTTGATTTAAATCTTAAGAAAGCGAAAAAACGCAATGTGCATCGTCTTTATCCAAAGCATATCGCTGAATGCAGGACACGCTGCCGAATTCTATATGAAAAACACTTATCCAAAGAAAAATGGAAAAAAATTGTCACAATAGATGAATCATGGGTGTATTTAAATGACTGCAGCAAAAAAAGAGCCATTTATTATCATAAAAGGGGAGAAAAAAAATTAAGTACATGGTTCACAGAATCGAAAGAAAGTTTTTCTAATGGATTCATGATTGTTGCTGGTTTTTCATATAGTGGCAAGTTAAAAATAAAGAGAGTGGGGAAAATGTCAAGATTAACTCCAAATACTATCAGGAACATATTTTGTCGCCAATTTTACTGAATGAAATACCATCGCTTTACCCACAGTGCCATCAATCTGTGGAACTCCATCAAGACAAAGCTAGCAGTCACACATCAAAATCCACTGTAAATTTCCTAAAAGAAATGGAACAAAAAACCGGTATCAAGGCCATACCCTTCACTGATATCCCTACTAAAATCTCCCGATGTATATACCCGATACAAATATCAATACCTATGGATTTTTGGGCTTTCGGACTTTTAAAATCTGCATTATCCAAACGTCGTCCCACAACCCTTACAGGACTCTGGAAAACTGTTCAGGTGGAATGGGATTGAATACCTCTTCTGACACTTCAAAAGGCATTATTATCCTGGAAATTACGGTGTCGAAAGATAGTTCAGAATAAGGGCTATCAAATAAAACATTTAAAACACAATAAATTTAAGTAATTTAGTATTGTGAATACAATATACATTGTCTAAAAAATGTGTGAACAGCCTCTGTATAGTAGTAAGATGTGTAAATAAGCTGCTCAAAATAAACTCTATTATTATAAAAGGAAGTTCTTCGCTGTGTCTCTGTGATGAGTGTCCTGACGAAGCTATGGCACTTACAGTAATGAAATTTGGCACACTGGCAGTCCTAATTTTTTGTGAATTTTGTGTCCCATTCGCGAATTGTCAAATTTAATCTGGAACATTTTAAAATGAATAGATTAATTTTATCCCTTCAACCAACGTTTTCGACCTTTCAAGAATTGTGCCAAGTCTGATGTCAGTGTTCGCTGTGGAGAATTTGTCCTTTGTGATCGTTAAAGAGATCAGATTCATTTCAATTTCCTGGCGATATGCCTGTATCATAATTTTTTTCAAATTTAATGTGTCCAGCTTATTTTTAAATTTTAATCTAAAATAATTTTAAATTAATTTATTGGAATTTATTTTTTACTAGCAACTTTAAGGTAATCACGGCATTGCCTTTGGTGTTGGTTTGTGAAGCAAACCAAATTGTAATGCGTAGCAATCACCGGGAGTTGGCGAGCGTAAGCGAGAAGTGGTTACACCTGATCACACGAAAAGAACTGTCACTGGCAACGTCGTGCTGGCTACGCGGTGAGTAGTATACAATATTTAACAGAAACAGAACATAATTATTATATTACAAATATCAATGTAATCAAAAAGATTATTTAAATGATCCAAGTTTATCAGTCAGAGTACAAGTGATTGTGGTGCAGAATATTTAGTATAACCTTCGACTATATATTACAGTGCTCTTACTTTAGCAACTAAATTATCAGGATGAGTAACACAGTTTTTTATGTGGATAGGTAGGCAAGTGGTTGAAGAACATCACACAGGAGAAACGCAACGGGCAATTGGCAACCTTCCTGGATCGTGACCGAAGGACAACACCTCGTACACAAATATCAAAAATATATAACAAATATCATCATTGTGTGCAAAGAAAGAATTGAAAGCAACATTTACAACTTAACATTAACACAGACAATTCGCCATTTGTGTTCAGAGTGACACAATTTCTTTTCCAAAAGGGATACATCCATTACACCTCTATTTCTGTTTTTTTAATTTTAAATGTTTATTAGTGATACTTTTAGAGATATAGTTATCCTCTATATAAATACCAAATAAATTTTCACAAATCTGAATTATGTAATTGTTTCAAATGATTTTCTTGTCTAATGATATGTCCGTTACTTATGGAATTGCCCAACTGTGTACGAATTATAAGGATAAGTAATACAGTGTTTTGTTCCGTAGATCTCGAATATAAATAGGACTGCAAAAGCCGGGTTGGAATTTTAGCGGATTTGCAATCTGAGGATTGCATGTTCAAAACTCAGTCAAGCCAAAGACCGTCCTACACAAAGGGGCTGGCGCATGTTAAATCTGTTGTGGCCTCAAATGTTATCGAGGCTTCGTATGCAGAAAGTTAAATAGTCCATTGTGTTTCCCTAGTTCCCTAGTAATGTTAATTAAAATACCTACCTTTGTGTTCATTTAAGATGATTCCAGAAACGGAATCAAATTGCGTGGTGTAGAAATTTGGAGAGTGGGGTTACGGCTCAGGTGTTTCAGTCCATTACTATTCCTTTCTGGGTGAATAACCATTTGCTCCAGTGCGACATTAATTGACTACCTACATAAAGTAAAATACTTCAGTTGGACAACGTTATTAACATCACAAGACAATGCAGAGGCATTCATACCAACTGAAAACGTAACTATGAATTTGTTTGGAAATATTATATGCATTGTTGTTAAAAAAAATAATCGAACGACGTTCTTATGCTCACACTAGTAAATGTAGATAACTAGTATGTATAGTTATAGCTTTTCCTTGTAAGGGTGCAAAATTCATTGCAACATCACAAGAAAAGCAACACCAGTCAAAAACATGAAAATTTCCCCAAAGTATTCGAAAAATAGAATTTAAACATATATATTTTTGATGCCAATATAAAAAAAAATTGACTGGTACTTAGCAGTGGTTCTGAGTTATGCCATGTAAAAAGTTCTTAAATTTTATTTAACATTGCCCCTTAAAACACTCATAAATATCAACTTGCGTCAATTTTTCTTCTTAGTGTTCTTTTAGTAACAGCTGAAATATAGCTGAAAAAGTGCAAATTGTAGTGAAGGCGATTGAAGACACGACAGATTTAACGTGCACCTTTTGTATGAGTAATGTGATATTGCTGGATTAGTAAGTGACTGATTTTATGTTCAGCCGGAAGAATTATAGGGTGTTTGGACGGTATTGATGTTTGAGCATTTCGTAGACGCTCTCACTCACTTTTTCCCTCCGCGAGCGCGTGACGTCATTACCAAGAACCATTGCAATCAAGTATAGCGCGTACGCGGTTGTTATTTTAAAAACTAATCATCGGGGAAAAAACGGCCCCAAATATTATATCCGTGGCCTGTGTTTATGGGATGCAAATGGTTCTTTTTCCATAACTGATTTTTCAAGATCCATATAGTTTATATCCCTTTTCAACCACTCCCGTGACATAGCTTGTTCTCATTCTCTGACTTAGCATTGTTTAGTCTATGCGGGTGGAGGTATAAACAAAGGGGTGAGCGATGAATAAAGTACATTTATACCAAACAACATTTAATTACGATGTAAAATTCAACAGGAGATGCCTAACACATAACTTTACAGTTGCCGAGTTTGAATCGGGGGCAAGTAATGTTTGGGAAAGCGCTTTCCGTTATCTTTTTCTCTACTATTATAAAAGGAAGAGTTTGTATGTCTATTTCGCGGCTGCAAAAACCTGACGATTCTATGGCACTTACAGCAATGAAATTTGGCACACAGGTAGTCCGAATTTGTTGCAATTTTTGGGTGGCGGCGAATTTTAAAATTCAATCTAGAAGATTTTTAAATGAATTTAATAGTTTATTCTCCATCCGGTTTTCAACGCCTTTCTTCCGCGAAAGAAACACGAGAATCTGGACTTTTTCTACCCACGTGACCTTGCCGTCAGCCTTTGGAAGCATGCCAATTTTTTTATTCGTGGAGGAACGCGGATAAAGTTATTGTTATCGTTTTGATTTTGCGCGGGGATAGATTTTCCAACATACGATAAAAACCAATAATCTTTAACTGAATAAACTTAGTACTTTTTTCTATCTCCTAAACCGTTAAAGATACAGTAAAAATTTCAACGGATTTGGAGTCTGCGGAAAATTTCACCTTACATCGCTACCTAAAAATGATTTTCTTGAAATAAATAATTTTTAAATTGAATATATATTTTATATTTTCGCAAGAGATTGTGACGTCCGTGAAACAGATTGCATCTTCTGCACTTCGCGTTAAAAAAAAAAACATTACATTTCCAGTCCTATTCCATTTCACGGAATGAGAGCAAAAAGTAAAAAACATTTTGATTGGAATTGTTAATTCTTTTTTGTAAAATCGTAATCGCTTAAGATAGATTGAAAATTTTAACGGATTTGAAATCTGTGGAAAATTTTACACCAGATTAATATCTTATTTCACGGCGTTGTCTGTGGTGTTGGTTTGCTTCGCAAACCGCCGGGCTAGCCACGCAGTGGCTAGTTATTATACATTTGGGTGACTCCGGCTGTAGTTTTGTTTGTTTGTTAATTCTTCAAAATTTTAAAGTAATGATGCCATCTACTGATCAAACAAGTAAACAAACTATCGTTATACTCTATTCATTTATTATTATTTTTGCTGCAATTTTGGAAAACACATTAGAATTTATTTGCTGGGTGATGTACTGATCAGTTAACATTTTAGATGTCAAAAATCCGACATTTTTAACTAAAGAATATAATTTTAAGGATATTTACACCAAAATGTTGTAATAAATCATACTAATTCTTGTCTCTGAACAAAACTAAAAACCCATTGAGAAAAAATATTATTTTTAAGAATTAAATTTACTTGCTGTCAAAGCTTAAAGTTATGAAATGTGTCTTGTTCCCACCTTTTGAGAATTACCCATTTGTATCTGATTTATGTAGAAGTGTATTGCAACTCGCCTCGTGTTTTTAATAGGTGTGCCTAAATGTAAATGGTCTGAATTTTGGTTCTCGCAAACAGAAATGACAAATATCCATCAACAAAATGAAAAACGAGCAATTAAGTAAGCGAATAAGATCTAAAAATGTATTCGAGATAGCAATCACAATAATTCATTAGAATACATGCGACTAGGTGGCTACAGTCTATGCAGTTAGTCTATTTTCTTATTCCCTTCCTCTGATAGTGTTCTGTTTAAGTAATTATTACTTAAGAACACTGAGATTCACAGTTTTCATCCCACCGTCTAACTGCTATGCTTCGTCGAATGTTTGGAAATATTTTGCTAAACTAAAGAAAAACGAAGCTCAATGTAATTTTTGCCTGAAGCTAATTAAAAGTGGTGGAGGAACCTCGAATTTACGGCAACATCTCAAGTACAAACATCCGAATTTTCAAGATGAAAAGGTAAGTTTAAATATTTCTGTCCTACCTTTAAGTAAATGGGTTGAAGTGCCCCCACAAAACTTTAAACCTTTTTCCGTAAAAATTTTAACGACAGTTAACGACATTTAGCATTTTTTTATTTTCAACTAAATAGAAAAAACATTGAAGTTTAATAAAATCGATTATTCTTTCCGGTTATTTTAAAAACCAATATATATATATATATATATATATATTTTTTTTTTTTTTTTTTTATTTTACTCAGCTAAACCGGCGCAGTTATAACCGGTCGTAAAAAAAACGGTTATTTTCTGAGAGTTGACATAGCGCGTACTCTCAAATTTTATGAATTAATTAATTAAAAAATTTTACTGCGTTTATCTTCTGCGAGTACTCCAAATTCATAAGCCCGTTGAACCACAAGACTCGCCATCTACCAATCACAAAGCGAATAAAGCTGAAAAAGACACGACTTTTACGTCCTTTGGAATCAATCGTCTTCGCGATTGTTTTTGGTTGGAATTTAATTAACGTCGCACACAACCGAAACAATGGTTGTTCGTGCGATCGTTTTTGGAATTGCGTAGAAATCGCCGGGGTTTGTCGAGCGTTATTGTTTTTTCTTATTTATTATAATGAAAATTTAATCTAGAACATATTCAAATGAAGTTATTAATTATTTTTTCTATCTTTAACCAACGTTTTCGACCTTTTTGGAATCGTCGTCGTGCTGCCTACGCTGTGACTAGTAAGACATGTGGAGAAGACGATTTTGGAGTTAAAATTCAACTGGCATATCTTTGACACATCCCATGGCAAAGGCACACATGAAAATTTTGGTACTGTGAACAGAGAAAACACTCAGAAAACAAATATAATCTTTGTATGTCAAAGAAAAAATTAAAAGTAACATTCAAACGTAAACGAGCGATTTAAAGGCATACGAACAACTCCAAAGACACACTCAATACTCAGTGTTAATGGTAAATTCTAAAATTATTGTGTGTGTTTCAGAAATTTCTTGAAAATCTGGAACGTTTTTTTAGTTTATAGATCAAAATTATTTTTCTCATTGAATAACAAAAATGCAGCAGACCATGATAAATTTGTACCCAGTAAAAATCAGTATAACATACTGCATATGTGTCACTATCAAACAGACTACGGAAGATAACAAAAATTCTGTTGGAAAAGTGATTTAAGTCCACAGTCTAAACAGTGTAAAGTTTTTAAAAGGACTTTTTTGTTTGTTTGTTTTTAGTTTGTTTAAAAGTTTTTGGGCCAGAAAATGATAACATTTCTGTTGTGAATAAAGAATACATTTAGGCCATCGATAATCCATTTAGATTAACAATTGATATATTACTTTATCGGTACTTTTTTTTACTAAAAAATTATTTGTAATTGTGTAGTACAACAAAATTTTTAAAATTTTCATTACATTATGATTTTTTTTATTCAGCCATTTATTACGGTAATATTTAATTATTATGGACTTTTTAACTCTCACTCATTCTTTATAGTAACAATTTACTGAAGCATATTTTGTACAATAGGTAATCATAAAGCAGTGAAAATATTTCAGATGATACATTCATTACCAATTTGAAATCTTCATTAAAAATTCAAGTTCTTCAAAAAATAGATATTTTTTGTATTTGTAAAATCTTTAAATTTTTTTTCATTCATAAAAAACAAATTTTCTTTATTTTCTTTAATAAACATCAGACAATTTGTCATTTGTGTACAGAATGACACGATTTTTTTTTTCATGAAGGGATACGTTCATTAAACCTCCAAAGTATGCATTTCCTCTATTTCTGTTTTTAAATTTTAAATGTTTATTAGTGATTCTTATAGAGATAGGTGTCCTCTAAATAAATACCACAAATAAATATTCACAAATCTGAATTATATAATTGCTAGAAAGTATTTTATTGTATAATAATACATCAGTTACTTATGGAACTGCCCAACTGTATACAAATTATTAGGATAAGCAATACAGCGTTTTGTTAGGTACATCTCGAATATAAATACGACTCCTGCAGCCGTTTTGGAATAGTTGCAGCTTTGCAATCTGTGTGTTTCAAGTTCCAGACTCAGTCAAGCCAAAGCCTTTTATGCATCAAATATAAAAACAGTTTGCAAATCATAAAAGGTGATTCTCTAACAAACATATCTTCGAAAAATGAAATGGAAATATTTATTATTTTACGTTGTTACAAGTATATTTCTTGTAAATGTTTTCTAACAATTTTCTCTTCAAATTTTTATTGTTTTAGATGGATATTTCTATGTCTTCGTAAGCTATAAGCGTGTGAAAATTTTTTCAAGCATACTTCACACATATACGGCTTTTCTTTAGTGTGTATACGTCTATGTGCTTGTAAGTGCGCAGCCTGTGAAAACTTTTTCTTGCATATTTCACATGGATACTGTTTCTCTTCAGTGTGTATACGTCTATGTGTTTGTAAGTGAGCAGATTGTGAAAACTTTTTCATGCATATTTCACATATATATGTCTTCTGTTTAGTGTGTATACACATATGTCTTTGTAAGTGCGCAGATTGTGAAAACTTTTTCATGCAAATTTCACATACATACGGCTTCTCTTCAGTGTGTATACGCATATGTGTTCTTAAATAAGAAGCATATGCAAACTTTTTCATGCATATTTCACACATATGCTGCTTTTCTTCAGTGTGCAAAAACCTATGTGTTCGTAAGGTTGTAGAATTTGAAAATTTTTTCATGCATATTTCACACATATACGGCTTTTCTTCAGTGTGTATCAGCCAATGTTTTTGTAAGGTTATAGCTTGTGAAAACTTTTTCATGCATATTTCACATGTATACGGCTTCTCTCCAGTGTGTATACGCTTATGTGTTCGTAAGGACGAATAAAATGTAAAACTTTTCATGCATTCTTCACATTCATAAGGCTTCTCTCCGGTGTGAACACGTCTGTGTGAACGTAAATTTCCTAGCTGTGAAAAGCCTTTGTTACAAATTTCACAATGAAAACGTTTCTCACCTGAATGGATGCCTTTGTGTATTGCTAAGTTGCCCTTCTTCGAAAAGGTTTTTATGAAAACAGTTTGGGCGTCGTTTTGAGATAAAGGAGACTGTTTTACGCTGTTGGATTGTTCGTCTCCGATCAAATTTGCTTTTACTGGAAGTGTTACGCTCTTGGCCATTTTGTCTTGGTTTGCATTCAGAGTCAGTGTTGAGGGGCGTTTTCGAGGTTTAAACATTCTACTCTGCAAAAATACACGTGGTCTTGTGCTTGAATCAGAAACAAGGTGTGTCCTTTTCTGCACACACACCGATCTATAAGATTTTGAAGAGATGTTTGATGAAGAAAGGCGAAAGGTTTCGTGCACTCTACTCAAGGAATGCTTTCTCTTCACTTTGATCTTGATATCCTAATTAATCAGAATGGAATATGGCCCTAATTGAGTCTTGTGTATCGAATATTCACATGAGATATCTTGACGCATTTGACGTTAAGACAGGTGGTCCACCGCATGCTCTAAAATACCACTGCTTTTATCAAAGTGTGTTTGTACTCTTTAAAGTGTCTGTACTAGTTTGGCTTTGAGATGAATGTTGTGCTTCTAAATTCGGGTGTAAAACTGTAGAAAAAGTTTGACAAAGAAATTCAATACCAATGCTGGAACTTTTTTCTGTCCTTTTTTCCAGCTTTTAATCCAATTCACTGTTGCACGAGTTGTTTTGGTCTTGTATTCTTCATGTGTTCGTGAATTCCTATCACCAAAGGATGCCACTGATTGAACATGAAATAGACATAAAACATCTGGATAAGTGTTGGTGTTCTGAATTTATTTTGAACATTTTGTACAGTAAAAATCTAAGACAGCAATCAAATCAATCTAAAATAATGGAACTAGAAATAATGAAATTCCAGTACAGCAATGGTGAAATCAATTTACAAAGTGAAAGAGCCCATAAACCGCATTCGAATTAGTATTATAAAAAAATGCTTTGAGGACTTTATATATGAATTGTATTCAGTTACTTCACTTCAATGCATTAAAATTTGAAGAATTTCATAATAGCGAAATACAGAGGCTGTTCGCACATTTTTAGACGATTTTGTTTAGAGGTAATAAAAAATCGTTTGCTGCAAAAGAAAGAATTGCAATTGTACTATGTTTTTAAAATCAAAATTATCGTCTGCGGCTTGAGAGGTTTGATTTTATTCAAAATGGCGTTTTTAATGAAGCAGTGGTTCGAAGGCTATATTTATGCTCATTCCGAAGAAAAATATTCATATTCCGTTATCCAAAAACGATGTGAGAGTCATGGTTTGGTGATATCTAAAGCGTCGATAGGTAATACCAAGAAAGGTAATATCAACAAGAAAAGAAAAAAACGTCAAATTGGAGCCTCAAGTGTGATAAAAATTTCAAACAAGTATCCAAGGAAGAAACTGACATCTATGACAATTGTAAAGGTACGTTGTTTAATGTTAAAAAAAAATCCCCCTAGTCAAAGGACAGTTGAAAATCATTAAAATTATTGGTGTCCACTGTAAACAAAATAATAAACGTTGATTTAAATCTTAAGAAAGCGAAAAAACGCAATGTGCATCGTCTTTCTCCAAAGCATATCGCTGAATGCAGGACACGCTGCCGAATTCTATATGAAAAACACTTATCCAAAGAAAAATGGAAAAAATTGTCACAATAGATGAATCATGGGTGTATTTAAATGACTGCAGCAAAAAAAGAGCCATTTATTATCATAAAAGGGGAGAAAACATTTAAGTACATGGTTCACAGAATCGAAAGAAAGTTTTTCTAATGGATTCATGATTGTTGCTGGTTTTTCATATAGTGGCAAGTTAAAAATAAAGAGAGTGGAAAAAAATGTCAAGATTAACTCCAAATACTATCAGGAACATATTTTATCGCCAATTTTACTGAATGAAATACCATCGCTTTACCCACAGTGCCATCAATCTGTGGAACAAAGCTAGCAGTCATACATCAAAATCCACTGTAAATTTCCTAAAAGAAATGGAACAAAAAACCGGTATCAAGGCCATACCCTTCACTGATATCCCTACTAAATCTCCCGATGTATCACCCATGGATTTTTGGGCTTTCGGAATATGCATTATTCAAACGTCGTCCCACAACCCTTACAGGACTCTGCAAAGCTGTTCAGGATGAATGGGATTGAATACATCTTCTGACACTTCAAAAGGCATTATTATCCTGGAAATTACGGTGTCGAAAGATAGTCCTGAATAAGGGCTATCAAATAGAACATTTAAAACACAAGAAATTTAAGTAATTTAGTTTTGTTAATACAATATACATTGTCTAAAAAATGTGTGAACAGCCTCTGTATAGTAGTAAGATGTGTGAATAAGCTGCTCAAAATAAACTCTATTATTATAAAAGGAAGTTCTTCGCTGTGTCTCTGTGATGAGTGTCCTGACGAAGCTATGGCACTTACAGTAATGAAATTTGGCACACTGGCAGTCCTAATTTTTTGTGAATTTTGTGTTCCATTCGCGAATTGTCAAATTTAATCTGGAACATTTTAAAATAAATAGATTAATTTTATCCCTTCAACCAACATTTTCGACCTTTCAAGAATTGTGCCAAGTCTGATGTCAGTGTTCGCTGTGGAGAATTTGTCCTTTGTGATCGTTAAAGAGATCAGATTCATTTCAATTTCCTGGCGATATACCTGTATCACAATTTTTTTCAAATTTAATGTGTCCAGCTTATTTTTAAATTTTAATCTAAAATAATTTTAAATTAATTTATTGGAATTTATTTATTACTAGCAACTTTAAGGTAATCACGGCATTGCCTTTGGTGTTGGTTTGTGAAGCAAACCAAATTGTAATGCGTAGCAATCACCGGGAGTTGGCGAGTGTAAGCGAGAAATGGTTACACCTGATCCCACGAAAAGAGCTGTCACGGGCAACGTCGTACTGGCCACGCGGTGGCTAGTATACAATATTTCCCAGAAACAGAACATAATTATTACATTACAAATATCAATGTGATAACAAAGATTATTTAAATGGTCAAAGTTTATCAGTCTGAATACAAGTTATTGTGGGGCAGAATATTTAGTATTACCTTCGACTATATATATTACAGTGCTCTTACTTTAGCAACTAAATTATCAGGATGAGTAATAGTTTTTTTATGTGGATAGGTAGGCAAGTGGTTGAAGAACATCACACAGGAGAAACGCAACGGGCAATTGGCAACCTTCCTGGATCGTGACCGAAGGACAACACCTCGTACACAAATATCAAAAATATATAACAAATATCATCATTGTGTGCAAAGAAAGAATTGAAAGCAACATTTACAACTTAACATTAACACAGACAATTCGCCATTTGTGTTCAGTGACACAATTTCTTTTCCAAAAGGGATACATCCATTACACCTCTATTTCTGTTTTTTTAATTTTAAATGTTTATTAGTGATACTTTTAGAGATATAGTTATCCTCTATATAAATACCAAATAAATTTTCACAAATCTGAATTATGTAATTGTTTCAAATGCTTTTCTTGTCTAATGATATGTCCGTTACTTATGGAATTGCCCAACTGTGTACAAATTATAAGGATAAGTAATACAGTGTTTTGTTTCGTAGATCACGAATAGAAATAGGACTGCAAAAGCCGGGTTGGAATTGTAGCGGATTTGCAATCTGAGGATTGCATGTTCAAAACTCAGTCAAGCCAAAGACCGTCCTACACAAAGGGGCTGGCGCATGTTAAATCTGTTGTGGCCTCAAATGTTATCGAGGCTTCGTATGCAGAAAGTTAAATAGTCCATTGTGTTTCCCTAGTTCCCTAGTAATGTTAATTAAAATACCTACCTTTGTGTTCATTTAAGATGATTCCAGAAACGGAATCAAATTGCGTGGTGTAGAAATTTGGAGAGTGGGGTTACGGCTCAGGTGTTTCAGTCCATTACTATTCCTTTCTGGGTGAATAACCATTTGCTCCAGTGCGACATTAATTGACTACCTACATAAAGTAAAATACTTCAGTTGGACAACGTTATTAACATCACAAGACAATGCAGAGGCATTCATACCAACTGAAAACGTAACTATGAATTTGTTTGGAAATATTATATGCATTGTTGTTAAAAAAAATAATCGAACGACGTTCTTATGCTCACACTAGTAAATGTAGATAACTAGTATGTATAGTTATAGCTTTTCCTTGTAAGGGTGCAAAATTCATTGCAACATCACAAGAAAAGCAACACCAGTCAAAAACATGAAAATTTCCCCAAAGTATTCGAAAAATAGAATTTAAACATATATATTTTTGATGCCAATATAAAAAAAATGGACTGGTACTTACCAGTGGTTCTGAGTTATGCCATGTAAAAAGTTCTTAAATTTTATTTAACATTGCCCCTTAAAACACTCATAAATATTAACTTGCGTCAATTTTTTTTCTTAGTGTTCTTTTAGTAACAGCTGAAATATAGCTGAAAAAAGTGCAAATTGTAGTGAAGGCGATTGAAGACACAGCAGATTTAATGTGCACCTCCCCCCCCTACATACAGGAAGTTCTTTGGTTGGACCTAGTTTCGATCTCGCTTTCTTCTAATATCTAATCCGTTACTCTTCCAACTGGGCTACTGTTGCCCTTTATTGTGTGGAAAAAGAAAAGTATTTTTAGCCTATGGTAATTGGTAATTTTTAGTTAACGTTGTACTAGAGCAACACAATGGGCTATTGACGATGGTCCGGGATCAGTCGCCCTCAGAAAAAGATCCGAGGACAACACTTCGTAATTTTGAACCACGGTCAGATGACGAAGCAACACCTGAGCTGGCACTCCACACTCCAAACTTCCACACCAACCCAACGTGAGGACTTCCGGCTACGACAGATTTAAGGTGCACCAGCCGCCTCTACACCATATGCTTACAAACATCCATGCCCGGAGCCGGATTCGAACTAGGAACCTTCCGATCTAGAGGCTAACACCTTAACCACTATACCGGTTGGTCGGTTTTTAGCCTATGGAAAATAACTTTTTAACATCGCCTCGAAATTTTTTCAAACCACCCAATTCGTATCAACTACTTATCGATCAAATCGGAAGTATAGGGGATTCTATTCTCTTTAATACTATGGAACTTGAGAACAGTAAAGTGTTTTGGATTTTCATCTGGTTTTAATTAAAGTAATTTTAGTTGATAAAGTAAAATCAATGTTGTGTTAATTGTTATTTCTATTCCAAGGGTGTTAAATTCTGCTCTTTTAAAAGTAATACAGATGGGGATATATTTTGTAAATACTGATCACAAATACACTTCAAAATAAACCTTGAATCATTAACTGAATAATAAAATTTTGATTTCCATTTTCATTAGTGAAAACCCCTCCAAAAGAATACCTTTCCTCTTCAAATTCTTATTTGAATAAATAAATAAAAATTTACAAATATTGTTAGAATACAAGAATGACTATTATCTATTCGCTTTTACTTCACTTCTGTTTGTTATAATTTGAAAGAAGTATTCCATAATACAGAAAAAATATTTGATTCATGTAAACTGAAAAATAACACTTTACGTTCCCGTAAAAAATATACAAAAGATCAGAGAAAAGGAAAATAAAAACCTATAATTCAGGTAGGTAGGTATATTAATTATTTCCCACTCGAGCAATACAACAAACTCTTAGTGACGGTTCGAGATCAATCCCAAAGGATAAGATACACAGCATCGCATTAGCTATAAATCAGATATACACAGTCCAGTCACATTAATGTGACCATCTGTCAAAAGACAGAATAACCACCTTTGGCAGAGCGGACCGCTGCGAGACGTGCAGGAAGAGAGTCAATTAGGTTTCTGAAGGTGTTCACTGGGATGTTGAGCCATGCCGACTCCAGTGCCGTGGCCAGCTGCGCTAGATTACGCGGTTGAGGATCCATGGCGCGAACAACCCGATCGAGGTGGTCCCACATATTCTCAATTGGGTTTAAATCCGATGAGTTTGCTGGCCAGGGGAGTACGGTAAACTCATCTTGGTGCTCTTCGAACCACGCACATACACTGCGAGCTGTATGACACCTCGCATTGTCGTGCTGCTAGATGCCATCATTCTGAGGGAAAATAATTTGCATGTAGTTGTGGACATGGTCCGCAAGGACAGATACGTACTTGTGCTGATCCATCGTGCCTTCCACAATGATGAGTGCACCCAGTGAATGCCAGGAAAACATTCCCCAAACCATAATGCTCCCTCCTCCACAGCCTGGATCTTTCCGGCAATTGTTGCAGGGTGTTTGCTTTCAGACGTTTCACGCCGTATACACCAACGTCCATCTGTCCGATGGAGCATAAGACGTAATTCATCGGAAAAAGCCACCTGTCGCCACTCTGTGGACGTCTAGTTGCGGTACTGGCGTGCAAATTCCAGCCTTCGTCGCCGATGAACAGCAGTCAGCTGCGGAGGCCCATGCGCAGCAACGTTCGCTGAACCGTTGTGGAGGATACACTCTTGGTAGCCCCTTGGTTCATCTGGGCGATCAGTTGCCCAACAGTTGCACGTCTATTCGCCCGAACGCATCTCCGTAGCCTTCGTTCGCCTCTGTCATCTATAGCCCGTGGTGCACCACATGTGCCACGAAGCTTATTTTGGATAGTGCCATTTTGCCATGCACGGTATACTTTTACTACGGCGGCATGCGAACAGTTCACAAAATTAGCCGTTTCCGAAATGCTTCCACCCTTGGCCCGAAAGCCAATAATCATGCCCTTTTGGACGTCGGATATATCGCTACGTTTCTGTATTACGCCAACGATTGAAATGCTTTCCGATGCCCTAGGACATCCTTTATATACACTCACTCCACTGCAATGTGCTGCCACCTGCCTTTTGTGATTAGTTATTTCACGTTGTAAGTCGAAAGTAGGTGGTGGTCACATTAATGTGACTGGACTGCGTATAAGTCATTAGAAAACTTAACGAATTGGTAGCATTTCATTTGTCTGAATACAAGTGATACAGCCTTTTGTAAGAGTACGTGGAGCATATCATAGGGCTTTAAATATAGCAACTACATTATATGGACAAAAGTACAGTGTTCCAGAAAGGACTCCCTAACTTTGACATGAAATAACTATGAAACAGTAATAAACAGAAAGATGAAACAAGTGGTATGTTTGTTGTGCAGGCCTGGAATTTAAATTCGACTTGTTTACAAAACTAATTACAACTTTAGATAACAGATGGTGCTGCTATCTTTGCTTTTTCCCCCCTTTTAAAAAGTATGTAAATTGTCTTCGTTAACAAGCGTCAAATCACATTACAATGGATTCGAAATGGCTACTTTGAATAGCAATCACTTGACGCAAACGAAAGGAGAAGTTTGAAGCCACCTGTGTGCACTGAAAGTTGTGAGGTCTGAGTATTCTTACAAATGTCCTTCACCCAGACAAAGAAGCTACATGGATTGAGATTCCAGGGAGTATTACCAATCTATTGGCCTGGAGGTCTTTTTGGAATAATTTAGAGCAATGACTCTGTCACTGAATATCTCATCAAGGAAGTTGGAACACAGCAGAAGGACGGTGCAGTCGGGTACCAACTTGCACACACGACAAAGTGTCTGGTGCATCCTCCATTCGTTGAAGTGTACCGACAAACTGTTGCAAAATATAAATGTACCAGGATGAGGTCATAGTTTTTCCTTAAAAACGCCCTATAGTTTCTTTACTGGAGAGTGCAGCACCATGTATTAATCAAAATAGTAACTAATTTTTAAACTAGTATATTTAAAATTCCAGACCTACCCATTAAACATACCACCTGTTCCATATTTCTATCTATCATGGTTTCGTAGTTATGTCATTTCAAAGTTAGGGAATCCTTTCTGACACACCTTGTATTTAGACACTGCATGTTTTTCAGAAAAAATGCTTTATTATTCTATTTAGTAAAGGGTAGGCCCTCCTTTTGCTTGCATTACAGATGCAACACGTGGAGCCATACCTTCCACAATTTCTCTGTAAGTTTGGGCAGGATCAATTCGCCACATGGTTCGCACATGGCAAACTCTTCGTGGATGGAAAAGTGTCTATGGGAATTTGCTTCGTCTTTTGGAGAAAAGAAGTGAAGACGTTCCATTTCTACAAAAATGGCTCCAAAAACACAATTGGTTGAATGGAAAACCACAAAATGAAATCCTTGAATTAATGACTCATTCAGTTCAGCGACGGTTGGTGCAAGATTTGTAGCAAAGCCCCTTCAAGAGGTAGTAAACAATTCAGCTTGTGAACGAGATGGATGAATCCCATCACATCTGAAGTGAGAGAATATTTCATGGGCATGTATTCAGCAAAATATACCAAGGATAATACTTAATTTCATGCCATTGAGCGTGTGATGATAAGACAAGGTTTAGGGTTTCAACAAGTTAGAGGACACTGTTTTGATGGAACTTCGAATGTGTGCGGTTTTTAAATGGTGTCCAAAAGCTCATTAAAGAAATTTAGCCAAAATCATTATTTGTTCATTGAAGCAACCATTCCTTGGACTTGTGTCTCCAAGATGCAGCTAGGACTTGCTCACTATTTTGTGAAGTCTTGAAGTTGGTAAAGGATATTTCGAATATCATACTATCTTCAGTGAAAAGAAACAATATTTATTCGGACATTGTGCTCACGCCATGCGATCAAGATAATGGAGATAAACAGCCTAACCTCCTTTCACTTTGTCCAACAATTTGATGTGCGTTAGAGTTAACACTTTAAACTGATTCCTTTCAAATTACGAAAGGGAACTGCAGACAGTAAAAGCCATTTTGAATGACAGAAATGTAGTTTCATATGCAAAATTTTCGGTCCTTGTGAGCAATTCGTTATAGCTTTGCAGAAGACAGGATATATACTGTTACGAAAGCAAAGAAATTTGCACAATATCTCTCAGACACACTTTCAAACATTAGATCGATGAAAATTTTAAATGCGTTTGGCGAGAAACAAAAGAATATGCTGACCTCTCAGATTTGGAGCTTCCACAGCCATCTCGAAAAAGAAAGCTTCCATGTCGGTATGAATATTCTAGCAACTCTGAAAGTTTCACCCTGGCCAACATCTATTGGCCTTCGAAAATGTTTCTTTGAAGTGGTTGACATAGTAACCACCGAAATTGAAAAAAGATTCCATCTACCAAGATTGGTGAATCTTGTCAAATTAGGAGTGTTTCCAGATACAGCGAAAGGAGGAACTTCAAAAGGTACATCCTTGCAAGAAAAACTGGGTGTCCTTGCAAGTGATTTCGATCTTGAAAAATTGGAAGCCCAGTTGGTTCTATTAACTAGTGTAGAAAAAGAAAAATTTGGGCATCATTTGATATCTGCCTGAAGGTGGTGGCAGATTCGAGTATAATTAGGGAGTTTATGAATGAAGATTTCAAAGTTGTTGAAATAATATACATTGTTCCTGCTTTTGCATCTTCAGTCGAAAGGTCTTTCAACGCTCTTATACGATTAAAAATGTATTTGCGCACAAACATGACTCAAAAACGTTTATCACATCTCCTACTCCTTTAGTTCTAACTGCAAAAATTAATCTGAACTCTATTGTTAAAGAATTTGTGTGTAGAACTGCGGAGATAAAATGTGTATTTGGCATTTAAAATAATGTCATAAATTTTTGGCCCAAAACTGGTAAATAGGGAAAATTTATGCTTGATTAGTTAGTGGTTGTAAAAAGATCTTTCGCCCCCTCACTCTCCAAAACGTACGCACGTCCCTGGTTAAAAATAAATGTCATCAGTGTAGACAAATTAAACTTAATCGATAACAATTTTTTAATAAACAGAAGGTTGATTTTACAGCACTTTTACAGAAAGAAAATCACCCCATTCAACGAATGATTCACATGTATCTAAGTTGTGTAAGAACAGCTTCTTCAATATGTACAGTAAGCAACTTTGACTTTCTGTCACTTAAGACAAAAAATTTCAACATTTCAAAATTATTAACTGTGATATTATTCCAATATCAAATGTTTAAAATTTTCTCCAACAGACATACAGTTTTAAATCGAACCCTTATGGAACTTTTTTCAATTCAGAAATTCGGTTTTTTAATGTAAATCATTTATCTATTTAGAATGATAGATGTAGTTAATTGACTATGGAGTACACAGCTTTCAATAACACCCATGAAACACACAAAAAAAAAGAAAATTAATTGATTTAATTGTTTTTCTCTTGTTGCAATTCTAAAAAAAATCTGTTCTAACGTGTTGAATTTCGACTTTCTGAATATATTCTGAAATAGAACAAATCGACAAAAGACTTGAACAATATTGATCCAGACAATAATCATTTATTTTAAAAAAGAATACACATTTAAAATACTTGGAAATCCTCAAATATGACCGCAACATCTCGCTGTTAACTCAAATACCTAAACACAGAATTCTAAATCTAATTAAAAATATAAACATTAATTATAATGTTGCCATACCGAGTAGAATTATTACGCTTTTATGATCAATGATTTTTTTTGTGGGGCTTTCGTGTTCCATTACAAAATTTAAGTTATGCAAAATTAAACGTTTTAAATATTCTTTCTTTGTCAATCCAATATTGATAAATTATTCAAACCATCAGAAGAAATACTAAGTCAGTTCAAACATCAATATTAAAATTTTATTTTTTTTTCGATCGACACTGGTAAAGCAATTGTTTTATATTCAATGTTATTTTTATGCCGATTTAGAATTGCTTTTGGCTAGGCCTATGTCAATTTTTAGCCTCTTAGGAGTCGAAATTTTAAAAATCCTTTCTTATTGCACCTTTACAGAAAAAGAATCACCCTCCAAAATTTCAGCTTCCTAGGACTTGTAGTTCTTGAGATACAGTGACCAGTGAGTGGTATTTGTCTTTTATATAAATATAGATTTCCATTTCAAACTATAAAATTCTATTTTATTCATATTAAAAACAAGTAAAAGGCAAATAAACCTAACTTTAAAAATATTTCAATACAAAAATGTAAATAACATTATTTTCATGAAAGATTAATCAAAACATTAACATTTTGACAGTTGGATTTTAGTTAAAAATCATTTAGTTTCATCTAAAAATTCCTATAATGGAATAATATAAAACTGAAGTAGAAGGTTAATTATACGCGAATATGTCTAGTATCTATTCACGAATGAAAATGTCCGACAAACACTGAATTTGAATACATACTAGTCCTAAATCTTAGTCGACATATTATGTCATTGCAAGTACACAGCCCGCAAATCTGTTTTTTAGTACTTTTAGGTTTACTTATTGTTCATGGACAAGTCTATGTCTTATACTCAATACATTAGTCTGTCTTATATTGCAATACATGAAATCTGTTTCATACATATAAAAATGGAATAAAATACATGTATCTAAATAAGACTGAATAAAACTATAAAACAGTTTCTAGTTAAATACGTAACTGGCATTTTTTTTTTTTTTTTTTATCAAAGAGTAATCAAAACAATGATATTTTGAAAGTTTATTTTAGTTTTAAAAAAATCCATTCAATTTCATCTGCAAATTATGATATTTAATTAATAAAGATAAAATTTTAGTAGGGAGAACGTTAGTCACATGCCTAGTATATATTAAGGATCGAAAATGTCAGGCAAACACTAAATTAGAATAGAGATGCTAATCACAGGTGTCAGCAAATAATGTAGAAGGGAAAGTTATAATGCAGATCAAGGGAAAGCTATAGAAAAAAACTGAAAATGTTTTTAAAACTGAAAATGTGTTGTTTTTAAAATATAAAATAATGTAAAACAATTTACGAAAATGACATGAAAAAGGTTTTTCAAACAAAAAGTTCCTTCTAAAAAATGGAAATCGTTAATATGGCTTTCTATGTCGTTGTAAGTACACTTCCCATATTTTCTAGCATTTTCCCTATTCAATTATTTTCCATTTTTGATGAATAAAGCTACATTTTTTTAAGTTTCAAGGGTGTGGAAACATTCTTTTGCATATTTCGCACATATACGGCTCCTCTCCAGTACGTAAACGTATGTGTCTTTGTAGGTTCCCAGGCTCCGAAAAGCCTCTGTTACAAATTTCACAACTAAAAGGTTTCTCACCTGAATGGACGTGTTTGTGACTTGTTAGATTAATCTTCATCCAAAATATTTTCTTGCAGACTTCACACTCATATGGTTTCTGACTGCTGTGTACATGCTTATGTGTTTGTAAGCAGGAAGTTAGTGAAAACTTCACCATGCATACTTCACACACACACGACTGTGTCTTCTTGAATCAGCATATCGTGAAAACCTTTTCATACATATTTCACATGTAAACGGCTTCTCTTTAGTGTGTATACGTCTGTGTGTACGCAAGTTCCAAAGTAACGAAAAGCCTTTGTTACAGATTTCACAAATAAAAGGTTTCTCACCTGAATGGATGCGTATGTGCTTTGTTAAGTTCCCCTTTTGTGCAAATGTGCTTTTGCACACTTTGCACTCAAACGGCTTCTCGCCACTATGCACTCGCATGTGCCTTTCTAAATCGGAGTTACCTGAAAACCCTTTGCTGCAAATTTTGCACTCATGTAACTTCATCTCAGAGTGGAGTCCTTGATGTCGGGTAAGTTGCCGTTTCTCTTTAAAACCTTTTCCCCACACTGGTCGCATGCGTAACATTTTATCGCTGAATTTTCCGTGCGATTCTTCTTTAACACACTATTTGAAGAACAGGAATTTGACATTCGTGACGGCTGTGAGTGTTGGTGAACAACTCCTCTTTTGTGCTGAGGTGAAAAAGAGCTTTGTCCTCTTTCCGATCGTTCCTGTATGTTCAAGCACGATTCACTTTTAAACGTTTCACTTTTGATCATTTTCTCTTCGCTGCTGTCATGCTGTGCTTTTTGTTGTTTTCGTGGATTACATCTTAAACTCTGCATGGACAGAAATGGTCTTGTCACTGAATTACCAACATAGCTTGTCCTTATTTGAAAGCTTTTAGAACAACAAGATTTTGAAGAGATTTTTACCGAAGAAAGGCAACGACTTCCTAGGTTTTCAACAGTTAGCTCAAGAAAATCCTTCTCTTCACTTTGATCTTTATGGCCTGTTATAAGAAGGAAGCATGGTTTGTACTGCGCCCTGCGCATTCGACCTTCTGCTATAGTTGGGGTAGCTACTTGTGATTCCATTTTGAGCTCTAAAATTCTGCTTTCCTCCAAATGAGGTTGTTTATAGTGTTCAGTCTTTTTTTGTACTCATGTGATTTGGCAAAGAAGGGTTTAGTTCCAGACTGAGCAGTTGATCTATCGAAAAACTTTGTCGAACACACAGAGCCCATGTCCTAGTTCGAACCATTCATACTTTTGGTCTTTCTGTACGTATTTGCGGCATGAGCTGCTTTCATTGGGCGTTGATGAATTCTGAAAACCAAAATAGGTCGTTACTTTAACATGTGGTGGACGTAAAACATCTGGATACGAATGCTCCTAATCTAAATTCATTTAGATTGTTTTGATAATTTTTTCGAATTTAAATCGAATATTCAATCGAGAATAACGAAACTATTCGAAACCTTTATAAAATAATTCTGCTCGCATTCACTTGTATTCGTTATAATTTGAAAGATGTATTTGAGAAAAAAATAGCATTAAGATGATAGGTGCAAACTGAAAATTAGAGTTAGAAAACAGAGTTTGAGAAAATTATAATACTCTGGAGCTAAATTAGCTCCAGAGAAATTTACAAAGGTTTCAAGAAATGAAAATAATAGCTGTAATTGAAGTAGATAGGTATTTTCATTAATGTTGCACTGGATCAACAATGAATATTGAAATTGGTTATAACATAAATTCGATGCCATGAAAAGTATAATTTAAAAATTTAGCCTTCGCCAAAGCATCTTCATAAAAGGAAAGATTACATTTCTACTAACGAGTTTGATTATCATACCAACGATTTTTTTTTATTTGGCCGTTGAAACTGAATTAGTTAGGCAAGTGGTTTAATAACATCACACAGGAGAAACGCAACGGACAATTGGCAACCCTCCTGGATCGAGACCAAAGGACAACACCTTGTACACAAATATCAAAAATATTTAACAAATATCATCATTGCGTGCAAAGAAAGAATTGAAAGCAACATTTACAACTTAACATTAACACAGACAATTTGTCATTTGTGTTCAGAGTGACACAATTTCTTTTCCAAAAGGGATACCTCCATTACACCTCTATTTCTGTTTTTTAAATTTTAAATGTTTATTAGTGATACTTTTAGAGATATAGTTATCCTCTATATAAATACCAAATAAATTTACACAAATCTGAATTACGTGATTGTAAATAATTTTATTGTCTACTGATACATCCGTTACTTATGGAATTGCCTAACTGTATACCAATTATTAGAATAAGCAATACAGCGTTTTGTTAGATAGATCTCGAATATAAATAGTTCTGCTGTAGCCGGGTTACAATAGAAGCAGATTTGCCATCTGTGTGTCAAGCCAAAGACCGTCACACACATAAAATCTGTGCTCAAATGGCAAAATGTAATAAGTCACTTTTCCCAACGTATTGAGTAAGTCCCACTCTGGAATCTAATTTGTTAATGCTTAGAAGGTGGCAAATTGTCTTAAGTCTTTCTCTTTCAGAATATGAGAAAAAAAAAGGTGGAAAAATGTAATATAAGTGAAAAACCACAGTAACACATGTTAAATCTTAAAATTGCTGTCACAAAAAAATTAAAAAAACAACTTAAAACACTTTTCCATCTGAGCACAGAAATATAAATACAGCTTATAAAGCATAAAAGGTTATTTTCTAACAAAACATCTCTTCTAAAAATAAAATTGAAATAATTGCTCTTTTATGTCATTGCAAGTACATTTCTCGTAAATGTTTTCTAACAATTTTCACTTTAAATTATTTTTGTTTCAGATGGATACGTCCATGCCTTTGTAACATCCAACAACGTGAAAACTTTTTCAAACATACTTTACACACATACGGCTTTTCTTCAGTGTGTATACGCCTATGTGTTCGTAAGCTCGAAGCTTTGGAAAACTTTTCCATGCAGATTTTACAAATATAAGGGTGCTCTTCAGTGTGTATACGCCTATGTGTTCGCAAGCGTGAAGCTTTGGAAAACTTTTCCATGCATATTTTACACATATAGGACTTCTCTTCAGTGTGTTTACGCCTATGTATTTGCAAGGTCGAAGCTTGTGAAAACTTTTTCATGCATATTTCACACATATACTTCTCTTCAGTGTGTATACGCCTATGTCTTTGTAAGGTTGAAGAAAGTGAAAACTTTTTCATGCATATTTCACACACATACGGCTTCTCTTCAGTGTGTACACGCCTATGTCTTTGTAAGGTTGAAGAAAGTGAAAACTTTTTCATGCATATTTCACACACATACGGCTTCTCTTCAGTGTGTATACGTCTATGTCTTCGTAAGTTCGAAGGTTGAGAAAAATTTTTCATGCATATTTCACACATATATGGCTTCTCTTCAGTGTGTATACGCCTATGTGTTCGTAAATTACAAGCTTGTGAAAACCTTTTCATGCATATTTCACATATATACGGCTTCTCTTCAGTATGCATACGCTTATGTACTGTTAAACTAGAATTACATGAAAACTTTTTCATGCATATTTCACAGATATGCCGCTTCTCATCAGTGTGCATAAGCTTATGTGTTCGTAAAAGAGAAGCATGTGAAAAAATTTTCGTGCATACTTCACACATATACGGTTTCTCTTCAGTGTGTTTAATAAGCATATGTCTTTGTAAGGTAGAAGCGTGTGAAAACCTTTTCATGCATATTTCACATTTATATGGCTTCTCTCCAGTGTGTATACGTTTATGTGCATGCAAGGTTGAAAAATGTGAAAATCTTTTCATGCATTCTTCACATCTATAAGGCTTCTCTCCTGTGTGAACACGTCTGTGTGTACGTAAAATTGCCAGATGTGAAAAGCCTCTGTCACAAATTTCACAATGAAAAGGTTTCTCGCCTGAATGGATGCCTTTGTGTATTAAATTGCCCTTCTGCGAAAAGTTTTTTATAAAAACAGTTTGTGTGTCGTTTTGAGATAAAGGAGACTGTTTTACGCTGTTGATTTGTTCGTCTCCGCTTTCTGGAAGTGTTACGCTCTTGGCCATTTTCTCTAGGTTTGCATTCGGAGTCTGTTTTGAGGGGCGTTTTCGAGGATTAAACATTCTACTCTGCAAAAATACACGTGGTCTTGTGCTTGAATCAGAAACTAGGCATGTCCTTTTCTGCTCACACCGAACTATAAGATTTTGAAGAGATGTTTGATGAAGAAAGGCGAAAGGTTTCGTGCACTCTACTCAAGGAATGCTTTCTATTCACTTTGATCTTGATATCCTAACTAATCAGAATGAAACATGGTCCGAACTGAGTCTTGTGTATCGAGCATTCACATGAGATCTCTTGACGCATTTGGCATTAAGACAGGTGGTCCACCGCTCTAAAATACCACTGCTTTTATCAAAGTGAGGGTGTTTGTACTCTTTAAAGTGTCTGTACTAGTTTGGCTTTGAGATGAATGTTGTGCTTCTAAATTCGGGTGTAGAACTGTAGAAAAAGTTTGACAAAGAAATCCAATACCAATGCTGGAACTTTTAGCTCTTTTGACCCTTTTATCCTTTTTTCCAGCACGAATCCAATTAATTGTTGCACAAGTTGTTTTGGTCTTGTATTCTTCATGTGTTAGTGAATTCCTATCACCAAAGGATGCCATTGATTGAACATGAAATAGACATAAAACATCTGGATCAGTGTTGGTGTTCTGTATTTATTTTGAACATTTTGATAATTTTGTACAGTAAAAATCTAAGAAAGCAATCAGATCAATCTAAAATAATGGAACTAGAAATTATAAAACTCCATTAGAACAAAGGGAAATCAATTTACGAAGTGAAAGAGCCCAAGAACCGTGAACCGCATTCAAATAAGTATTAAAAAAAACCACTTTGATGACTTTATATATGAATTGCATTCAGTTACGTCACTACAATGCGTTAAAGTTTGAAAGAAGTATTTCATAATAGGGGAAAATATAGCAGTAAGATGATGTATGCATACACTGCTCAAAATAATCTCTACCATTATAAAAGGAAGTGTTTTTCTGTGATCAATGTCCTGATGAATCTAAGTCACTTACAATAATGAAATTTAGCACACAGGAAGTCCTAGCTTTTTGTAATTTTTGTGTGTAGTCCCCAAAATTTTAAATTTTATCTAGAACATTTTTTATTAATTTATTGACACTTAATTATTATTGTTTTCTTTATAATGGCCAAAGTATAAAGAGATCAGATTTTAAATTTATTTTTTGTTTGATTTTCCTAACAACGATTTTCAGCAGACGAACAAAATAAAAAAAACAGTTTTAACTGGACTTATGTAGTTATTTTTTCTACCTCCTAGATCGTAAAGGATAGAGTAAAAATTTCAACGGATTTGAAATCTGCCGAAAATTTTACATCAAATCGATACATAAAAGTGTGATTTTCTTTAAATACTAGGGGGCTCCGCCCCCTGCTCGCTTACACTCGCCAACACCCCCGGGGATTGCTTCGCAAACTAATACTCCTTTTACATGTGGCATTTGGTTTGCTTCGCAAACCAACATTCCTTTCGCAGAGTATCTGAATAATTTGTATTATCCTGATTTCACTTTACGGTCCATGACGTCACGTAAGCGAGCGAGGGCTTCGCCCCCTGCTCGCTTACGCTCGCCGACCCCCGGGGATTGCTACACAATCCCGTTTGGTTTGCTTCCCAAACCAATACCTCTTACGCAAGTGATTTCACTCTTTTTTACTTTAACACTTAATGCACCCTAAACTAATAGCCACATCAGTAAAAAATCTTCTGCATCTTGTTCCCTGTACAATTTTAAATAAACTATGTTAATCTCCAAACTTTACGAAGTGTACTTTGTACTTTCTAGGTAAACCGTCTGAGAACAGAGGGAAAAAAGCGAGCCTTTTTCCTCGCTAAATAAAAAGAAATCGTTTTTATGGCAATTGTTGCTACGATAAATTTTATACCTGGCAAACCCGATAGTCAAAAATACAACCCTCCGCGAATACAATGCTCCGCGAAATAAAAAATACTAAATTTGTGTCACCAACTTTTGATTGCATCGAATTTATTTATGAACCAATTTTAAAAATAATGGTACCATAAGAAAGAGTATAGTCTGAGGTATACTGCGCTATTTTCAAAATAAAAAAATAATAGTAATACGATATAGATATGACAGTTTTAGTTAACAATTATAACAAAAAGTAGCGAAAATATCCAAAGATTCCGAATTTTGTATGACCAACTATTGATTGCATCCAATTTAATTATTAACCGATTTCAAAAATAATAGTACCGTAAGAAAGAGTACATTCTGAGGTACACTGCGATATTTTAAAAATTAAAAACTAATAGTAATAAAATATAAATACGGCCTGATTTTTCCCTAATTGCAAAAAAATATTATCAAGAACCAAATTAAAATTTCAAAAAAAAAACTCGACGAGCTGCAAAAATTTACGTTGAGAGGTACTCTTTAAAAAAACTCACGGCTGAAGACTGAAAATTTGTATGTGTATTGCTCACTCGCAGAAGAAATTTTGCTTCTTCAATTTTGACACTTAATAAACCCTAAACTAATAGCCGCATCGGAAAAAAATCTTAATAATTGTCCAGGGAATACGATGAAGAACAAATAATGTTAATTTCGTTTTTTTCTCATCAGTACTTTCTCGGGGAATTGTTTAAGAATCGAGCTAAACAACACAGTTTTCAATCCTGAGGCGGCGGTAACTTTTTTTTAATATAGAGAGAAATAATTTTTCAATTGCAACTTTAAAATTTCTTCCAATACAAATTTAGTTTTTACAATCGTTACAGATCGGAGATTCATTTCCTGAGCACAAACGATTTGAGTGAAGAGAAGCAAAAGAAAATATAATTTTTCGACTGGCATTGTTTAGTTCTTTTTTGTAAAATCGGGATTGATTGATAAAGCTAGATTAAAAATTCCAACGGATTTGAAATCTGTGGAAAATTTTACACCAGATTGATACCTTACATTCGATTTTCTTAAATAAATATTTTCTCAGCTGTAACTTTTTAACTTTTGCAATACGAATATGGTCAGATTAGACAATGATGTCACGACTTTTATGTCCTTTGGAATCACCTTCACAGTCGGTTTTAGAAAGTATTCAATTTACGTCTCACCGAACGAACAAAAAGGGCTATTGTGATCATTTTCGGAATTGCGCTTAAATTACTGGTGGTTGGCTAGCGCTATTGTATCCATTTTTTATGATAATGAAATTTGTCACACAGGTATTCCTAATTTTTCGTATAATTTTGTGTTGCGAGTCCAAATTTTTAAATTTATTCTAGAACATTTAAAAATGAATTTATTAGTTTTTGTCTCCTTTGAACCATGTTTTCGACCTTTTTGAAACTGTCCCAAGTCTGATGTCAGTGTTCGCTGTGGAGAATTTGACCTTTTTGAAACTGTCCCAAGTCTGATGTCAGTGTTCGCTGTGGAGAATTTGACCTTTGCGATCGTTAAAGAGATCAGATTCATTTTGATTTCATGGCGACATGCCCGTGTCATGTCGGGTGGAGGTGGTGTAAGGAATGAGGCAACATGCCCTTTTTTTTTTTTTTTTTTTTTTTTTTGTAAATTTATAGTCTAAAATATTTTTTAATTAATTTATTGGCGTTTATTTATTACTAGCCATTTTAAGGCAATCTCAAAATTGCCTTTGGTGTTGGTTTGTGAAGCAAACCAAATGAGAATTTGTAGCAGTGGTCACACCCGACCCCCACGACAAGAACTGTGTGTGGCCATGCGGTGGCTAGTATACAATATTTCCCAGAAAGTAATTATTACATTACAAATATCAATGTGATCACAAAGATTATTTAAATGGTGAAAGTTCATAAGTCTAAGCACAAGTGATAATGGTGCAGAATATTTAGTATTACCATCAACTATTTTACTTTAGCAACTAAATCATCAGAATAAGTATTACACTTTTTATGTGGATAGGTAGGGAATCAGTTGACTAGCATTGTACTGGAGCAACACAAAGGGTTATTGGCGACCCACCTTTTGTACAATAAGTAATCATAAAACAGTGTAAATATTTATGTTAAGATGATACACACATTACAATTTGAGATCTTTATTAAAAATTCAAGTTGTCCCCAAATTAGATAATCTATGTAATAGTAATATCTTCTACCTTTTTCACTCATAAAAGACAAATTTTCTTTATTTTCATTGGTAAACATTGCCATGCGTTCAGAGTGACACAGTTTATTTCCTAAAGTGATACATCAATTACGCCTCCAAAGTATGTATTACCTCTATTTCTGTTTTCATATTAAAAATGTTTATTAGTGAAACTTTTAGAGATAGTTATCCTCTAAATAAACACCAAATAAATTTTCACAAATCTGAATTACGTAATTGTGAGAAATGCTTTTATTGTCTAATGATACGTCCTTTACTTATCGTAGATCTTGAATAAAAATAGGACTGCTGTAGATGAGTTGGAATAGTAGCGAATTTGCAATCTGAGGGTTCCATGTTCGAAACACAGTCCAGGCAAAGACCATCCTAGTCCTACACACAAAAACCTGTGCACATTAAATCTGTAGTGGTCTCAAATCTCAAATGTCCTGATGTTGGTATGGTGTGGTTGTGTTTATTGCATGTATCAAGTAGTACCATATATATTTAACATTTCTAACTCCACTAAATTTTATTTCATTTTCAATTCTTATTAATTTGTTTTAAATATATCGAAACATGAAGTTTTTGAAAAGACTTTTTTCACATAGAGAACAGAATTACAAAGCATAACCTGAAAACAGGGAGTGAAGGTGAAGCACGCCTGATCAGTGTAAAAACACTGTCCCGACTGTTGGTAGCAGCCAGCAGCTAATCATTTTAAATGGCAAAGTGTGAGAAAAAAAATTAAAGAACACAATAATATAATGTCGCACATAAAACTTGCCATATGAACCCGTATGAACTGGTTCTGTGTCGAGGAATGTCATGCTTCAGAAAGATAAGGTACAACTTCCCTGAGTAGTTTTTGACCCCCTACAACCCATACAAAGGAGATAGTCATGTAGAGTGACAAGGTGATACGCTTCCTAGGAGAAAGCACTAATCTCGTGCGCTCAGGCACTTTCATATTCTGCTTGAACGGACACTTGGGCCACTTACCATAACGAGATATTAAATTTATATTTCGAAGCTTCATATGCAGTGTGTGTTTGCAGTGTGTGCAGTGCAAGCCCATTGTGTTCCCCAGTTCAACATTAATTCAAATACCTACCTTTGTGTTTATTTAAGACGATTCCAGAAACAGGATCATGTAGCCGTGGAGTAGACGTTTGGAGAGTTGGGTGCCCGCTCAGGTGTTTCAGCCGAGTTCTATTCCTTCCTAGGTGAATAGCCCCTTGTGTCGCTCCAGTGCGACATTAATTGACTACCTACATCAAGTAAATTGCTTCAGTTCGACAACGTTATTAACATCACAAAACAATGCATAGACATTCATACTAACTGAATCCATAACTATGAATTTGTTCGGTAATATTATTTGCATTGTCACTGAAAAATAATCGAATGACGTTCTTATGTTAACACTAGCAAACGTAGACAACTAGTTTGTATAGTTATAGCAAAAATCTTTGCATCCTCACAAGCAAAGCAACACAAGTCAAAAACATAAAACAAAGCATTTGAAAAATAGATTTTAAACATTTATATTTGGTGCTAATATCAAACACAAATTGATTGGAGCTTAGCAGTGGTTCCAAGTTATGCGACGTAAAAATACATTAGATTTTATTTCCTACTAGCCACTGTGTGGCTTGCCCGTGATGTAAGGTATTAATCTGGTGTAAAATTTTCCGCAGATTTTTAATCCGTTGAAATTTGTTCTCTATCTTTAATGGTCTAGGAGATAGAAAAAGAACTACATAACTAAAGTTGAAACTTTTTTTTTATACTCTGCTGGAAAATCATTCCTCTGCACAAAATGAAAACAGAAACGGGAAAAATAAATTTAGAAACTGTCATATCTTTATACGGTTGCCATTCCAAGGAAAACAAAAATAAGTAAATTTCATTAAACTCATTTTAAAATGTTCAACATTGAATTTTAAAATTTGCCGCAACCCAAACATTGCAAAAATTTGGACTACCTGTGTGCCAAATCTCATTGCTGGAAGTGCCATAGAATCGTCAGGATTTTGTGGCCACCAAAAATACAAACACTTACTTTTATAATAGTAGAGATTGCCCCTTAAAACTCTCATAAATATTAACATGCGTCAATTTTCTCTCCTTTGTGTTTCTTTAATAACATTGAAATATAGCTGAAAAGAGTGTAAATTGTAGTGAAGGCGTGTGTATAGGAAGGTCTTTTGTAGGACCTAGTTTCCAACTCACATTCTTCCAATACCTAATACGTTATTCAAACCATCAATGTTTTTGTATAAAACATTGACGTCACATCCCTAGTATGGTCACACTGAATCAACACAACGGGTTATTGGTGATGGTGCAGGAACTATCCCAAAGGAAAGGACAACCCCACGTAATTTTGAGCCATGTCAGTTGGCATGGTAACACTTGAAGTGACACCACACTCTCAAAACGTCCATACCATGCGAGGACAACTGAGGCTGCGACAGATTTAACGTGCACCAGCCCACTTTGTACATCTGTTTGACGATCTGTTGTTTGATTCGAACTTGCAACCCTCCTGTTACTGGTCCACTGCTCATCCAACAGGACTATGGTGGCCCCGTAATGCAAAAGGGACGATGGAACTCGAGAACAGTATGAAAACTATACAAACTGGTAGCATTTTATGTGTCTGCAAGATTACTACGAGTAAATTGCAACAGTAATGGACAAAAGTAAATAGTGTTTCAGAAAGGACTCCCTAACTTTGACATGAAATAACTATGAAAAAATAAAAAAAGGAAGATGAAACAAGTGGTAGGGTTTATGAGCAGTCCTGGAATTTCCAAAAAAACCTTGTTTTCAAAACTAATTACAACTTTAGATAATAGATGGTGCAACAATCTTGGTTTTTTCCTCTATAAATAGCAAACCATGAAGTGTCTGGTGCATCCTCCAATTGTTGATGTATACCGACAAACTGTTGCAAAATATAAATGTACCAGGATGAGGTCAGTTTTTCCTTAAAAATGCCCTATAGTCTCTTCACTGGAGAGTGCAGGGCCATCTATTAGTCAAAATAGTAACTAATTTTTAAACTAGTATATTTAAAATTCCAGACCTACCCATTAAATATACTACCTGTTCCATATTTCTATCTATCACGGTTTCGTAGTTATGTCATTTCAAAGTTAGGGAATCCTTTCTGACACACCTTGTATTTAGACACTGCATGTTTTTCAGAAAAAATGCTTTATTATTCTATTTAGTAAAGGGTAGGCCCTCCTTTTGCTTGCATTACAGATGCAACACGTGGAGCCATACCTTCCACAATTTCTCTGTAAGTTTGGGCAGGATCAATTTGCCACATGGTTCGCACATGGCAAGCTCTTCATGGATGGAAAAGTGTCTATGGGAATTTGCTTCGTCTTTTGGAGAAAAGAAGTGAAGACGTTCCATTTCTACAAAAAATTCAGAACTACCCATTAAATGTACCACTTGTTCCATATTTCTCTCTATCATGGTTTCGTATTTATGTCATTTCAAAGTTAGGGAGTCCTTTCTGAAACACATTGTATTTCGACCCTGCATGTTTTTCAGAAAAAATGCTTTATTGTTCTATTTAGTAATGGGTAGGCCCTCCTTTTGCTTGTATTACAGCTGCAACACGTGGAGCCATACTTTCAACAAGTGCTCTGAAGTCTGGGGAGGAATAGCTTGCTATGTCTCTTGCAAGGCTGTGAGAAGAAGATTATTGGGAAGATGTGTAACTAAATAAGCATGTGATTTAATTGAAAAATTTCATTATAAAAATGTATTTGTATTATAAAAATAGAAAAATCTTGTATATTTTCAATAAAAAAGTAACAATTATAACTGATTTCCACAACACAGTGCTATATCTCTACTATTATAAAAGGAAGTGTTTGTTTGTCTATCTGTTTTGCGGTCGCAAAATCCTGACGATCTATGGCACTTACAGCAATGTGATTTGGCACACTGGTAGTTTGAATTTTTTGCAATTTTTGGGACATGGCGAATTTTAATATTCAATCTAGAAGATTTTTAAATGAATTTCATAGTTTTATTCTCCATTGTATTTTCAAACGCGGAGAACTTTTTTAACTCGTGCGACCTTGCAGTCAGGGTTTGGAATCATGCCAAGTTTTTTTTCATCCTCAAAACGTGGAGAAAATTATTTTTTTCGTTTCCGCTTTGATTTTGTGTGGTTGATTTCCCAGCCACACGATAAACCTTTAAACTGAAGTCAAAGTTCTTTTTTCTATCTCTTAGAAAGTTAAAGCTAGAGTAAAAATTTCAACAGACTTGAAATCTGCTGAAAATTTCAGTTTAGATTGATACCTAAAAATATGAATTTCTTTAAATAAATAATATTTGTAATTGAATATCTCTTCAACGGATTTGAAATCTGCAGAAAATTTTACACCAGCTTAAAACCTTACATTACAGGCAACACCGGGCTAGCCACGCAGTGGCTAGTATACATATATTGTCAATTTACATAAAATAAGCTTCATGTTTATTTCTGCAGGCAATAAAATAAAAGTAACAATTTTCTGAAAAATTAGGTTTCAAATCGAAAATTCTTAAAATTTCAATCTTTGGAGAATATTCTCATTCATAGAGAATATTGTCTGCTCACATCTCTAGTTTTTGTTCTAATAGATAGTGAAATATAGGGTATGCAAAATTAAATCAATGAATATTACATGATTTAATCACTTTAAATTTCTTTTATCTGAAGTAAATATTGAAAATTTTAAAAACCAGGAACAATACCAATCAGTTTAAAAATTGATCCTTTTTAAAACTGACAATTACTAACTTACAATTTTCTTTGAGGACGCCAAAGATAACCGATTGATTGGGATGCAGTGGGTTCACATGTTGAGAAATTATTTGCTTCATACATAAATATTTTGGAACACTTAAGTTTGTTTATATAATTCATTAACAATATGATTAGTATATTTGTTAGATAATCTCGTGTTAGATAGGGCTGGGCAACAAACATACAAAAAATGAGGACCCTAAGAGATCCTGGAACTTTGTGACACATCTGATAAGCACTCTGCAGAGTTGGCTATTATTTTCATACTAACCCTTATGCTTGGAAGTCCTGGCCCAACCATAACAGTTTGAAAGGGTTGCAAGAGGTGCTGTGCATGCTTGGTGTAGGTAGGGGTTTTGAAACAAATTTAATTTCGCATTAGAAATATTTACCCCTGCTGTTTGTAGAACAAAGAGGATTCTGGCCTCTTGGGGTTAACAATTGTGTTGGCATGACAATGACAACTGAACAAATATTTCTGTTTTCGGCTCACTTTAAACAAATCTGTTTATCAACAGATGCTGAGCTTATACGTACGAGACCGGTCCTTACATTTTACAAAATGTTTTGGATAATTTTGACACTTTTCCGATGGAAACTATGGTTACTGAAACTGAAGGAATCGATTACTTCTGATAAAGGAATCTGGAATTCCTAAATAATCACATTCAATATTATTTAGCAACAATGATTTGAATAGCTCATGTCAAGCAAATTTAAGCACAGAAGGAAAACAGATGAATTATAATTTTTAAAAAAAACCAATTGCAATAAACAGAAACTTTATCTTGAATCAGATAACTTAATTTATTTATTTTTTAATTTTAAGGGAATCGCAGGTTTTTCACTGTCTCAAGATACTTTCTCTGGTATTTGGGGAATCTTATTTGGATTTTAATATAAGTGTAGAAGACTGGAAAGCATTAAAAAAGTTTCATTTTGTTTTGTATATATTGTTGTAATATACCGTTAAAGTTTTATTTCAATTTATTGGAAAATTTTATGCATTGATCACTTAACTGCTAGAATAACTATTCAATATTTTTAGAAATGAAATTTGGAATGTAAAAGTTAATTTACTCATCTGGACTTTGGAAAGATAATGGTTTGAAGCTGAAATCTATTGAAATTGATAATTATTTTATTGCAAGTTCAAAATTCCACTGAATTGGCATTTTCTGGGGGTTTCTATTACTCATTCTAACTGTTCATAGCGAAAGGATTAATTTTTTGTTTATATAAGCCCTTTTAGTTTACTTCGAATTATCTGACATACTTGTTAAGAGAACAAATTAGGAAAATAGGCATATTTGATTTTAAATGTGTATTTTTATGTTGCTAATAACATACAAAATATAACATGTTTTTCACCAATGTGTTATTTTTGCATGCCAGATTACTTTGAGCAAAAAAGAAATCAGCAAAATCCGAATTTTAAGTTTCTTTTCAGTGAATGATAAAAACGAAGAGGACAAAGTGTCAGTTGAGGACAAAAGAAACATCATAGTGAAAATTCCTGAATGTCCAGAGTGCAGTGCAGAGCAGAGGACGTAGGCAAGGGGTTGGTGTGTGATTTTTCATACCCTGGATTCTCCAAATTCTCAGTGACGATAGACTCTTTCAAAGTGTGAGAGTACAGTACATTGATTACACAGAAGATGACGGCAGCACTTTACTCAACCAGATGCAGGACCATCAGCTGGTAAGACTTTTGAGTGCCTTGACACAGCGTTAAAATGAATAGAGTGAATTTAGAATGAATAGAGTGGCAGCCATCGACAACTACTCATCGTCAAGCGCTTGAGATTGGCTGCACGGAAACAAGTAGAGACAGCGAAACAAATGGCTTGGACCAATATGTTCAACCAATGATACATTTTAATACAGTATGCAAGTATAAAATATAAGCAAAATTGTTTTCAGTCATTAAATTTTAAGACATAATAAAGCACAATTTGTTTTTTTACTACAAAATAATCTTTTTTGATGAATTATTCAACTGTCAGGATGGGGTGTGGGGTACAGCTAGTCTAGGTTTATAGCAGTGGCAATGACCTTGGCGATTTTGTGGCACACTTCTAGAAGCAAGTTACTGTTGGTTAAGGCAACCCATCTCTATTTACGGTTATTGTGGCATTCTCGGCAAACGGAAACTTTAAATTGTCATTTTAGAAAGTTCTTTCACAATCCGTTAAAATTGTTTGTTTCATTGTTTCGTTTTAAATTTTTTCTTTGATGCCAATGGGTTTTTTAATTAAAAATATCCTTTGATTGCATTGGTTCTTTTAAAATTTTTCTTTGATCCCATTGGTTTATTTAATTGTTTTTCTAAAGTTGTGGAATTTTATTTCTCTGTAATATTTTCCATGGTAGATTTCTGACATTTGTTGGTTTTTCAACATCTGTGGAAGTGTGTGTTTTTAACAATTTTTTTTTCCACAAATAGTTTTGACAGATCAGATTGTGCTTTTTTTTTGTTTTTTTCAACATGCCCATTCCATATAGTGTAATTGATAAGTTTCAGGGTATTATATTACCCAACATTCGCAGCTTAGTTTTTCTGCTGGTTCACAAATGTGTTTTGAAATGTATTTAAGCTTATTACTTTATGCGACAGTTATACTTCTCAAAACGTACTTAAATGTGTTTTCAAGCTTTCATTTTCCGTTGAAAAAGGAAAAAAAAATTTGAAAGTAAAAGATTTTTGAAATAATTTTTTCATTGGCGACTTTAGAAGTGCGCCAAAAAAATCGACAAGGACGTAGCCACCGCAAAAAACGCAGACTGTAGTTGTACAGGGTCTGTTCCCAATTGATCCGGATAATTGGAGTTCAATTATTGCAAATTTGAGCTTACCCCGTTATGCTGCAAGGTATTTTTATTGCTGTTTTGCCAGAGACCAAAGCACTATGAATCAAAATTTTCTCTTTTTTGAAACAATGAAAACAGACAAGTGTTAAACATAAATGGCAAACTTACATTCAAAATACGCGCATCAGGACGTACAAAATAAAAATAGAAGTTCATTAAAATTTCAAAAACTTAAGACAGAAATATCTTCTTCACACAGCTTTCGAAAACCAAAACCCTAATTGTTTAGTGTTGCCGATATAAGAAAGTAAAATTAATATTTTCTGTTTAAGCATACGAGGTGGAGGAGGTATTCAATTAACGTCAAAGTGGAGAACCACAGAGGGCTATTAGAGATGATCCGGATTCAACCAACACCTCCTATAGATAAGAAAGCCTCACAACGGGAGAAATGACGTCACAACAGTTAGGCTCCTGCCAGTGTGAAACGTATCATACGATTCTCGCTACTTTTGGAAAGGATAAACTATAGTTGATTAAACTAAATCTTTGTTTTCCGTAAGGTTAATCAATCTGATGCATTCTATTTCGTGTCTTTTACTAACTCGCTAAATTTTAAGTGATGATATTTGTTGCAAAAAGCTAGATTATTTACCATCGAAACGTAAATATTTTAAGCATTTATAATCGTTTGAATGATAAACAAATTTAAAATTTGCCTCGTTTCTTTTGATTAAACGAAAAACACTGCAGTTAGAGAAAAAGGAAATAAGAATGACTGAAACATAATTATTAAGAGGGTTAGTATAAAAAACTAAATTTCTATCATCACAAACAAGGTGGATAAAAATCAAATCTATGTCTGGGGTTTTTTTTAATCACTTCTCTAAACATTTTATTTATTTTAATACAAAACTATAAAATTACTGTTTGGACAAATACAAGAACAAATATAATTTAAATTACATTTGTTGATTTAACGGCATGAGTGTAAAATATCAACAAAATTGTCTAATCTTCCCCTAAAATGTTTACGAATCAAAAAATGCCAATGAAAAATTAAATTGCAGATTCAAAAGTTGTTTAATTTATTAATTATTAGACTCTTCTGGTATAATAAGACACACTTATAAATTGGTACTGACTTTGTCCGTTTATGGTAAATGTTAACTTGCAAATACAAAATTATATAAACTGATAAAAATTTATATTAAATAAATTTCTAGAAAACCAAATGCACCCTCTTCTTAGGAAAAGGTATTCTTGATTTAATCATTTATACTAAGGGGATAATAAATCGACCAACCCTGCAAAGAAATCATGACAGAAAATAAAAATACACAAAACAGATTTCAGTGAAACAATATCTTTATTCAGTGGTTCGTAAGATTTGAATGCTTACAAGAAATATTTGAATGATTATGATTAACACCAAAGCTTTGGTATATTTTCAAGCTAATTTAAAAGTATGTTCAGAAATATTTCAAAATGAAACTACTAAGATATTGGTTATACAATACAGATAAAAATAAAACTATATACATAAAATGTTAAAAAATCTGATTTTAACTGACTTTGAAAATTATGAAACATTTTAGCACTTTTAATTTCCAGATATGCATAAAAAAACTAATTTTATGAAAGCCAAATTCATTACTCTCATTTTAATAATAGAAAGAAATCAAGCAGCCACCAAAATTTTAAAACATCACCAGTACCCGAATAAAATATTTATATTTTCCAATAAAAGGACACTTTAATTTTCAATATCAAAAATAAATATAATTGGGCATAAGCAAACTAATAATGCAATGAAAAGGTAAAGGTATGGTTACATGACATGACATGACAAATTTTATTAATTCTCTATACTTTAAATACAATTTCAAAGGCAACATCAATCATATAAATTTGTTATTATGTCAAACCAATTAACAATAATTTTTATGTAACCTGTAGTATCGACAACATTTCAAATGTTATTATTGAGAATAACACGTTTTAAACTTTCACACACACTTAAATTACAAACATTTAAAACCCAGACAAAGATTTTGCCATTCAAGACTAGTGTGACATATTGATTTAGCAGTAAGAGTGTGGGCATACTTAACTATCCCATCTTTTTCTAAATCATCCAATTTTAAAGCTTTTCTGTCACTTAAAATATCTATCACATCGTGTTTATTTTCAGGGACAATTTGTTCAAGTTCACGAAAAACACTTATTAAAGATTTTAAATTGCTTAATTTATTGGATTCAGAGCCTTTATAATTATCCAATTGCTGTATGAGAGACACAAGTTTATTTATATTATTTACATGCAATGAAAATTTAAAACTATTGTAATTATTCAGGTATATATTACAGTAAAATACACTTACCTTTAAATTAACATCAATTACAATAGAAAATGACAATTCTGTACTGGTGAAATGGAAATTTTTAAAAACATTATTGTACATTCTATAACAAAAATATCGACGCACCAAGGAGTTCTCCAGTTGTAAAGAAATTTCGTACACTATGACATATTGAACAAACATGCAAATGATTAAAATTTGGTCTCCAATGAAGGAATAACGGGAGCTCCAGCGCATCTGAATTACACATTCAACAGGTCAAAACATTCGTGCTCATTACAAGTATATGTCAGAGTTTGAAAGACGTCGTGCTTTCGGATTGAAGGAGGCTGGTTGAATGAATCGAAGAATCACTCGACATGTGGGTCAAAGCGATGGGGCGATTAGCCGATGCTGAAAGAGTGGGGTCGAGAACGGCAGATGTCGGCGTCAGGACGGCAGCCGTCGACTTAGGGCCACAACAGAATGGGAAGACAGAGCAGCTGTCAAAGCACCGGATTTGTCGTTAGCAACTATCTAACGAGTGACCGCACACATGTGTCCAACCTGACCCTCTGCAGACGACTGGGGACGTATAGTCTTAAGTGATAGTCCTGTTTTAAACTGTGTCCTGACAACAACCGCAGACTTGTCAAGAGATGTCCAAAGCAGCGTGGGGGTTTTAAACCTAAAATGAATAGTTTTTACTGATTAACGAACAGCCCTACCAAAACAAAAAGTTACAAGTAGTTTTATAAAAATATTTTTGAATTATTTTCAAGCAACAGTGATAATAATTAAAATATACTAAAGATCAGAATACATAAAATTTTACAAAAACAAGATTATATAATTTGGGCTACAAATATCCTACTAAAATTAAAAACCTTCTATTTTAAACACCCTTTCAAATTTTCTGACATCTTTCATTATTTTATTTAAACCCCTTTTTCTGTATCCATTTTTTTTTAGTGATGTACACAGAAATGAATTTTGAGTACATTTTGACCAAGAAATTAATTTTGGGAGAGCATATAGCTTGCAGGTTAAAAATTTCCACAAAACACATTTTGTTCAAACATAATTTGAGAAAAAAAATACAATTAAGGGGTTGCAGTATAAGTTTCTTTGCACACCACTTCTTGAATAATTAATTAAAATTAAGTGGGACAAATTTTTACTATCTCAAAACAACGTTTCGTTAAAAAAACGAACTTCCAAAAAACAAATATAATTTGGTGCTTACAGACAATTTATAAAATGGATAGATAATTAAATTTAAAATTTGGTGCTTGCAGTCAATTTACAAAATGGATAAGTAAATAAATTTAACATGCATATTTTATTTTCTCAAAAAAGAAACTCACCTTGAAATTCTTTGTACCTGAACTTTTAAATACGATAATTCCCCGATAATAAAAGGCAAAAGCTACCATTTTCTTCACAAATGAAATATGATACAACAGAACGCCCTACATAAGCAACGGCTATCCCATCCACTGAAAAATTCAAAATAAACAAAAACATCGCCAACTGGTTTTGTTTGCAGTGGAGAAATAAGCTGAGAGTTCAAATTATCTAAACAAATATTTTCCACGAATATAGAGGAAACAAATAGTTCCCAGCGAACTGTCCAATATTTGAGTGTAATGAGGCACTGCAATTTAGAAATGTGATTAATTTGTTAACCCCACACATATATAACGATTTTTTGTCGTAATTAGCGTGGAATGTTGAATATTTTGCCTTTTACTTTTGCAGTTTAAGTGCGGCGTAGTAATTTCATTTAGAATCGCAACGGCGAATTCAACGCCAAGAACATATTTTTAGCGCATGGTTTAATAAAGGCTAAACGAAAGAAAGTAAGTAACCCCGCCGAAATTCGTGGGCCTAACTACGTCTACGTCATCAGCTTTTATGGTTGCCGTTGGAGGGCTTTCTTATCTGTAGAAGGTGTTGATTCAACACCCTCTTAGAAAGATCCAAGAACAACAGCCGTCATCTGACCGTGGTTCAAAATTACGAGGTGTCATCCTCGGATCTTTCCCTTAAGGGGCTGATTCCATGACTGATCCCGGACAGTCGTCAATAGCCCGTTGTGTTGCTCTAGAATGACGTTAACTAAAATACGACCATCTCACGGGTGTAAGAATCATAGCAATTGCGCATGCGTCAATTTATTCCGGTCCGGACTTCTGTTGCAACCCTTTCTTTACGAGTGGTTTGTTTGGCGACGACGAGGATATTTTCACCCCGCGCCAAACCAAGCATCTGTCCGCTGTCGTTGACATTCTCGAATGGATGAACAGTATAAATAGAAGCGTCTCAATCCTATGATAGTACTTTACGCAAGTCCAATTTGATTGGCTAGTTTCACGGGCTTGGCTTCACTTGGATATCTCGCTAATCTGATTGTTGCAGTAACCATTTGATTTTGAATATGCGCGTTGTTTCGTAGAAATACAATACATACACAAGCGCCTCAGCGTACAGCGTAAGTGTCCGACAAGTTGACTCTGATTTGCTCCTCATTTTCATATATATGTTGTATGGTTGTTGTTAGTAGTATTTCTTGCAAACTTATATTAAAGGGTACTTATACTTTAAAGAGCTTCTTTTCGTGAAGCAACGATGGCCTAACGGCTAAAGTCACCCACATTCAGATTAGCGTCGGCAGCGGAGGATGACTACCCCAGTTCGAACCCAGCTGGCGGAAAACTTTTTAGATCCTCCAAATTATTTTTAAAAAATTCAAATTTAATTCCTTTTCATTCTAATTTACTTTTCCCAATTTTTAATACCCTTTTTATATTTTTCCAAGCTTCCGTTGATTTTACATAAATAATCTAAGAACCACTCCTGAACTCACAACCAACTGATATTTTTCCGCCCCTCTGCCGTCCCCTTTGCTTTAGGATGATGGTGTCGTATCCACCGCTGGCTTAGGACCATTCTGATGTAACAAAAAGCATACATAAAACACTAACTTATATAATTATTAACTTATATAATAAAAGGATACAATTTTCGGCTCCCACCTCTACCCACCCATAGCCATGGGTCTGAAAAGAAAAGAAGAAAGCACAAAGGAAGTGATAAATCGCCAACAGAAGAATTCTCATGACTACTGCACATTGTGACTAATGTCAGCAATAAAAGAAAATTTAACATAAACTGCCTTGCAGTATCGTGTGAACAAACATTTTCAACACGAACAAAGCTGAGGGAACATGTGACGAGTGCTCATAATGTAGTATTGGATGTAGAGCAAATGGATATAGAGCACAATTACAAGTTATAAAATAATTTATTTTTCAGAAACTCATAATGTGTGTGTTTGACATTTAAATAAACTTTTAAATTATGAACTTACACAAATTAACTTTTTTCGTAGAAAGATAGTATAGAATAGATAGTATTTAATACTTATTTACTGATCGTAAATAAGCCTTACTTATACTAAACTATAAAAATATGATTCTAAACTGGCCGTACTTATTACTTTAACATCTGACAGCAAACTCAAAAAATCCTCGTATTGTAAGCGATAAATTGCCAAATTTGGCATACCTTTCCCCAGAACCAAACATGGAGTTAAAAATTTCCAACTCCATACGCATGCGCAATTGCTATGATTCTTACACCCGTGAGATGGTCGTACTAAAATTACCACAACTCTATCCCGTGGAACCATTTTTAAACTGCGCATGCGCGAACTGTTAAGTATATGCAAGGCGTGGCTTATCTGACATGAGTGAGTAGAAGTTCACCCTGGCTTCGAGAGTATGAGTATAAAAACGTTGGGGAGGTGGGGATTTCTATGTTTTGTTTTATTAGGGACTTCGGCCTAAAATTTATTTCGATTTAGAAGAACGGAAGAATAGCAGATCCTGTAATAGCAGAGAAGCAGATACAGATAGATTTTTTGATGTGGTGAGAAGGAAACTATGACAATTAGATACTTGTTAAAAAGATAATTTGAAGTGAACCCACAGTAGGGACCTATCTTAATTTATTAGAAATGTTATTTGAATTAAATGTGTTGTCCGCACTAATGAAGCTATAAATTGTTTGTATTATGTGGAATCTCAGCTCTTATGGTAGAACGTTTTTCACAAATCATAATGGTAACTAGCACTTTATGTACACGCATATCTAATCAGCCTACGCGGAGAAAAAAATGATCTTTAAAGGGTGGTTTTCAGAGGATTTCATTTGCTCTATACTGTGAAATTATTCATTCCTGAGAAAGTTACTATTTAATATGACCTCCAGGCATTTGGTATCTGCTGCATGTAATTGTTAAATTGTGGCTACCCAATAATTTTTCTATTTTATTTTAATGTGATAACATAATTTTTGTTAAGAGTGTATTGATTTATAAACATCATCACAGTTTGCATAGTGATAGCAGAATTGTTATACAACTGTACTTTTTTGATAATGCTAGAAATTTGAAATTTTTTCACTGTCAAAGACTTAAGTGTAGTGTTGACTGACTTAACTGTAGGCCTACAGTACAGGTTATAAATTCCTGTTATTTAATCCTGGATGTGCTTCCCTTTTGTACGAGTAAAACTTTCCTCATGCGTAATGTCTTAGTTCACGATTTCTATCGATCAAAAACACACAAGTTGGAATAAATGCATACTACATGATTAATATAACTTTGATTGAATTAAAGTACTCATCGATATTGGTTATTTATGGTGGTGTTGTTTTGCATCATTCATTTCAACTACACAGATAGTGGTACAAATCAAAATACTTATTGTTTTATTTTTAATAAAAAAAAACATCTGAGGATCAAAATTAAAAAATTTATAAAGTGGGAATGTGGTTTTTTAGCCTAGATTATCCTTTTTCTACAAAAAGAAAGTCCTCAACATTAAATTTGATAATTGTTCCAGTAGCAGCTATTACTAAGTAGCAATAGTTCTACCTTCCTGTGTTAGTCTAGCATCTAATTAATAGACTATAAAATGCAACAAAAATATTTATGATATTGCAAAATCTAGGTGTGTACAAAGTATATATACACTACATAGAGCATCATGTCTGAATTTAGTAATTTTATATAGGACAATGTACACATATACAAGGTTTACAGCTGTACAAGGTTCACTGATGTACACTATAGTGATACATCAATATATTGTAGATCAGTAAACCTTAATTCAGTTGATTTGCGAAAAGTTTTGAAAAGATTGAAAGGAAAAGGCTGCCATATGTAAAGCAAGAATGGTTTTTTTTTGCCAACATGTTATTGCTATCGCTTTTGTCACTGAACCATAAACTTAACACCAGGAACCTTGCTATAGACATCAACAAAAGACATGGTTTGTTTACATTATTGCCAGTGTCCTAATTTAATTAATGACTTGTTCAAGACCATGTGACTCAACTGCCAACTGGCGGGAGTGAGACTATACTCCAATTTAGAATTCATAAATCTGTGGATGAGTTTTCTAGTAAGGCTTGCAATAAGTACAAAATAAGCTGTGGATCAAGAAATGCTGTAAGGTATTGGACATGGCATTTTTATTTTATATTTCTGCTAATTTCAGAAGTTACCCAAATGCTTGTTTTTAAAATTCAGAATCTAGTAGTCTGGCTATGGAAAGTTGTCATTTGAGTTGATTTTGTAAGAATGCGTGGAGATGCTTAAGGGCTGATTAGAGATATTATAATGCCAGACCATAATTGGTGGTACTGATTTCGAATTTTTTGTCGAAAGTGATTGCAAAGAGCATGAGCTGGCGAAACAAATAACTATCTAAGGCAATTGCCACATTATTTTGTATATGGCTGCACTTTTCTTGTTCAGCTTGTTTCTGAAAATAGACCTGGTCTGTTATCATAAGCAATTCAATATTTAATTTGTATTAATCATGCAAGCTTAGCATCAGGACAGAAACATGCACACATACTTTTTGGTGACATTTATTAAATTTGGTACTTATAAATGCTAAGTAGATAGCAATACATTTATAAATTAAATTATGTGTATGTAGTTGATCAGTTGTATTGTTTAGATTAGGTATTGATTTTTGGATTTGTTGCATGTGTTTTGGGCCACAAAGTTACTTAAATATGTTTACAAAATTCATGCCACATTTGCTTGTGTCAATGTAGCAGAAGGTTGCTTAAGTAAATTCTGTCATTTAATGGGTTCATTATATTAGTTGAAGAATACTATACACATACCTAAACTACTTCAAATATCCAAATAGTTAAATTGCAGATGACTGACAAGAGTTGATAGCATTTTTGTTCAAAAAGAGTAAAGCATCTGTTTCAGTAAGTGGCTCCAATTGTCAGTAATGTAATGTAGACGACATTTCTTCTATTATCCTATTTATTTTAAAATTTCATTAAGTTATTTTACACCCAATAATTTAAAAACTGCAATAGCATAAAATATTTGTATTTATCAGTTGGTCACATCATCTGGCATAAAGCACATCTTCAATAGAATATCTGGTGATGTAATGGAATCATTGATATCATAGAGGTATAATCAATGAGCATGAACAAAACATGTTACCAATTTGGATAACGGATAAACGGATTCCATAACGGATAAATTTGTGACATATTTTGTATGGTTTATTGTTGCCATTTTAAGATTTCTAAATATAATGTTCGTTTTTTACTTCAATTAAGTGTTTATTTCTTTTTTATCAGCCCATAGTGTAAGTGTACTGTGATGTAATTTCTGCTTTGTTGATCTAAATGCATTAATTTTCAGTTCTTTCAACTAAAATGGATGCTACAATGTGTTGTTTAACATTATTTCTGAAATGGTTGGTGGCTTTAGAATTGAAACTGTATAAAAAAAATTTATTTGTAATATGAATGAACTTTCTTTGAATTCTGTTGAAAATAAAAGTTTTCTTTGCACCACTTGGTTGTATTTTTACAGAATATCTTGTATTCACCAGGATTTTTTTTATCCAAGGAACTCGTTACATTATCTGCTATAATTCAATTTTGTCCAGATAATTTTTAAATAAGTTTTTTTAAACCATGAAATATAAAGTAAATATTGACTACCTACTATTTTTAGTCTTGTTTACTTGAAACATGTAACCTATTATAAATCTCATCTGCTTTTCCCTAAAGCACGAAACAAACTGTAACTTTAACATTTTAGCTTGTTTTTGTTATTTATAAAGAAACAAGTATCTCTGGCATACTGTTTTGTAACTATATTTTTAAGGAGTTTTTTTTATCTTTTCTTGTTTACAAAAAATCCAAAGTTTTGTATAATATTTAGCTGTTTTTATTCTTTGTATACTAAAATTGAAATGGTTAGTTCAAGTGACATTTATTAAATGAAAATTGTAACTTGTAGAAGTTAATTTCATGACATTTTTGTTACAAGCAAATTACAGCATGTTTATACATGTAAACAACTGTCAATCATAATTTAATGTCAATTTTTTTACCTTCAAATGCATTTCTTGCCAAGTAGAATTAACAAGTTTTCTCGCATGTTGACTTTATGCCTCCCATCCCAAGTGCAATACAGTAAAATATTGCTGTTATATTTGCACTTAAAAGTATACAAACCTTAGTGTTTTTAGTGAGTAGCTAGAAATAAGTCCCACATAAACTGCCACTAAATAAATAATAAAATTCTAATAAAAATAAAGATCTAAAAATCGGTAAAAATAATTTTTAAAACATTCTTGAGAATATTAGTTTTAAGCTTATTTTATTTCAACAAAATACATTGAAAAAAATGTATTAAAATAAATTGCATTCAAAATGGAAAAAACTCTTCATGAACAAAATCTGTTTTACAAGATGTTGTTCATTTTCTGACAATAAATGGTGCATATGTTCGTATACATCTAGAATATCACTCGAAGATTTTTTTAGACAGGATGAAACAACTTCTATTTCGCATGGATTAGCAATGTTTGTTCTTAAATCGTAAGTCAAAGAGCATGCAACACATTCTGGTCTCAGCATTTTAGTTTCAACACAGGATCATGTAAACCTCTTTATTTACACAATCTGACATTTTTCTTCGAGGTCTAAAATAAAAATTAATATGTTGAAACAATGATAAAGATGCGCACCATATCCAATAAAAATGATTCATAGATGCTTAGAGATACACATTAGCAAACCAAAGCATGCATTTCCAAATGCACATTAGCTGTTATGCAACCTATTCATGCATATACCACAAATAAAAAAATTTCTTAGAATCTAGGCAAACTAGAAATTGGCTCGGCCCGCTCGTGTTAAATCAAATTAGAGTAAAGAAGGTTTGTGCAAAAACAGAATTAGCTATACTTTTAGTAGTCTAAATGTTAATATGATTGTTTCTGCAGAAGCTAGAGGGAAATATCTGAATGTTACTCTCTTTTGACAATGAAACAAAGCATATTTTGTACCTCAACACTTAGTGCCATTTTTTTTTAATTCGGAAAATGATCATTCGAGTTAGAACTATCTCGAGTCTGTTTTAACTTATGACAAATATTAATTTTGTAAATCCTAGAAATAGAAGCAGTCCATATAACTGAATACAAGAATTTGATAGCCATCACAACTGTATTCTGTAACTTATAACATGTCCTAAAATGAACAATTCCATTTCCACATCACCCATGGGGTAGGAATCATGATGCACTTTTTTTTATAGAGGTATAGCCAATAGCCCTAATCCTCTTAAGCAGCGATCTTTGTTTACCTTGTAAACTGGTTTGATTTGTCAAAGGATTACTAGATATATTGGATGAATGAAAAAGTCGATTCCGAAACCCTGCCAAATAAGTTCACTGATGATCCCAATAACAAGTTTCAGGAAATGTTTACGACAATCTGATTGTAAGGATTCCAATAAACTTCTAAAACCCGTATATACAATAAAATTGGCAAAAGTAGATTTAAAATATATTTGAATGCCCTGTAATACAGTGAAAACTGAAACTATAGATGGAAGTGAATAACGAAACGAAATAGGATCACAAAGGCACAGCTAGCATAATTTGTCCGAGTCATCAATGTATACAGTCGAGTGATGATAAAATGATAACGATGGGTGGTTATGGTACAAGAGCTAGAAATGGCTAGATAAAATTGAGACCGACAATAAGCTAATTAAAAAGCTGTTTAGAAATGATGAGTTGGACTACGCAATATGCAGTAATTAAGTCGAAGCGACAACAAAAGACACATGAAGCTAAAGATGGTTCTTGACAAACTACATAGTATTAATTTTTGACTGGTGAGGTCCTGAAGGCACTGGAACAGATTCTAAATGTAGTGTGATGCACTGTATCGAGCTTTCCTAAGTCTGACAGATGGAACTATAGGTAGTATACACAGAGTGAAGTCTGAAACGAATTATAGATCAATAGATCTTGACCATGGAGGATCTGCTCCTCAAGATGTTTTTGAGGATACTTTTAGAGTATTTACACAATACATCTGTAGCTGAACATCATGCGAGAAGAAACAAATTTCTGGTCAAGAATGATATCTAGAAATCTTACTCTGCCCTACCCTGTAATACCACACAGAAAGATCTCTGGATCAAGATGCAGGTTCCAACATCTGCAGAAATTAACACAGGATGTCTTTTGATATATACGACATGTCACTTCCCTGGCACATACTTACCAACTTTTACGGATTATAGTGGATGTGTCCAGTTTGGTATTAAAACACTACTGCTTTGCAAAGTTTCTGCAGTTGATAAAAATGTGAATTTTTACATATGCATTTTTAAACACAAATAATACTAGTTATTGTGACATACGGATATTTCTAATACACATTAATTCATGTATTAATGTTGTGTTTATGGCAAGGGGCATTCGGGGGTGCAAAAGTTTCACTGATGCAATTTTTAAAGTTGGCAAGTATGCAATGAGAGGTCTCTTGATATTTGATGAATTCCCACAGACCAGGGAAATATTTTGAAAACAATATACACAAGATAGGCCACTTGCAACTATTTCAAAACTTTTACAGAATTATACTAAATATTAGAATTCATTTAATTTTAGAAGAGTTAATTTTTAAAATAAAGGATAATAAACAAGAAATTAGAGAAACACAAAAGTTCATAATGACAACAACTGAAACGCAAGAAATACGCACCATACAAATGATAAAGCACTTGAATAAGTTTTAGAGAATTTCCTAGATTTTAGAATCATTTAAATTTTTGAAATACTTTTTAACATGAAATAAACAAGAAATGAAAGAAACAACCGTTATAATAATCAAAAAGAAACTTTGTAAGAGAAGACTAATTCTATCACTTATAAGAGTAGTAGAAGTAATTCAGAAACGTAATACTTAAGTAATATTACAAGCCAACTGCAACACTGCTCTTGTAGAAAACTTTCGCTGATACGCAATTATAAGAAACAAATCAGCTCGCTGTTCTTCAGTTTACAATATTTATTTCAGTTCTAGCTGATCTAACCCTAAAAAGTTATCGGAAAAGAAATACTACTGTGCTATCCCACTTCAGAACTAAAAGTAAAAACTCCGCTCATGCCTTTATATTCATAAATAAATTGCATATAAATAATAATTAATTAATGGTTGTATCCATTAACGTCTATTTTGTTTCAAAATATACTTTTTTTGTACACCAAGCGAAATAAAAACGTTTTCTTCGATAGAATATTAATGGTAAATGGCGCGAAATGAGTAATTGCATCATTTCACGGTAATGTGCAACATGCGGTGCCGATACGGCACCGCATGTTGAAAACCGGATGTGTGCACCGGGCCTAAATCACAATCGGTTCTTTTTTGGCAAAACTCTGCAGATTTTAATAAGAACAGCACTCTTAGTTCATTTTCCCCCATTGCTGAAGGCCAATGAACGTCATAGAAAAATTATCACTGCTTCAAAAATTTGATCAAACCTGATAAAAAACTGATAGCTTGTTTAAAAACCTCATAGAAGTTTACTTTGAAAGATGTCTTTCCTGCCACAATCTCGCTGATGTATTTTTTCGAATTAACAGGAGAAAAGTAATATTTGTTTTATAATAAAATCACAATATTAACCTGGGTAATATTATTAGTTTGAGAAGTCAATTATCTTCGATTCTTGAAATAAATTAGAGATTAATTTGATGTGTCATGTGCGCACCATATGTATGTTGCACATGCCACATCAACGACATTTCTGGCGCTGTTCCAACAAGTGGCCTAACCCACCAACACACAATGGAGATAAATGCGATTTTCTTGGCACCATTTTATATATACACTCATTGCCATAAAAATTGCCTGCGCACCAAGAAAAAGTCGTCGAAATGAAACGAAATTTTACACATGTAAGTACTACTTTGATGTAAGTAAGTGATTAGAAAATCAAAGAAAAAGGATAATTTATTGCAGAAAAAAGTACAAATTGAACGGAAGTTTTAGTACTCTGTTGGACCCCCTCTAGCGCAAATGCACGATGCGACACGAGCGGGCTTTGAGGCAAACAAGGAAGAGTGGTAATGTGGAGGAGACAGTCTTGTGACATCCTTGCTGTGTGTGGCTGAGCATTCTCTTGTTGAAAAATGGCTCCTGGGGGCCCTGCCATGAGTGGCATTACATGTGGCTGAAGGATGTCATGGACGTACCGCTGGGCTGTCATTGTGCCATGGATCAATATTAGGGGTGACCGTGTATCGTAAGCAATGGCACCCCATACCATCACACCAGCTGTGGGAGCGGTATGTCGCTGTAAAGCGAAGGCAGGATTGAGGCGTTCACCACGGGGCCTCCACACACGAACACGATTGTCATCACTGCTCAATTATTTCAATTATTACACCACAATTATTTCTTGGTGCGCAAATTTTTATAGCAATGAGTGTAAAAGGATTTTAATGATTTATTAGTCTTAACTGGTCTACTGAAATTGATGTATCATTTCTACAATATTACTACAATAAGGTTCTGCAATGTGCAGAAATCGGTTTGAATAAATCATGCAGTACTTTAATATGCTTGCAACCTAAGGAGCAGCAACTATCGATTGATGAAAGCATGCTGCTTTACTATGTCCGCACACAGCTGCAAGCAGTTCATATGCAGCAAACTGATTCATTTTGGATACAAGGTTTGGTGCTTGAACACCAGGCTTGGTTATTTGGTGCCGTTTTAGCCCTATCATGGGGCAGGAACTGTAAATATTGTTGAAAAATTAAGTATGCGAGATTTGATTGTCGTGGATTTCATTTCAGAAGTACTCAACGTTCAAACATTGTTACATATACTCTGAGACAATTTATTCACTTCTGCACTAATTTATTATTTGTCCAATAAAGGCTTTAATGTAACTGGAACAGTGCATCCCAATCGCACTGAAAAATGCCCAATAAGTGACGTTTCATTTTTTTAAAACAAACCAGAGGTACCTTTGGAACGATGAAAAGCAAGGCAGCCTAGTTAGGTGGAACAAAGAAGGGGGAAAAAATTGAAAATGATCGACCGAAATTAAATCATAAATATAATTATTGCATGCGGGTACTGACAGAATGAAACATAACTCTGCAAGTTACTATTCTATTAGGAGTAAGAAATCGTGGTGGAACAAAGAAGGGGGGGGGGGGAAATTGAAAATGATCGACCGAAATTAAATCATAAATATAATTATTGCATGCGGGTACTGACAGAATGAAACATAACTCTGCAAGTTACTATTCTATTAGGAGTAAGAAATCGTGGTGGACTTCATATTTGGATTAGAGGCTGCTATGCAGAATGTGTGGCAGTTATATCGTCTTTGTGCATCAAACACAGACCGTTGCACTTTCTCCAAGTCTGAAGCGTATGCAATCTCTACTATTTTAAAGGAAGTGTTTGTTTAAGTGTACGCTGTGTCCTGACGAATCTGTGGCACGTACAATAATGAGATTTGGCACACAGATATTCCGATTTTTTTGCAATTTTCTAAGGTGTCCTAATTTTAAAATTCAATTTAGAACATTTTTTAATTCATTTAATATAATAATTGTTTTTTTAAGAATGGCAACAGCATAAAGAGATGACAGATTCTAAATTTATTTTTTACATTTCTGTTAGATTTTGATGAGAAACGATTTCAGCCGACGAAAAAAAGAAATAAAGTTTGCACTTGAGTTATGTGGTTCTTTTTCCTATCTCCTAGATCGTTAAATATAGAATAAAATTTTCAACGGATTTGATATCAGCAGAAAATTTTACATTAGATCGATACCTAAAAATATGAGTGTCTTTAAATAAATAATTTTTAAATTGAATATCTTTATATTTTCGCAAGAGATTGTGACGTCACGCCAACCTTCGCGTTCGAGAAATCAAAATTAAATTTCGTGCGCTCATACGATTCAAGTGAAGGAAAGCAAAATAAATTAAAAAAAAGTTTGGCTACCATTGTTTAATCCCTTTATGTAAAATCGGGATCGTTAAAGACAGATTAAAAATTTCAACGGATTTAAAATCTTTGGAAATTTTTACAACAGATAGATACTTTTTCGCGTTTGATTTTTTTTTTATAAATAATTTTTCAGTAAAATATTTGTATTTTTGCAAGAGATAAGGACGTCCCGCCGATTGGATCTTTTCGCAAATCGAATTTGGCCGCATTTGCCAATGAGCGTCGCCCGTGTTAGTTTGCGAAGCCGTGATGGCTGTTATCCAATAGGCTACGAATTCCCATTTGGTTTGCGACCAGGGTGCTGTTTTCTGTGCTCAAAACCAGGTCATCGAGTTCGAAAATGTCATTCAAAGGTAGCTTGTTTGGGTTGTGGAAAAAGACATCATATTTTACTGTGTCGTAACATAAAGCAACAAGCATTCTCACCTACCGGAAAAGAAACTGCCGAGTTAGATAATGTTCCGAATGGATCAAGCACTTGTGAATGTATCCAAAAGCCCTAGTGTTATGTTACTAACGTTAACAGTTTTAATCAGAGGTGATCAGGGCTGTAGTGGAGGGTATAAGCCGTATACCCTCTGATTTTTTCAGTAAATTCCGTATACCCTCTGCTTTTTCTTAAAAACTACGTACACGCTTTGCCTTTCCTTGAAAACATCACGTGAAACGCAGATAGCTGTAGAAGCAAAATAAAAGTTTATTTCAAGATACCACCTTGGTACATAATTCTAAAATCGTACCTATTAATTAAAAGCAATTCATTCAAAGTATTGTCGATAAAATGATATCGAGACTTTGTTCTGATGTTAATGAAGAAAATTGTCAACTTTTGAAGGATATATCCATACTTGATCCAAAAAATATAGATACAGGGGATATTCTCCAAGGAGAAAAGGAGGTAAAAAGATCTGTTGACGTTTTGGTATGGATGAAATGTGCACTTTTCAGTGTTTGAAGGACCAATGAAAACACCCAAGTTGTTCCAGAAAAATTTAAGCCTCTTTAAAGAACAATGGAAATACACTCTATAAAAAAAATCGACGCACCAAGAAGGATTTGTCCAATGGAGGCAAAAATTGGTGAATAGGAATATTATGTACAGAATAGAAAATGATTAAAATTTCAGAACAATTAAATGATTTATTTCAGAGTTACAGTAACGAGCTCAATAAGGTGTTGACCCGCCTCTAGCCTGGATGCAAGCTGCCACACGACGTGACATAGACCGATAAAGCTCCCGGATGGTCTTCTGCGGTATTTCTTGCCAAATTTGCTCCAATTGTCAGACTACGTCATCCACATTCCCTACCGGATGCAGTCGCCTTCCATCATATCCCAGACATGTTCGATGGGAGAGATATCCGGTGATCTGGCTGGCCAAGGAAGTGTTTGACAATCTTGAAGACAGTTCATAGCAACACATGCCGTATGTTGTCTGGCATTGTCTTGCTGAAAAATAAGCCAGGGAACGGTAGCAAAACAGGTCTCAGAATGTTGTCAACGTACCGCTGTGCAGTAAGTGTACCTCTAATGACGACCAAAGAGGTCCGGCTATCAAGGGAAATTGCACCCCAGACCATATCTCCTTGTTGAGGGCCCGTGTGACGTGCTATAGTGAAAGCAGGATCGGCACGCTGCCCTAGGCGTCTCCGGAGACGTCTTCGATGATCGTCAGTTCACAGTTGGAAGCGGGATTCGTCGCTAAAGACTATACGTCCCCAGTCAGCATCATTCCAGCCTGATCGAGCCAAGCACCACTGTAATCTGGCTCGACAGTGTGCAGGCGTGAGTGGTAGGTGGCGTAACCGTCGGTACGAGCGTAGATTTCGCTCTCTCAGCCGTCTGTGAATGGTCATGGTGGACGCTCGTGTGTGGGTCGCACGACTGATTGCTTTTTTTAACTTTAGTTATTTAGGAAGCTGATTCAGGATGGTGAGTATGAAGCTTCAGCACGTTAGTCCAAAACTGTCATATCCAGGGTTGTAGTGGGCGGTATACGGTGGTATATGCCGTATACCCTCTGGTTTTTCCAGCAAATTACGTATACCCTCTGCTTTACTTAAAAACTACGTTCACGCTTTGCTTTTCCTAGAAAACATTGCGCGAAACATCACATGAAACGCAGATAGCTGAGCAGCGAAAGAAAAGTTTCTATTTCAAGATATCACCTTGGTTCATATTCCAAAATCGTACCTTTTAATCAAAAGCAATTCATTCAAAGTATTGCCGATTGAATGAAATACAGTCTTTGTTGTTGTTGTTTCTTATGCCTACACTGGCAAACCGGAGGAGTGGTCCCTTTTCAAACATCCATTCACTCACACACATCGTAATTTAGAACCCAATCAGAGGCCGATAACCCCCTGATCAGGTACCCGTAGAGGTATTGATTTGGTATGGGAACATGGGGGACTTTGTGACCACGACCTATTTAACGTGCCCCAGTCACCATTAGTGAACACGACGGTCTTTAGCCAGGCCGAAACGCCGATCTCGCAATCATCATAATTGTAGGCTCCCTCCGAACAGTCTTTGTTCTGATGTTAAGGTATGTGACTACGTTCGGAGCTTTTTTTCTTTTTAAAGGAAATGTTTACACTACACTTATGTTTTCAGATACAAAGGTATATAAAACTGTTAATTCAAATGCTATTTTAATGGACTTTTTTTTTATAGAAATTTTGGCCATATTTGGTCAAAATTTAGTGAAATTTGACTGTTACGCCAAAGCTTCTATATCAAATATTTCTATTCTATTTTCAATATTCTATTTTTTTCTTTTTAAAGGAAATGTTTACACTACACTTATGTTTTCAGATACAAAGGTATATAAAACTGTTAATTCAAATGCTATTTTAATGGACTTTTTTTTTAATAGAAATTTTGGCCATATTTGGTCAAAATTTAGTGAAATTTGACTGTTACGCCAAAGCTTCTATATCAAATTGTAATAAATACATTCCACTTTTTCTTTCAATAATATATTTGTTACATATTTACCCGTGTTGTAAAGCAGAATATTTGTAGTTCCTCTTAAAAGTTACTGAGTTATGGAAAACTTTGTAAACACAACTTGATTTTACAAAAAAATATATCACTTTTTCAAATAAATATAGCTCTGTAACAAGTGAACTATAGCGCATCGTCAGCTGCAGAGCTATAAACCTCCGAACTAAAAGTGAGAACCAAAACTAAATCTCACCCCTGCTCCGATCAAGGACACCCTAAGGAGGTCAGGGAGGATATCGGCGGCGTAGAATGAAGACGCGTCGTAGCGTCCGTTATGTCGGGTAGTTAGTTATGAAAGGTTATGTAAATACTATATATGTTGTGTCCACGTAATGTAAATTAGATTAATAAATGTTTGTGAGTGTAATGAGAGTTTGTCGCTTGTTCGCCCGCTTCAAGGAGGAATTTCTCAGCACACGGTCACAGAATGGCGCCCTAAACGTGGATTACGAACCTGACAAAGATAAGTAAATTCTTCTAGAATCCTTACTGCCCCTACGTTCTTGCTAAACCTAGCGATGAGCAACTGTAAACTAATACATATTCATCCTGAATAGTGTAAATTAATTTCAAAACGTCAGGTCGTTCAATTTGAATTAGAAGTTTACAGTGATTCAGTTCCTTTGTTTGAAAATTAATATTCAACCAGAATATTGTTCTTAAAGGTTGCGTTTTGTACAAAACGAAAGAGTGAAAATATTCCAGATACTATTTGCTGTTTGCGAAAGTAGCGATTTTGTTGTGAGGAAGTAATTTGTTTATAAACAACAAGTCAGGAAACGTTAATTGCATTTTGTATATTATTTTTATCTGTGTCTGAAAAAGTGAATTCTTTTATTTTGCTTTTGTTGAATTCGAATACTTGCTTTTAAAATAATATTTTATAATTTATTTTCATGACTCTAGAAAGTTAATTGTAGGAATTATCGAAATGTTGTATATGCATATTTGAATTATAACAAAAATACATACATTTATCACTTTTGAGCAATTAGTATTTCTTTTATTTTAGGAAAATGGTGTTTTAAAATTTTTTTTGAGTATTCTATGCAATATTATTTTATTTGGTATATGATTACAGATTGATAACATGGAATATTTTATGTGAACCCACATAATAATTATCAAAGTGCTTTTCATATATATTTATATAACTTTTATGTGAACCTCACTCAGTAAATAGGTAAACATCTTTCGTATTAGTTAACCTACAAATGTTTAAGATATACTGTTCTTTAAACATGGTATTTATTGTTTATTTGTACTATATTTTGATACTTTATTTGAGGTGGATCTCCCACGACATTTTTCTTAATATTTGTATGCCTGCTATTAGCGAATGCTATCATTAATTTACCTAGGTTATACCAATTCTTATTTTCTCATTTTTGGAAAACATTGGTATACCCCATACCTTGTGCTACATATGAACACACCTTATATAACTTTTATGTGAACTAGTGTGCAAAGAAAAGTGTATAAGTAAATAATTTTAGTATTAATACAAACTTTAGTGGATATTTAGATTGAGACTTTTGAACTGTACTTTACAACTATAGTGACAATGGCTTATCTAGGCAAGGCAAAAAAGGTCGATCTTCAGAGTTTGGTTGTAGAACTTGGTGAAAACGTGGATGATGACTTAAAAGTCTTAGATCTAAAGAAAATGATTTTGGAAAGTAAAGAGTACCAAAACGACAAAGAATTTGTGAAGAATTTATTAGACACAATTGTGTCAACAAGGATGGAAGAAGAATCCAAACTCTTGACAGAGCAAAGATTACTGAGAGAGCAAGAAAAACAGGTTCAAGACTTTGAACTTGAAAAGTTACGGATTCAGCTAGAATCTCAACGTATGGTAGAGGCCTCTGCTTCCCAACCTGTAATGCACCCTTCCATGAGAATGGATCTCCAAAAAATTTTGCCACAATTCAAGCCTGAAGAAGATGACATGTCCTTGTTTCTAGTCTTATTTGAGAGACAAATGAAGTTCTTAAAAATTGACGAGAGTATGTGGGTGACTCATCTATTAGGACTTTTCCCTTCAGAGATCTCAAAGCTGATAGCCAGGGAACCTGAAGTAAAATCCCATGACTATACACACATTCGAGGTATACTCCTTCAGCGTTTTAAACTGACAGCTGAAAAGTTCAGAAAGCTCTTCAGTCAACATAGAAAGTCTGCAGATTGCACATGGAAAGAGTTTTACTTTGAACTAAGGAACTATTTTGAAGGCTGGATTACTGAACTGGGTGTCACTACCTTTGAAAAATTACAAGATCTGATTATCTCAGATCAAATGAAGAAAAGATGCAACCCTGAGTGCCGAGAACATTATTTAGATGATTGGGAAAATTTGATTTCTCCCGATTACCTAGCTGAGAAGCTTGAAACTTATGACTGTCTCAGAAACAACAAAAAAGGAAGCTCATCCCCTCCAATTCAAAGGAAAGCCTACAACGGTAGAGATGAAATTATCAAGCCTGTACCGTTCAAAAAAACAAATCAGGCAAACAGAACTAGTCGAATAAAGGTTGGTGACAATCAGGAGCGACCAGCTCGGACTTGTTATGGTTGTGGAAAAGTCGGATTCATTAAAGCTAACTGTCCAGTTTGCAATCCTTCCACAAAATTTGACTCAGCTCGTTTTGAGAAGATTCAAATTGATAGACCTGCCATGTCTAATGAAGTTCCAGTTATGAATATTACGATAAATGGAATATTCGGCACAGCATGTGCAGACAGTGGAGCAAGTCACTCTATCGCAGGCAAAAGATTGTACCATATTCTTCAAGATGAAGGAGTAGTATTCGAAAAGTCTTTTCTCTCAGTGATCCTCGCTGATGGAAGTCAGACAGAAAAGGAAGTTCAAACAGCCTGTGTAATTCTATGTCTGGAAGGACGTTCCTTTCAATTAACACTTTTTGCCCTCCCAGAGGCGAAAGGAAACCGTACCCTACTTGGAGCAGATTTTTTGAAGAAAGCAGGTGTTGTTCTAAATCTTCGTGACCATGCTTGGTTCTACACTGACAAGCCAAAGGAACATTTCCCTTTCGTTGCGAGTGCTCAAGTCCACTCCTGTGATATTAAAGAAAGTGTTAGACCAGAAAATCCATATCTCCTTCGTCCCGATGAAGGTGAACATTTAAGTGAAGATCAGTGCAGGAGATTAAATGCACTTCTAATTCACTATGAAAATAACTTCAGTCCGGGGGGAGAACCAACACCTTACATCGAACACCGGATCGACACAGGTGATGCTCCTCCAGTTGCTACTGCTCCTTACCGGTTATCCCCTGTGAGAAGAGAAATTTTGAAGAGAGAGATTGATGCACTTCTCTCATCCGGAGTAATAGAAGAATGTGACTCTCCCTACGCAGCACCTGTGGTCTTGATACCCAAGCCAAATGGGGATTTCCGCCTTTGTATCGATTACAGAAAATTGAATTCAGTAACTAAGTCTGATCCATACCCTCTTCCGCGTATGGATGATCTCTTGCAAAATGCTAAGCAAACTGCCTTTATGTCTACCATAGACTTAAAGTCAGGATATCATCAGGTGAAGATGTATCCTCCTGATAAAGACAAGACAGCCTTTGTTTGTCAGTTTGGAGTTTTTCGATTTACTCGAATGCCATTTGGATTAAAAACAGCCCCTGCCACATTCCAAAGACTTATGGACATTTTCCGAAATGGACTAAAGGTCAGATCTCTAGCTTATCTGGATGATATTATTGTGATGTCTGCAACCTTTGAAGAACACCTGGAGGACCTGCGGTTAGTCTTTGACCGACTCCAAAAGTTCCATCTGCATGCCAACCGAACTAAGTGTCATTTTGCTTGCTCCAAAGTCAAATATTTGGGACATTACATCACGAGTTCTGGAGTGGAAGTAGACCCTGCTAAGGTGGAAGCCATTGTACAGATCCCTTCTCCCAAGAACGTGAAGCAAGTGCAGAGCTTTCTTCAAACTTGCAGTTGGTATCGTCGTTTTATTCCCCAGTTTGCTGAGACCTCAAGGCCTTTGAGCAATCTCACCAAGAAGCAAACACCTTGGAAGTGGGGACAAGACGAACAGACAGCATTTGAATCGTTGAAGAATAGCTTAATTTCACCGCCCGTGCTGAAACAAGTAGATGAGGATAAACCATTTGTCCTCAGAACTGACGCTTCAGGCTATGCTTTGGGCGCAGTCCTTATCCAAGGACAAGGATCTGAAGAACATCCAATCGAATATGCTAGTCGTCTGCTAACCCCAGCAGAGAGGAACTACTCTACTACAGAACGCGAAGCCTTATCAGTCGTTTGGGCGCTGGACAAATTTAGAGGCTATGTCGAAGGAGCTGAAATAACAGTATTTTCAGATCATCAACCCTTGAAATGGTTGTTGAGCCTGAAATCACCAACCGGTCGACTCGCAAGATGGGCCCTTCAGGTACAGTCTTACAACATCAAAGTTGAATATCTTTCAGGAAAAGCAAACGTCATTGCAGACATGCTATCCCGCCCTTCATGTACACATGGAAGGCCCACTTGTGACATTTGTTCTGTTACCATTATTGATCTGCCATCCAGGAAGGCAAATGACATACGTGAAGGACAATTGAAAGACGATGACTTGAAGAAAATCATTGACTGTTTTGAGAGTGTCTCCAAGGACGAAAACTACGTGAATTGGACCAATCGTGGCTACATAATGTCTCAAGGTATTTTATATCGATATGGCCCGGATTCCGAATCAGAGGAAGCCCAGTTGGTAGTTCCGACACAGGAACGTGAAAGAGTTCTGCAACAATATCACGATGCCCCAACCGGTGGACATTATGGTGCCGAGGGCACTTTTCACAAGATTGCAACGCGTTATTTCTTTCCTGGAATGAGAAAATACATCGCAGATTATGTAAGGAATTGTGCTGAGTGCAGCCGTTATAAGCCAAGTAACCAAAAGCCTGCTGGACTTTTGAGAACACCAGTGTATTCCCAGCGTTTTGAGACGTTAGCGATCGATCTTTTCGGTCCTTTGCCAGAAACCCCAGATGGAAAGAAATGGATTTTCATTGTTGAGGACACTTCTACAAAATGGGTGGAGCTTTTCTCTCTCCAAAACGCCACTGCAAAGGAGTGTGCAGTAACCTTATTAGAGGAAGTGTTTCTGAGATACGGTCTGCCACGTCGTCTCATAAGTGATAACGGATCCCAATTCGTCAGTGCTGTCCTTCAACAAGTATGCTATCTTCTCGGAGTTACACAAATTCTTACTCCAGTTTACTGTCCTCAAGCGAACCCAGTAGAAAGGAAAAACAGGGATTTAAAACCAAGACTTGCCATTCTTGTCGGTGATGACCACACCACATGGTCAGAAAAACTCCCAACTATCCGTTTTGCTCTGAACACTGCAAAATGTGACACCACTGCTCATACTGCAGCCTTTTTACAGTTTGGAAGAGAACTTAGAACACTAGACGATGTTCAACATGACATAAGGTCAGTGATCAACAATGACAACTTCATTGCTGAGATCACACCGTATTTACGGAAATTTGCAAAGATCTCCTCTGAGATAAAAGATCTTGTAGAACAAAAGCAGGATCAGAGAAAGAAATATGCTGATCGAGGAAGAAGAAGCGTTCCCCAATACGCACCTGGAGATCAAGTATGGATCACCTCACATACTGTGAGCAACAAAGCTAAGAAGAGGTCAGCGAAATTTGCACCTCGCCGAGACGGACCCTATTTGATTTTAACTCAGCGTTCTCCAACAAGTTATGTTGTTGCGAATCCCCAATCTCCTGATATTCCTGTCGGAACATATCATACATCTGCTCTACGTCCATGCCTTAACACACCCCAAAATGGAAACGTACCCATCACCCCACTGCGAAGGAGAGGTCGACCCCGAAAGTCTGATCCAACAGTGCGACAAAACTCAAGACAACCATCTGACCCTTCTCCTGGCGACTCGCCGAGACGTCTTCGTAGCCAGGGGGGGAGACTGTAACAAGTGAACTATAGCGCATCGTCAGCTGCAGAGCTATAAACCTCCGAACTAAAAGTGAGAACCAAAACTAAATCTCACCCCTGCTCCGATCAAGGACACCCTAAGGAGGTCAGGGAGGATATCGGCGGCGTAGAATGAAGACGCGTCGTAGCGTCCGTTATGTCGGGTAGTTAGTTATGAAAGGTTATGTAAATACTATATATGTTGTGTCCACGTAATGTAAATTAGATTAATAAATGTTTGTGAGTGTAATGAGAGTTTGTCGCTTGTTCGCCCGCTTCAAGGAGGAATTTCTCAGCACACGGTCACAGCTCTAAAATAATTTAACATGTACTTACCAGCTATATTTAAGGTTTAGAACATGAGGTATATAGAACACTGTGGTAAAATTTGTATTTGAATGTATTAAAAAGTTTATGAGAAATGAGATTTTTCGTAATCCAAAAAAATGAAAAGAGCAGTTTTCCAGAAAATGCAAATAAAGATTTTAAAGTTCCACAAATAATTATACACATGTTGAAACACCTTAGAATTCACCATACTTGTAAATCAAGCCTTCCTTGACTTCCTTTTTAATTAATTGTGATTTCTTTTAGCTTTTAATATTTCTGGATAATTTTACTTTAGGCTGCACTTGTCTCCTTGATTTTTTAATTCTTTCAACATCAATTTCTTTGTAGTTTTTTTTTATCATTTCTGGTTTAAGTGTTATATTAAGATAGTTAAATACAGATATCAGCCCCATATAGCCTGAGTTGAATAACAAAACTGCTATCTTAGAACCTAATAACAGTGTTTGCAATTGAACAAAATTTTATTTCGGAATAATATTCCACAGAACATTGTTAAATGACTCATTGTTATTCTGTGTCATGCCATGTAAACACTTGCTTTTTAGTTCTTGGTTACAAATGCGAGCTAAAAACTATAATAAATACTTAATTCGATATTAAAAAAGTAAATTGTGCATTCACAATGTTACAGAGCAATCAAACAACTGTTTTGATGTATTGTTTACATTTCTATAACTTAGTTTCGGTTTCGAAAACTTCACTTCCTGTTTATAATTTGGCCTATAATTTTGCTTCCAATTACCATAGAAACAAAAGTAAACCATTTTTGGAATCCTAAAAGTCTGGGCTTTGTTATAAAATAATAATAAAACAAATTCGGAAAATTTCAAGAAAACGGTGATTTTTGGGTAGGCACATACCTTAATGAAGAAAATTGTCAACTTTTGAAGGATATATCCATGTTTAATTCAGAAAATAAAAATACAGGGGATATTTGCTATTGAGAAAAGAAGGTAAAAAGGATCTGTCGACGTTTTGGCATGGATGAAATATGCACTATTGAGGGTTTGAAGAACCAATGAAAACGCCCAAGTTGTACCACAAAAATTAAAGCTTCTTTTAAGAACAATTGAAATATTACCATGTTCCCCGTACGAATGCGAACGCGGGTTTAGTTTAATGTATAACATAGTGTAACATATATGAGATCATTTTTATTGATTTCAAACGTCTCCAATCTAATGTTTATTAATGCTAATGGACAACTTTAAATCGGAAAAAAATGTGTAAATTCTTGGTCGGCCAACCATCGTTTTCAGTAGACAATATATCAAGAGTATGCGCTACAAAAAGAGACATAGACGGATTTCTCTAGTCAAGCATGTTGGAAAATATTTCAATGAAAATGATAGAGGTAGGCCTTAAAATCTACTTTTAAAAAATTACATCCTACTTTATATTAAATATTTTTTTCTTAACTTTTCCTGTAATTATTTTATATCATTGTTAAGTAACAATACTATTAAATTTGAATATCACTGGATGCTAGTTTGCATATTTTGCTTTGCATAGATACAGTAAACTCCAAATAACTCGAAACTTGTGAACACGAATTTCTGCAGTTCCACAGTTCCTTTCCTATAATATAAAAGTAATTATACGCTTTTTCTCTCTCGATAATTTGAACTTCGATTAATTCGAACATATTCATCGGTCCTTTGAGTATGGTCCAGGTCCAAGGACGCCTGGAGGTGGGTGGGCGGTCAATCCTCTGGATTATGGATTGAATAGAAATATATACATGTATGTGCATGTGTACATGTTGTTTTGCACCCAATTGGAAAGTGTAAGTAGTAAGTAAATGTTTCACCCCCCATGGAAAAATTCTGTGTGCCCCCATGGTATATCCTCTGTTTTTTTACGACTACAGCACTGGTCATATCTATAGCTTAATACAACTAGTTTTTAAATTTGAAAGCATCACGGGAAACCTTAGAATGCCCTCTTTCTTACGGTACAATTATTTTTGAAATTGGATAATAAATAAGGTTGACGCAATTAAAAATTAATCAGACAAATTTATAAAAATTTTGATACATTTTCTTTACTTTTTGTTAAAACTATCATATTTGTAACTTAATACTATCAGTTTTTAATTTAAAAGTATCACTGGAAACCTTAGAATGTACTCTTTCTTTTTAATTGGTTAAAAAATAAAGTCGATGCAATTTAAAGTTGGTCATACAAATTTCGAAACTTTTAGATCGTAATTTCTGTTACAAAACTAAAACAGTCATATCTGTAGCTTAATGCTAGTGGTTTTAAAATTTGAAAATACCACGTGAAAGCTTAAAATGCGCTCTTATGTTTATTATTTTAAAAATTGGTGCATAAATAAATTCGATGAGATGAAAAGTATAATTTCGCGACAGTGTACATTAATTGTTGATCGCGAATTTGAAACGGTGAAACGAAAGGTTACATTTCTAATTAATCGGCAATAGTAACATCTTATTTTCATGGAGAGATGTTATGCAGTTTCATATCTACGATATCAAAAATAAATTTCAAAATTGAAGGGTAAGGTAATATATAATTAACTTCCCACTAGAGCAAGTCAACGAGCTATTGACGGTGGTCCGGGATTAATCCCCTAAGGGAAAGATTCGAGGCTGGTAATGGTAATGGTAATTTTAGTTTAACGTCGTACTAGAGCAACACAACGGGCTACTGACGATGGTTCGTTATCAGTCCCTTAAGGGCGAGATCCGAGGACAACACCTCGTAATTTTGAACCATGATCAGATGACAAATCAACACCTGAGCTGCCACCCCACTCTCCAAACACTGCAGAATGGAAATACGCGTAATGGTAATTTTAGTTAACGTCCTACTAGAGGAACACAACGGGCTATTGACGACGGTCCGGGATCAGTCCCTCAAGGGAAAGATCGAGGACAACAGTAGTCAGATGACTCAAAATTAAAGGAGATGGTACTTACATTTCAGTTTCATCTCTTTTCATTAGAAAGTCCGTTAGAACTGGCTCCTCTACTCGATAGTACAGGGATAGGTGTTGCTTCGTCATCTGACCGTGGTTCAAAATTACGAGGTGTTGTCCTCGGATCTTTCCCTAAATGGACAGATCCCGGACCGTCGTCAATAGCCCGTTTTGTTGCTCTAGTACGACGTTAACTAAAATTACCAAAATTACCATATCGACAGTACAGGGATTTTTCAAACTAACACAAAATTTTCCCTTTGCCATCTATCGGAAATTCATGTTTTACGACCATCTCACGGGTGTAAGAATCATAGCAATTGCGCATGCGTATGGAGTTGGAAATTTTTAACTCCATGTTTAGTTCTGGGGAAAGGTATGCCAAATTTGGCAATTTATCGCTTACAATACGAGGTAATGTTAATTTTAGTTAACGTCGTACTAGAGCAACACAACGGGCTATTGACGACGGTCCAGGATCAGTCTCTTAAGGGAAAGATCCGAGGACAACACCTCGTAATTTTGAACCACGGTCAGATGACGAAGCAACACCTGAGCTGGCACCCCACTCTCCAAACTTCCACGCCAACCCAACGTGAGGACTTTCGGCCACGACAGATTTAAGCTGCACCAGCCGCCTGTACACCATACGCTTAGAAACATCCATGCCCGTACCCGGATTCGAACCAGGAACCTTCCGATCTAGAGGCTAACACCTTAACCACCTTACTATACGAGGATTTTTTGAGTTTGCTGTCAGATGTTAAAGTAATAAGTACGGCCAGTTTAGAATCCTATTTTTATAGTTTAGTACAAGTAAGGCTTATTTACGACCAGCAAATAAGTATTAAATACTATCTATTCTATACTATCTTTCTACGAAAAGTTAATTTGTGTAAGTTCATAATTTAAAAGTTTATTTAAATGTCAAACACACACATTATGAGTTCCTGAAAAATAAATTATTTTATAACTTGTAATTGTGCTCTACATCCAATACTACATTATGAGTAGAGTGCCTATAAAATAAGAGTGGCGACAAGGGACCAAATTTGGCCCAATGCACATGCGCGGCAGCCATTTTTCTACCAGAATCGGTTGCTGGGCGAATATGTTTCTTCCATCGGTTTCCCACATTTCCTCCTCTCTCTTTCTTTTGGCGATAGTGTTCATGTCCCGTAATTTTTAAGCTCACGACTTATTGCACTTGTTTTCGTGAATATTAAAAAGAAAATGAATAAAGTTAAGCTTATAACTTTAGTGTTAAATAAAATAAGATCTGATGTGTGGTGTCTCTCTCAGGCACAAGTTTTTTCTTTAAATTCTTTCCATGCTGTGTGATAGAAGGTTACGCATTAATTTTATAAAATTAAATAAAAAATAGATTTGAAATGTCCTACTATTAATGGATAGTTCTTTAAAATAAAACTTTCTTTCAACCAACTGTTCAACACATGTAGTTTTTTTTAGTGTGATTAATTCTTTCCTTACATTAACCGAACCAGAAAAGATACTGAACATTTTTATTTGACCTTTTTAATGCATAACACAAAATTTTAACCCACTTAAATTTAATTTTAAGTTTCATCCATTTATACAAGTCAAAAGACATGTAATTTCAAAAATAATCAACACCATCAGTACACATTTGTTAAAAAATCTACCACATTTTCATATGAAAAATAGAATTAACAGATTGAAACTAAATTATGAGCAAATATTGGCCTAAACATACAAGAATAATCTCAACATAAAAAATAGTTAACAGCATTTGTACGCATTTATATCCAAATTCACAGATAAATGTTGATGTGGTGGTTTTGTTCCGATATCTAGCAGCAAAATAAAGATGAAAGTTTGCATCAAAAATAACACTTTTATATAAACATTTCTTTTATTCTTTTTATATAAAGCATTGCTACAATTTACTCTCTGCTTTTCTGATGATTCAATTCGGCTTAGGTTATTGAAAACCTATAATAAGGAAACAGCTAAAAAAAAAACGCATTATCAAAAGTTTAAAACTTGCTAACTGCCTTTGGCGCGATGCTTACATCGCCAAAGTAGCGTGAAACAGCATGTTGTTCAAAAAAAGCTATTTACTTAAAAAGTCTTCAAATTTACACTGACAAAACACTAAAATAATTATAAATAAACATTCTAGAACACGAAATGGAACACGAATAAGCTATATTTTCTTTTTAATTTAATATATACACGTTTTTCTCGAACACACAAAAAGTTTCCATGTTAAGTCTACGGGAGCTGGGAAAAGACCGCTTCGGGCGGTAGAAAAGGTCTCTAAGCCAATCAGAAAGTGTTTCCCGTATGTCGCCACTCTTATTATATAGGCACTCTAATTATGAGCACTCGTCACATGTTCCCTCAGCTTTGTTCGTGTTGAAAATGTTTGTTCACACGATACTGCAGGGCAGTTTATGTTAAATTTTCTTTTGTTGCTGACAATAGTCACAATGTGCACCTCTTTTATATGACGTAATAAATTCTGTCGATTCTGGAAAGTTCTGTCACAAGAATCGCATTTATACTGTTCATCCATTCTAGAATGTCAACGACAGCGGACAGATGCTTGGTTTGGCGCGGGGTGAAAATATCCTCGTCTTCGCCAAACAAACCACTCGTAAAGAAAGGGTTGCAACAGAAGTCCGGACCGGAATAAATTGACGCATGCGCAATTGCTATGATTCTTACACCCGTGAGATGGTCGTCATGTTTTAACATTAGGATTCCTCCTCTCTCGATCCGCTTGTATTTGTTTATTATTAATCTTTTGCTTTGTTTTCGCGGAGTGCGTGGGATTATAATCCAATATTCTTTGCCGTAAATCACCCTTTGAAATGTCCAGAACGACATTAAAAGCAAAATTTTTCACGCGATCGGAACATTTTAAATTCGTTTCTGAGTACCAGGGCTTGATGTTGCTCTATTTATTTTAGTTCTGAGAAGAATTTAGTTCGCATAGATGTTCTAACTTTTTAAACACGATCACTGTTAAGAAAAAAGGTTTCTGTTCGGTATTTAGTATTTTTCTATGCATATTTATTTGTATTGTTCTGTTAATGTTTGAAATCGTACTCCTTTACTTTTTGCTTTGGCGTTGCTTCTGTTTTTCCAGATCTTGCACTATAAAAAACCCAACATTTAATTCGTTTTCACTATAGGTGGGTATTTAATTAACGTCGCACTGGAGCTACACATTCATTTTCATCAGATTCATGATATTTGCTGCGTTTAAATAAAGCTCCTATTTAATTTCACTGAGCAACATGTTTTAACTAGAGAAATATATTTTGATGTCTGAAAAATTTGCCAGTTTGTATGAGGTATATGAATTTGATTCTTCACCTGGAACTATGAAAGTGTACAATGGTGGGCATACATGGAATTTCCACTTAACATTCGGCTGGGATGCTCGTGTGAGATCTGTTTCCCTCACATGTTAAATTAAGGAATATGTTCCTTTGCAAATGAGTTTCCAATTCACACAATGATAATAGCTCAATTCTTTTGGCAATTAATATAATTTAACTACCTCGATGTGTGGTGGCAGTACTTATGGATCGGATTGGATATTTGGGTTTTATGGCGCAAGGTCCACACACAGACAAGCTGTGCCAAGTGCAAGATATAACAATAAAAATTATGTTGATATAAAAGGTTTAAAAAGAAAGTGGAAAAAAGCAAGCGCAAGAATTTCTATTTGAATAAGGGTCAATAAAAACATGTTTGAAAATAAAGTGTTAAGAATTTTCTGAATTGAACTGAAAAAGCAACCTGAAAACACTAAATAAGATATGAAAAGCCAAAGCATGTAAAAATAAAAAAAGGCTTGACTGAGGATTGTTTCCTAGCAAATCTTGCAAGTCTAAAGTTGTACTTTAAAAAAAAAAAAATCTATTATGGTTAAAAGCAGACAATCTATCAAAATACGACGGACTCTAAAATATGTTGAACATAAGACGTCTCTTTCTCCCAATGATACGTGAAGTGTGTATGCGAGGGCTAGTCAGTTTGACATCGGTCCTTCGCATTGGAGCAACTGGCCACATATGAAAATTATGGGTTTGATGATATTCAATTTATTATTGATTTGAAGATCCGATGACTCTTGTCATAAAGGAGTTGACAAACTCACTTGTAGATATCTTAATATCACTTAAAGGAACATCTTGCAGTAGTGAAACAGGCTGTTTTTACAGTCCCATCAGCAAGTTCGTTTCCTTTAGTGCCCCAATGACTATGGATCCAACTGAACAGAATATAAAAACCCTGCTTTCCAATGTATGCAGGATAGAAAATTGATCTGACACAATTGGATGAAAAGTGGTATTAAACTGTTCCATTTGTTTTAGAATACTCAATGCTATCAGTATGTATGCAAAATCTTTGGTGGTACTGTAAGATGTTTGCTGAAGGGCATGATAAATTACCACGACTTTAGCAGTGTACACAGAGCAGGAAGTATGAAGACTAGCTATATGCAGCTTCTTGAAAGAATACTCTATAGCCTACATATCCTGCCATTTTAAACCCATAGGTAAAGACCTATAAGCTTCATACTGACAGCAGTGTAAGTTAAATAGTTGATGAGAAACAGTTGGAGCAGTGTCAGATTTCATATGTGAAGCAAATGGGTTGATATATTTTACAGGAGGAAAGTCCCTATAGGTGAGAAACGTAAAACTTTGTTCTGTTAGATCATGATATCACTTAATTTAGAATCGTGGCAAATGTAAGTTCTTGAATGGAAACAGAATGGCAAAGGCTCTTTTAAATTTCAAAAAACTTTTTAAAGCTTGGGTTAAGAAAGAGAGAGTTAGGAAAAAGAGTTATATAAAATGTGAACACTAAGAAGGTAACTTATATGTGTTGTGCTTATAATGCTTGAAATTTATTTTCATGTGTTCTTTAGTTTTTCGTATAATTTGTTTCTTATTTTCATTGTATTGTACAGTGCTCAGCTTCTGTTCCCAGTCTTTGTGCCATGAAACTGAAATGGGTTTTCTGTTGGGATATTTGTTATTTCTTTTAAATAAAACAGCTTTCTCTAATTTAATTTTTCTGATTAATAGTTTAAATTATGACAAAAAATATTTGGAGATTTTTAATTAGTATGTCAGGGTATGATATATATAAAAATAAAAATCATGTCATCAGGTGTCAATCAAAGTGATCATTGAATTGCGAATCAAATTAATTCTATTTGTTGCAGTATAAAAGCTTTTTATAACAGAAACACATTTGAGATAAAATCGCAAAATAAATCCTCACACAAAAATTTACTTTTAAAGACTAGAAACAAAACTATTTTTACTTCTGTTAGTGTATTCAATCTTTTTATATTAGTTTTAAATGAATTATTTCGCACATAAGGAATGAATAGACTGTCGTGATATCTCGATAAACTGAATTTTTTCCGTAAAGATTTCTTTTATGATTCTGCAAGGATTACACTTTCTGTTTTATTTAGATCATAGCTTTGTTATGTGAAACAATTAGCACCTAGAAAAATTTTATACAACGCCTCAAAATATTAGTATTATACCAGTGTTAATGAATTAAAGATATTGTCTCAATGTTGAAACTGAAAAAATGGTTCATTTTTCAGGTTATGGAAATTTGTGACACATTTTTAAACATGGAAGAATCAGTGGAATTTGTAATGGAAGAATCTGTATTAACCCAGGAATGTTTAAGAGATCAAGTAAGAATTCTTGATGCAGAGGATTCATTTGTAACCATATCTTGCCTTGATAATACAGTACACAATATGCAACTTGGAGAAACTACATTCTCTAAGCAAGCCCTGTTAGGTCTTGAAAACATATTACAGCCATCAAAAAAAATTTCCAAATCTGATTTGAATGTAAAAAAGCTATTTAGGTGTGAAATTTGCAGCAAAATGTTTTCAAGGAAATCAAACTTAAACCGACACAAAAAATTGACGTGCAGAGATAGTTCAATTTTATTATCACCACACCTTGAAAACTGTCCACATCCATCAGAAATTGGGCGACACCACATTTGTGTGAAACCACAGCAATGTACTACCTTCAACAAAGTACAGGGAGATAAAACAAATATGCAAGTACAAAGCAGCGAGGAATTCCACGAGTGTCATGTGTGCAAGAAAATATTTTCACAAAACAGTCAGTTGGTAACCCATATGCGTGTCCACACTGGTGAGAAGCCTTTTAACTGTGAAATATGTAACAAATGCTTTTCGTATAGTACATCCTTACAGTTACATAAACGTATGCACACTGGAGAGAAGCCATATGAATGTGAAGTGTGCAAAAAACCATTTTCACAGAAGTCTCATTTAGTAGTTCATAGACGCATCCACACGGGCGAGAAACCTTTTGCTTGTGAAATATGCACGAAAACCTTCTCACAGAGTTCACACTTACGATCACATAGACGTATCCACACTGGAGAAAAGCCATATGAGTGTGAAGTGTGCAATAAAGCATTTCTGGTGCATGATCATTTAGTGAAGCATAGACGCATCCACACTAGAGATAGGCCATATGAATGTGAAGTGTGTAAAAAGCCATTTTCGGAAAAAAATCATCTAGTAGTGCATAGACGCGTCCACACAAGCGAGAAACCTTTTACTTATGAAATATGTCCAAAACCATTTTCACAACATTCCCACATACGATCACGTAGAAGTATCCACACTATAGAGAAGCCACATGAGTGTAATGTGTGCAATAAAACGTTTTCGGCAAAAGATCATTTAGTGAGACATAGACGCATCCACACGGGCGAGAAACCTTTTACTTGTGAAATATGCACGAAAGCCTTTTCACAAAGTTCGCACTTGCAATCACATAGACTTATCCATAGTGGAGATAAACCACATCAGTGTGATGTGTGCAATAAAACATTTTCGGCAAAAGATTACTTAGTGAAACATAAACGCATCCACACAGAAGAAAAGGCGTATGAATGTGAAATGTGCAAGAAACCATTTCTGGAAATGAATCGTTTAATGTTGCATAGACGCATCCACACGGGCGAGAAACCTTTTACATGTGAAATATGCAAGAAATCCTTTTCACTAAGTTCACACTTGCAATCACATAGCCTTATCCACACTGGAGAGAAACCACATCAGTGTGATGTGTGCAATAAAACATTTTCGTCAAAAGAATATTTAGTGAAACATAGACGCATCCACATTGGAGAGAAGCCGTATGAATGTGAAGTGTGCAAGAAGCCATTTCTGGAAAAGAATCGTTTAGTATTGCATAGACGCATCCACACGGGGGAGAAACCTTTTACTTGTGAAATATGCTCAAGAGCCTTTTCACAACGTTCGTACTTACAATCACATAGACTTATCCACACTGGAGAGAAGCCACATCAGTGTGAAGTGTGCAATAAAATGTTTTCGCATAAAAAAAATTTAGTGATTCATAGTCTCTGCCACACAGGTGAGAAACCTTTTGCATGTAATGTGTGCAAGAAAACATTTTCACGAAAAAATGATTTAATGCAACACACAAGTATCCATACAGGTGAGAAACCTTTTATTTGCAAACAATGTAACAGAGGGTTTAGGAGGAGTTCACATTTGCGAAGTCATGAACTAATCCACTCTGAAGAGAAGTCTTTTATTTGTGAACTATGTAACATAGGGTTTAAAAGGATTTCACAGTTACGAAATCATGAACAAACCCACACTGAAGAGATGCCATGTGAGTGAAATATTCACAAGAGCTTTTCAACTGTGGGGAATTTTATGAGAAATATATTTACATATTGAAGCTAAAAACCATTTAGATATTTGTATGCAAGAAAAAGTTGTTTTACTATACACAGGTGAGAAACCTTTGGTGAAATATATAACAGGGTTTACGAAGTGTTCAAATTTACAAAAACATGGATGAACCCATTGGACAGAAGCTGTATGACTGAAATATGTAGAAAAAGTATCTTTTGAAAGCTCAAAATTACAAAGACACGTATCTGCAATGAAAGGAAATTGTTCTGGTGTGAAAGTGGAAAGAAAATTATATCTTGTAGGCACTAATGGCATATAGAGTCCCCTGGATGTCTGTCATCTTTTGATGAAAAACTAGAATTCTAGGGCAAAAAAATCAATAACACCATAAGCAAAACAAGGTTTTAAAAGTAAATCGGCATGAGATGTCTGTTTTGCATACTTGCAGCAACATATAGCATACTATGTCAATGCATACAATTTTTAAATTTACATATTATGATATATTTTGCATATTATGATTTTTAAATAATAGCTTCATTTTGTTATAAGTATTTTAAAATAATTTTAGAAAATATTCCATATCATTCCTTATCTTTATACTTATTTTAAGATTAAGAATTGTTAAAAGCAATTTTCAGTTGGGCATTTTGATTTACTGTATGTTTTTATTTAGCAATAAATTCCTTTTTGTTTTTGTGTAATTGAGTCACCATTTTCTTATTATGCACATCAAATCCAACAACAAAAATGGTAAGAATGCAAGGAACTTTTTCTTTGAAAGTAATGTAAAAATTTTAAAACTAAACTTTCCTTTACACATTATGACATTTTATATTTATAAATTTTTCATGTAATTATTTAATTATGTTTTTATTTGCTTTAACAGAATACTATATATATATATCATCATGAATTGAGTAATTTCTATTTATAATTTAGTATTTTGATAAAATTTTTAACTAATAAAATTTATTTAATCTGTTATCACAGTGTGCCATTACTGCCCATTCCTTTTTCAGTTTGGATGAAGATCAATTTAAATTAGTTTTATAGCAATATTTAATTGATTTAGACATTAATAGTAATTTTTTTTTCATATCACAAACACTCTGTGTCTAGTAGTGTTTTTGAATGGTTCAGTGTTACAAAGACATGGATATATATGCAAGAAATTATCAAGTTTGTTGTAGTATACATGGAGCAGGAAGTATGAAGACTAACTATATGCAGTAACTAAGACTATGCAGTATACCACTAACTATTCCACAGCCTACATATCCTGTCCCCTTGGGTCACAAGGTGAGAAACTTAAAATGTTGTTCTGTTGGATCATAATTTCACTTGTGATTGAATCGTGGTATGCAGGATAGAAAATATAATATTGATGTGTGAATATAAGTACTTAAATGAAAACAGAGTTGGAAAGGCTCTTAAATAAAAAAAACTTTTAAAACAAGCCTGGTTTTCGAAAAAGAGTTAAAATGAGATATATCACATTTTACCCTAAGAAGGTATGCTTCACATTTTATTTTCATGTGTTCTTTAAGTTTTTCATGTAGTTTGTTTTCTATTTGCATTTTATTGTTTGGCTATATAAATTCTGCTAGTGTCTTCAATCAGTAAGTATTTGTTTTAAATTAATTATTTCGCACATGAGGAAATGAATAGACAGTCGTGACATCTCGACAAACTGAGTTATCCATATAGATTCATACCAATGTTAATGCATTAAAGATATTATCTAATTTTTTTAATTAACTAATTGTTAAACTAAATAAAATGTTTCATTTTTCAGAGTTATGGAAATTTGTAACACATTTTTAAACAGTTGAAACTTGTTGGAAGAATCCGTGCAGTAAAGCAATGGAAGAATCTGTAATAACCCTGGAATGTTTAAGAGATGAAGTAAGAGTTCTTGATGCTGAGGGTTCATTTGGGACCACATCTCACCCTGATAATACAGAACATAATGTGCAACTTGGTGACACTACATCCTCTAAGCAGGCCCTGTCAGGTCTTGAAAACATCCTACAGCCATCAAAGATTTCTTCAAAATCTGATTTGAATGTAAAAAAGTTGTTCATATGTGAAATTTGCAGCAAAATGTTTTCAAGAAAATCGAACTTGAATCGACACAAAAAATTGAAGTGCAAAGATAGTTCATTTTTATTATCACCACACCTTGAAAACTGTCTACATCCATCAGAAATTGGGCAACACCACATTTGTGTGAAACCACAGCAATGTACTACCTTCAACAAAGAACAGGGAGATAAAACAAATTTGAAAATCCATATGCAAGTGCAAAGCAGTGAGGAATCCCCTGAGTGTCATGTGTGTAAAAAAATATTTGCACCTAACAGTCATATGAAAACCCATATGCGTGTACACACTGGTGAGAAGCCTTTTAACTGTGAAATATGTAACAAATGGTTTTCTTATAGTTCATCCTTGCAGGCACATAGACGTATCCACACTGGAGAGAAGCCACATGGATGTGAAGTGTGCAATAAAACATTTTCGCAAAAGTCTCATTTAGTATTGCATAGACGCATACACACGGGTGAGAAACCTTTTATTTGTGAAATATGCTTGAAAGCCTTTTCACAAAGTTCACACTTACAATCACATAGACGTATCCACACTGGAGCTAAGCCACATGAGTGTGAAGTGTGCAATAAAACATTTTTGGTACAGGATCATTTAGCGAAACATAGACGCATACACACTGGAGAGAAGCCGTATAAATGTGAAGTGTGCAAGAAACCATTTGCGGATAAGAATCATTTAGTAATGCATAGACGCATCCATACAGGCGAGAAACCTTTTATTTGTGAAATATGCACAAAAGCTTTTTCACAGAGTTCACATTTACGATCACATAGACGTATCCACACTGGAGAGAAGCCACATGAATGTGATGTGTGCAATAAAACATTTTCGGTAAAGGATCATTTAGTGAGACATAGACACATCCACACAGGTGAGAAACCCTTTAGGTGTGAAATATGTAACAGAGGGTTTAGTAGGAGTTTGCAGTTGCGAAATCATGAACAAACCCACGCTGAAAAGAAACCGTTGGAGTGAAATATGCAAAAGCTGTTCGCTTATGGGTTACTTTTTAAGACAGATATTTACATACTGAAGATTTGTGTAACACAATGTGCCATTTAAGCTAAGTTTAAAATTTTCGTTTCCAGCTGATAAGCGTTTCAAAATTTTAAGCCTGTAATTCCTTTCTCAATAAACTAATGTGGATCCATATCCTTTTTTTTCTTTCCTGAAATTATTCAGATTTAACATTTGTATTCTTCATTCCACTCTATTATCTTCTAAAATGTATGCTTTCTTTTACCCATTTCTTAATTTTACACCAAAAAGATCAGTACAACTTCAAAAAAATTTTTTGAAAAAAGAATAAGCCTACAGCAAAACTGGTTACAACAGCAATGGGGATTGATAGTCAGCGAGTCGCTAAATAATTTATTCCCACAGCGTTAGATTGGTAGGGATGGCCCCATAGCATGACATGGCGGTCTCCTGACATTTACTACTTTCTACTTGACTTCACTACTTTTTCTTTTGGGGTTATGTAAAAGATGCTGCGTACCGAACAAAAGTTAACAGTGTCGTGGAATTGAAACAAAAGCCAAACAGCTGTAGCTACTGTTGATGTTAGCATGTTAAAACGTTCGTGGATTCAATTGGAATATTGTCTTGATATATTCTTTGTGCTACTAAAGGATCTCATGTGAAACTTTACTAAGGTAGAAAAAACTTTTGAGTTTTTCTATCTGTTGTAACTAGTTTTGCTGTAGGCCTATTTTTTTAAATACATTTTTTAAGTTGAACTGATCTTTTTGGGACACCCTGTATATCCAAGTGCCAAGATTTTGAGACTTTCACGCTTATTAAATATTAATATATATGTGCAAGTGAGACAAAATGAGCAGTCAAGCTCATTCTGCCCACTAAAAAATACAATACAAGGTTGCTATTGAAAGGAAACGCATACAAGCAGAGCAATTACAGCGGCAGTCTAAGTGCATGTTTATATAAGCAAATAGTTTGCAAAGAAGTCTGTAATTTATTTAAACAAGTTTGCTGTAATTTATTTAAACGAGTATCGATCTGAATTGTGGCAAAATCGTTTGCACATTCTCTCACCAATTATGGCCATATTACTAACCTTTAATGCTGAAACTTGACTTTCACTAGTTTCTGTCCCATATTTTAATTAAAAAACCATAGTATTAATTTTTTTTCAAAAATACATTGTCTGACATGAAATTCCAAAATATAAATACTGAAAATTTATGATTGAAGAAATAAAATCACTGTTTAAAAAAAAAAAAAAAAAGATTTTATCACTTATACTACGATAATTCAGAATACATTCATTTATCTTATTGCGTTTATTCTAACCCCTAAACTACTTTGTTTTAAGATTAAACTTTAGAGAATGAAACAATAAAGAAATGTGCAGGAAGATTTGGATATCAAGGAGATAAACATCAAATGCAGTGGCAGTTTCAGTGTATTAGAGACACTTTGAAAACCCTATTAGCTTTTATTCATTTATTATCTTAAATAAATGTTTCATATAATGAAATAGAGTTGATCGTACAACATAGTGCTCTCTCAAATGAAATATTTTTACCATGTATAAAAAATTACTGATTGCATTAAAACACATTACCTCTTCTCCCACTTTTAATACCCTTCCATAATTTGTCATAAGACTTTATAATAACGAAATGTATGCAAAACTAAAGGATGTGAAACTGTCGTGCAGAATAAAATAATTTTTAGGGAAAAAATTAGAACATTAGTGCTTTATTCACTAAAAAATCCAAATAATCTGATGGTTGTGATTCAGACCTATGCAACTCAAAATCTTACTGCAGTACCTATTTTAATCTAATCCCATTTTATGTACACCATTTTTATTATAATTAAAAGAGCTATAAATAAAGAATATTTTATATTTTAATTAAATTTAGAAAAATCTTAGCTTGTATTAAAACATAAAATATTGCGTTTTGAAGGATTAGGGAAAGATGAATATCAATAATTTATCATCACAAATTTTTGATTTTTTTTTTCTCTTCCTCCCTTTGGTCGTGGTTGGGAGAATAACAGTTTAGCAATCAGAGGGTTGCAAGTTCCAGCAAAGATGGTCGAGTACAAAAGTTCCATTAAATCTGTTGTGGACTCAAATGTCCTGTTGGAGTGGTGTGGAAGTTTGGGGTGCCAGCTCAGGTGTTACCTCGCCATGTGACAGTGATTCAAATGTAAAAAATAATTCTTTTACTTAACATTTTTTCAACCAAACTTCCATGCAAATATGGCAGCATAAATATATCCTGGAGTTAATTCCCTTACATCTAATTAATTTTACATTTTAATAGGGACCAAAATTATTTGTATAACTTCTGTACTAATCTGTTATCTGTACTAATTACAATTTGACCCATAGGAGCAAAATATTTTAAAGCTGCAAGAATGTCATTTCTTCCCCTAGCTGGTCAAAAGTGGTTGAGTCAAAATGGCTACTACTCAGTGGATATGTAAATGTCACTAGCACCACAACGCGCTGCTGGTGACATTCCGGTATTCATCCCAAAGGGAAAGATCAGATAACTCATTTTTGAACTAGTCAGATGAGGCAACACTTGAGCTGGCACTCCAAACCTCCTCGCCAATGCATTGACATTTGATGCCTCTACAGGTTTAATGTACACCTTTTGCACATGACGGTCTTTGGTTGGATTCGAACTTGCAACTCTCTGGTTGTTAATCCGCTACTGTCGCAATCAGGCAAACGTGTCCTACCTACTAAATGAGTTGGGGGGGGGGCATCATTAAAAAATACATAGGCATATTTTAATTAACGTCACTGGTACTTGCAACAAGCCACTGGCGACTGCGAGATCAAACCCAGAGGGAAAGATCTGAGGTTGATATTTTGTAACCATAGGCACCGGAGCTATTGCTGACAATCCAAGGACATAATTTTGGAACATGGTCATACCTGAACTAGCACCCCACTTCAAAAAGAAACAAACTTCCATATCAATATGAGGACTTTTGAGACCACAACAGAGTTAATGTACATGACAGAATTTAGTTGTTGATCCATTTCTCTTCTAAACATGGCCTGCTTATTTCTCAGTTGGTATTTTAATTAACGTTGTAGTGTAGCAATAAATCGCCCCCATGGCCATTATTAAAGCATTCACCATGAGTGAAAGTGCTTGAAATATATTCACTCAAGTTATTAATATTGTGGCAACTTGCTTTCTTTTTTAAGATGTTCTAGTTATTTATTTAGTACTGTAGTCTCTCTCTCTCTCTCTCTGCTAAAAAAAAATAGACAATGAAGATTTTTGGCAGTATCACTAAAACATTCCCATTTTGCGATTCTTTTGTTAGGTTTTTAGTGCTTTTTGATCGACACTGAGCTGCTCTGGTATTAAAAAAAATTATTTCTAGATTAAATTTTAAAATTCAGACTTTGAGGTACATTTAATCACTTTTAGGACTACCTGTGTGCCAAATTTTGTGGCTGCTATATATTCGTCTGGACACACCACATAAACTTGAATTCTTTCATCTGATAATTGCTTATGTTGAGAAAAGATTATGGATTGAAGCAGATATCTATTTGAATTGATAAATTTTTATCCCAAGTTCAAAATTCCACTGAATTGGATTCTGGAGGATGCTATTGTATAATAGCATTCAGACCAGACAATCCTCCAGAACATGCCAATAAAAAGAAAAGATTATATAGAAAAGCTTTATTTTTTTATATACAAACTCGTTTTGTGTGCTTGGACTATACCATGTCAATAGTTAAAGAATATGAAAAATAGTCATATTTGATTTCAAATTTATATATTTTTGTTTCATATCTTTTTTATATCTCATATCATCAAAAAATAACAATTATTTTCAGAATAAGTTGTTTTTACAAGCTAAAAATTAATGAGAAGTAGGAATTTGTACATGATGCAAGTTCTTTGCATGATTGTACCTTAAAAGCAAGTCTTAATCAATTATTTTATATCAAAGTAATTCAAAACATTTTATTTATATGATAAAAATATACAATTCAAAAAATTTCTGAAATTTGTATGGTTTAGGTTTGATTCTGCAACCTTATTTATCAGGGTCCCAAAATTTCACTTTATATGGATATCCCTTAGAACTATCCTCAAGGTAATCTAAGCCACACGAGAACCAGATGGAAAACATTGCTTATGCTTGGCATTTGGGGGAGGTCACTATTCTATTAAATCTATTGTATTATTTACTTTGCTAATCCCTGTTGTATTTTAATCTTTCAAAAATTTATATCCAGCATTGTTTCCAAAACTTTTTTTATAAATAATCCTAATGTTTTACATAAATATATCAATAAATAAATCAAAACTATACCATAATTTGAGTGTAGGAAATTATAATTAAAATCATAAATTTGATTTAAATTAAATAAATACAATGTTTTTTTATTTTAAAAAATCTGGATTTTTTCATATTGTGAAATTTATTAAGGGGAAAGGGTTTTATTGGGACAATTTCTCAATGGGTTAAGTAGTTGTTTACATTAAAGAAACTTCATTTACAATTGCATAAAAGTATTTTTCCCAATTCGAGGTGAACTTTAAAAATACTCATTTCAGTACTGAAGATTAAAGTTTTATTACTGACAGAATTTCTTTGCACTTAAAAACTAAACCTTAAAAATTAGTATTAATATTACATAGGCAAGAAATTAAGCAGAAGTATTTCTCTTTCACCTATCAAATCAAACAATGTGCTGATTCAATACTTAAAAAACTTAAATGCATCACAAGGTATTTATATCTTCAAGACAGTGAACGTAACTACCAATTTGTTTAATTGTACATTTTTATTACAAGCATCAAATTGTTGTTTACATTGATGAATGATAGAAAAATTAGAATAGTTGAAGTAAAATAGTATTAACAATGAAGTATACTAGAGGACTAATGGCATTTCAAACCTCACCTATTGTCCCAGTTCTTAACTAAACTATTAACAATTATTAATTACTTTACCGTTATATATAACTTATTCTTCCATAATTTTAAAATGGACACAAATGTTATCAGGAAATTGAAATGAAATATAGCTGTTGAATATCTGAAAGAAAAAAAAATTAAAAACCGCAAAAACATTTGAAAGCTTGTAGATGAAATTTTATCAAAAACAAACAATCAAAATACTATAAACATGCATAGAATGCAAACCTCAGTCGAAAAATTACTCTATCTTCAGTTGTAATTTAAATTTAACTGTTTTTGAAAATATTCCCAGTTTTTCTTAATTTTTATTTCAATACCGAAACAGGTGTTTTATGAACAAAGTAATCATAATATACAATAACTTTTTACTTTCATCTCTATCTAAAAAGATGTAGTTTTATGGTTATAATACATGAAAATACTGTTTTCTAACAAGTCATTCTTGAAGATCCTCTCAGAGAGAGAGAGAGTATAGATTATTCTCAAGAACATTCTGCTGTGTGATTTAGTTTCACATGTCGTTGCATGTGCGTTTTAAACAAAAACTTTTTTGGACATTTTTCACACTTGAAACCTTTCTGCTTATCGTGGATGAGGACATGTTTTTGCAAATCCGAACTCCGTGAAAATCCTTTCGTACATAATTCACACTCATATGGCTTCTCTCCTGTGTGGATACGTCGATGTTTTCGTAAGTCGGAACTTTGCGAAAACTTTTTTATGCATATTTCACAAGAAAAAGGTTTCTCACCGGTATGAATGCGTCTATGATTTGCTAAGTTAGTCTCATGTGAAAATGTTTTTGTGCACACTTCACACTCAAAAGGTCTTTCTCCAGTATGAACACGTTGATGTGATCGTAAGTTCGAACTGTATGAAAATGCTTTCTTGCATGTTTCGCAAGTGAAAGGTTTTTCACCTGCATGAATGCGCTCATGTGTTACTAAATTAAACTTTTTGGAAAATGATTTTTTGCACACTTGACACTCGTATGGCTTTGTTCCAGTGTGGATTTGTCGATGTCTACCTAAGTCGGAACTGCGGGAAAATTTCTTGTAACATATTTCACAAGTAAATTTCTTTTCACGTACTTCAGAAGTAACACTTTTTACCACGTCATCACCAGTGTGGATGCATGTATTTTCTAAATTTTTCTGTTCTGAAACTTTTTGGCAACACATTTCACATGGTTTTTTTCTGATGTGCATACGTCCATGTGAAAGCAATCGTGAACTGTTTGAAAAGGCTTTATTACAAATTTCACAAATAAAAGGTTTCTCACCTGTGTGAATGCGAGTGTGTTTTACTAAATCTGTCTTTTCTGAAAATGGTTTCTTGCACACTTCACACTGGTATGGTTTTAAACCAGTATGGATGCGGCCATGTGATCGTAAGTGTGAACTGTTGGAAAAAGCCTTATTGCATGTTTCGCAAGTAAAAGGCTTCTCACCTGTGTGTATGCGTGCATGTTTTACTAAAGTACACTTTACCGAAAATGTTTTCTTGCACACTTCACACTCATACGGCTTCTCTCCAGTGTGGATACGTCCATGTGATCGTAAGTGTGAACTATCTGAAAAGGCTTTATTGCATATTTCACAAATAAAAAGTTTCTCACCAGTGTGGACATGCATGTGTCTCTCTAAATGAAATATTCTCGAAAACGTTTTCATACACATTTGACATGCATGTGGCTTCTTATTACTGTGCATTTTCAAATTCCCTTTAATCACCCAGCTGTTTGTTGCAGATATTATATTGTCTCTGATGTCGTTTTAATTCATTTCCGAGTGAAACGCTTCTCACACAAAACTTTTTCAACATAGAAATTTTACCGTGAAATTGCTTCGGATTGATCTACAATTCGGAACGATCAAAATGTTGAGATTTGTGATGGAAGTGAACAGTTTACAATGCTGTGGAAGGCTGGAATAAAAATGATTTTTGTTAGCTTTGAAATTTTTGAGTTGATTCTGTTTCAATTTCATAGGAAATATTTGTTGCTGCAAATTTCAAACCTATGCAGTTTCTTAACATTGGAGGTTACGTTAAGCTGAGATATTAGATGGTTTTGACTATCTGCTTTTTGAATTGCACACACACACGAAACCATAAGTGACTCGCTGACTGAAAGATGTTTTCATGACGGAGGCTTATCTTGAGTAACGGGTGGGCCAGAGATCCTAGGCTGTAAGCACTCTACCTCCTTCAGGAACGTAGTTGAAATAAGCGAAAAAATGAGTTCACAGAAGTTTAGTCTGGTGTAGCAGGTTTTTGTATGTTCAATATGAATGCTGTATGGTGCAGGTGGGAGGAGTCGCAGAGTGAGTCGAACAATAGCTGAACAGCTGATGCAAAATGACAAGATTTGAAGGTAAAACACAAAAATACTATTATCGACTTTCAAATGTATCATAACATAAAAATCAACAACATCACACAGCTTCTGAAATTATAGATGGTTTTAAGTGTTGCCAGGTGCACATGGAAAGTAAAGGCAGGTAGTTACTTAACTTTACATTGGAGCAAAATGGTTTTCAGTGAAGATCCGCGATCAGTTTCAAAGGGAAAGATTCAAGAGCACTGATATTTTGAACCTGGGTTAGATCATTTCAAGAAATGAGCTGGTACTTGACTCTCCAAACTTCTACACCACACCAACATGAGAATATTTAAGGCCACGTCGAATTTAACAAGTACCAGCCACCGAGCACACGGCGGTCTTTGATGGTACCGAGTTTCGAACTCGAAACCCTTTGACTGCTAATCAAATACCTTTTCAAAAGGACTAATGCGTCCCACCCATACATCATACGATCATGAAAGTATTATAAGAGCCCGCTGTGTTGTTTCAGTGTGACGTTGAAAAAATACCAATACCATGAAAGTATTCTGATAATTTTCTTTTTGTACACATATGGCAACACTGATTTCATAAAGCTGTGTGAAGAGAGAAAGATATTTGTTTGTTAATTGGTTGTTTTGTTTTTGTGATGCGCGTGATTTGAATTCAATGTTCTTTGATAAATCACTTCAAAAACTGACTAGAACAACTTGTTGAGCACAAATTTTCAGACAATCGGCATACTTTAAATCCGTCCTTAAACAATGCTAGCCGTATGATGCTATTGTATAAATGTCATTGCTTCTGAGAGTGGGGTAACAGCCCAGATGTGACCTCTTTCATCTGACCGTGGTTCAAAATTACGTGGTGTTGTCCTCGAATCTTTCCCTTCATGTTTGATTACTGACCGCCGCCATGTTTCCGTTGTGTCTTAAATGTCTAAACACGCCTTTGAAAAGAAAAAGGTTATAGTACTAGATTTAGCATTTTTCTATGTCAAGGTATTGTATTGATTCTTTAATGTATTAATTAATTATTTTCTTTAGTATTTATTTCTATGGGGAAAGATTATTTCTTTGTAACCTGTTTGCATTTCCTGCCTTGGCGCTGTTTCTTCATTTCCAGACCATGTACCGTAAAACCCAAAATTTTATACGCTATCATGAGGAAAAGCATATTGTTTATTTTTTGAGTTCTAGGTGGCGCAGGTGCCTCCCTGCGTGTATTTCTCTGCTGTGTCAGTAAAGACTTTTATTGTGTGTGTATGTCTGATGGGATGAATGGGTAGTCCATGTAAAAGCCACCTCATTAATTATAAACCATGTTTTGGTGGGAAGTATAACTCAACAATATATTTAAGTCAGGATGGCAAAAAATTAGAAGCCAGGACCCGTTTAGAGAGTATATCGCAGAACTCATTACTCACGAATAGTAAATAATATGCTATTTATAGTAACTGAGTCAACAAAAAAAAAAAAACATTTTTACTATCTACATCATACGTTTTATTCCATTTTTGACCTTTTATTGCCATGTGGGATCAAAATCTTTCACTTATGGTCCATTCATATTGCATATCATCAGATTGCATAACCTTTCTCAGTGTTATGTAGTATCCGATACTTTGCAAATTATGGCAATTTATAGCCAAATGTGGTAACCTTCCAGTTTTTACGAGATTGCGTGCTTTCATGCATTTTAAGGTAACCCTTTATATTTCTGCCATTTGTTTCTTTATTTTTTTTTACATCAGTTGTGTCTGTCATTGTTCCGTCTGAACCTCTCAAATTTTTTGTTGAATCTTTCAAGTAAGTTCAGGGCTCCTAACATGTCACCTCTTGTCATTTTTTTGTTCTCTTGTCACTTTATTGACATTTTGTCACCTTTTCAGGGGTTTCAAATTCTTAAATTCGATTTAGAGAAGAAAAATGTTTGGTGCGCAATTAAAAACATTTATATTTTCTCTTCAAGAAGTCAAATGTCAACCTAGTTCATATTGTGTAATTTCGTCTTGCGTTGGAACTTGTCCAGAGTAGTTTCCTCCATGGCTGGTACCCCATTTGAGCGTCATTCAGAAGGGGGTGTTTACCCTCCCCCTTCTGAATGACTCCTGTGTTTCCGTCAAAATCAGCCGACCAACCGGTATAGTGGTTAAGGTGTTAGCCTCTAGATCGGAAGGTTCCTGGTTCGAATCCGGGTATGGATGTTTGTAAGCGTATGGTGTAGAGGCGGCTGGTGCACCTTAAATCTGTCGTGGCCGAAAGTCCTCACGTTGGGTTGGCGTGGAAGTTTGGAGAGTGGGGTGCCAGCTCAGGTGTTGCTTCGTCATCTGACCGTGGTTCAAAATTACGAGGTGTTGTCCTCGGATCTTTCCCTTTTAAGGGACTGATCCTGGACCGTCGTCAATAGCCCGTTGTGTTGATCTAGTACGACGTTAACAAAAAATTACCAATTACCGTCAAAATCAAACCTTTTTTTTTCGGCGTTCATAATATGATGCTATGATTGGCACCAGCGGCTGTAATATTAGTTTTGGTTCACAAATGAATTGGAGCCTCAATTATCAACAATTAAGATAATCTTGTCATTAAATAACCAACAGCAACCCTCTAAATGCAGCGCAGCAGAATACTTTCCTTCCTTCATAATTTCCAAAAAGGCAGTGAAACACCATTCATTCTCAACTTGAATTGTTGATAAGAACAATTTTGGATAGGATCTACAAATAGGAATTTATTTAAGATTTGAAAATGGATAAATTTGAAGATATATGTCCTCAGAAACTGTTGCCTCTGGCTGATATTGTGATTGGAGATAAAATTTCTATAGAGCTTCAGAATGTGAAAGAGAAAGAGATTAATTTAATTTCTTAAAGACTCTGAAGCATTACATTGCCAGAGTTAAATATCTTTTGAAGAAGTCCTCCTTCAGTTCATCTCTCCTTAAAAGTTTATCCTGTCTTGATCCTCTTTAGAGACTCGGTGATGAGAGTGTACGACAAGTATTAGAAGTTGCAAGATAAATGCCATGGGAGATCCCAAGAGACTTACTACTGGATGAGGAGAAATTACTCCAAAGAATGAAACCCATTGATATTTACTGGAACCAGTTCTTTAGACTGCAGGACATTAGTGGTGTTGATCCTAAGTACCCAGTTGTGTCCAAGCTAGTGAAGTCTCCTCTGTCACTTTTTCATGGTAGTGTTGACATTGAACATGGCTTCTCAGCCTTTGACAGGAGACAGAGCAGCAATGTCAGAACGCACACTCAATGCATTGATGACAGTTAAAAGTAGCTTGGCAAATTTTGACAATCAACCTTATTTGGTGCCAATCACATCAAAGCTAATGGATATGGGAAGGGTTGCATATAAAAACTTCAAATAGGGATTGCAATACGGCACGATTTTCAATCAGGTCGGATCCAGCCGGATTAACACAAATCCAGCCAGATTGGAATTTTGTCAATAAGTCTATCTAACCAGTAGATAATTTTCCAAAATTGGTTGAGTGAAAGTAGGTGAAAAGGATATTATTCCAAATTGACGAACAAAACCTGTAGAGTTTGTTTGCAAAGTAAACCGAATGTGAATTTGTACCAATCACCGGGGTTTTGCGAGCAGTGGTCACACCTCACCACACGAAAAGAATTGTCACTGGCAACACTGTGCTGGCCACTCAGTGGCTAGTCTTAAATAAAGAAAACTTAATTACATATATAAAGTCAAGATTTGTTTTGTGATTCACAAATGGAATATTGTTTATTGATGTTATAAAATATAATTTTGATCCCAATAACTTTCCCGGGTTCAATTATCTTTCAAACATTATTACTCAAGCTCTAATTTGAATAAAATGCTTCATAAACCATCAATTTTACAAAATAATTTTGGTTAATTTTTTTTTTTTTTTTTTTTTTGTACAATGTACATTTTTAGGATTTTATCTTGTTGCTATGATGCCACTGTTCACATCTGGGGTATTGATGGTAAACAAAAATGAACAATACCTGGACATACATCGCCAGTGAAGTCTGTTCCTTGGATTCAATGTGGTAAGCATTTTCTAAACCAAATAAAGTGAAACTGTTTAAAATCTCAGCATTTTAAGTCATTTAATTTTGTCCTAGTAGTTCAAAATTTTTGTCTAGGTTCTTGTTTAATTAGAACTATTTAATTTTCATACTATTTTAGATTCATGTAAAGTTTTACTCATGTCAAAAATGCTTGCAAAATATACTAGCACAATGTTAACTTATGTTTTTTTTTTAAATTACTTTTGGATAAGAAAAAAATTATTTATCAATCCTAGACTATTTAAATTGTTAGTTTCAAGTTCAGTCTGCATCCTGAAAGCTGCAGACATTCTTTCTACAGTTATTAAAATTAGTAAATAAATTAATTTACTAAACGATCAACCAGTGTAATAAAAGTACAAAAATTTTCTTAGATATTGTGCTCATTATGGTTATGGAAGCAAGAACTTTAAAGCAAATATCTCCATAGGATACTGCTGACTAGTGATGGGAAAAATGACTCTTTTCAGGGATCGGATCGGAACCGCTCACTCACTAAAAAGAGCTAGCTCTTTTTGATGACTCACCGCTCCTTTGAGATATATAATAATGTATATAATATATCGAAATGTATACAATATGTTTGGGCCATCGAACATCCCTCGTTGTCACGTGAGCGCATGTGTCCAGACGAAGAGGCGCCAAGCGTGCTTGAAACACCCACGCACACAACACTTGAAACACTCACTCATCCAGCAATTGCGCAGTTTACCTCTAAAATCAACAAAAGGAGGGAGACGGGGCCCGAGGACGATAGGCATTGCAGCATAGGGCTGCTAAGCTGTAAAATTTAATTGCTAAGGCATAAGATGGCCCAAAACCATGTCAATTCATATAACTTTGAAATTGTCTATAAAGAATAAATTACTTTGAGGACACTTCTACTTTTGTAATTCCCGTCATGAACCCGTTGAGATAACAGAAGTAGCAATTAAAATATCCAAACACGTTAAAAATCTCATTTTTGACCAAGAATTCTAAAAAAGTTTTCGATTTTATTGGATAGAGTATTTATTTGACTTTCCAAAACATATTTAATTTTTTCTCTGTTAATTACTTGAAGAAGTATTAAGATTTTAATCAAGGCGGGAAAACAAGAAGTAAGAATGGAAAACACTGGAAATGGCCATTAAAAGGCCAAAAACATGGCAAAATCTAAATTTAAACCTTACTTTTTTTTGAAAATATAATTTTAGAAAGTTTTTTCAAATATTTAAATGGTTTCTCTTTTGGAAATGGAGTGAACTTTTTTTAAAGAGAAGGAAGAACAAAATTGTTTACACAAAGAGCAAACGCAAGGGAGCAAGCGATGCACTTGAAACTACCTTTAACTCTAAATTAATATTTTTGCATTATTTCCTCACTTCAAATGTTATAATACAAAAACTTATAACTGGATTCTAGTAAACTTTTGAGAGTTTGTTATTTATAATGTTGTCAAGTGAATGAACTAGAATAATTATGCTGAGTTCAAAAGTTTCTAAATTATTACTATTTATTTAAGAAGTAGGACTGTAAAACTATAAAAAATCTTCTATTCATTTTTCAATCACTTGTAAAATTGTTGTTTATTTAAATATCCTTTTATTCTAGTTCATTCCCTAGAAATATGCATGTAGTTTATTTTGGTAGCATCATTTTTCAAATTGGTTGAATAGATTTTCATGTAGCACATTTGAAGTTTTTGACACATTTCTTTAAAATTTCATACATAATTATCATATTTTTACAAAATTATTAATATATACTTTTAATATTTATAGCCCATTGCTATTGTTTAAAACACAAAACATAAAAATATCATTAAAATGTTTCTATACCACATTTAAAAAAAGTGTCTTGGACGTGTTTGGATACATTAAGATTTCTTTCTAAAACCACTTAGTTACCAAATGATACTTCCTAATAATTTAAATGATATTTTAAAATCATATAATAAAAATATTAATGATTTATTTAAGTACTTAAGATTTTTAACTATTTATTTTAAGATATAGGTATATAATACCCTCAAATACTCGTTGTCCCAAAGATTTTCAAAATCCAAGTCCCCTCCCTGTCTTTTTATAAAATATTTTCAAAATGCCTTGTTTTGTGAAGGCAATGCAATAAAAACGAGTTACGTTTAATTTAATTTTTGTTTTAGCTTTATTAAAATGATATCACTCCCGAGAAATCAAGGTTTTATTATAATTATTATATTAATGTTAAGTGAATAACATAATAACTGTTAGAATATGTTTTAATAACAACCTTAAGACTAGTTTTAATTAGTGCTAAAAGGCGTGATATGACTTAAGCTGTAAAAACACCCTTTCAATCTAAAATTGAATTAAATTTTAAAAAATAACATTTATATTTACATAGATATTTACATAGATATAATACATAGATATAATACATAGATATTTAAAAATTTGAAACTTCAAAAAAGTAACAAAAAGCTAGGGAGCGCAAAAGAACGAATGCGGAATTGACTCTTCAAGAGCGATAGTTATCGAAAAGAGCCAAAGAGTTAACTCCTTAAAAGAATCAACTCCCAAAAGAATCAGTGAGCGCAAACGATCGAATGCGGAAATGATTCTTCGAAAGAGCCAACTCTCGAAAAGAATCAACTCCCAAAGAATCAACTCCCAAAAGAATCACTGAGCTGGTGATCGCATGCGGAAATGACTCTTCGAGAGTGGAAGCGCTGATTCGTTAAAAAAGAGTTACCGCTCTTCAGCCCTGATTGGTTAAAAAAGAGCTATAGCTCTTTTTTGACGAATCAGCGCTCGCTCACTCCGTCAAGAGAGCTAACTCTTTGAGTCAGCTCCTGAGCAGATCGCCCATCTCTACTGCTGACCATAAAAACTGCAACATAATGAAAGATAAGAAACATCAAAGCCACACTTTATTACACAAATAACAAAGGACATGGGTGAAGTGATTCAAATTACAACTCAACTCAAATTACAAACAACAACTGTGGTTATTATATATAACCACAACACTTGTGGTGTGTGTGTATTATATATACCAGGGGTGTGTGGGTGTGGGTGTGTGTGTGTGTGGAGCGAATACAACTCTTCATTGTGTTAAGTTTGGCTCCAATTGGAAATTTAAATCCATTATTTTTTTATTATTTCGGAACTTTTTTCATGAATTTTGTTAAATTGACTAAGTGAAGACCAAAGATCTTTGTCGAGTGTTATACATTTTATTATATTTTATTTTTATTAAAATTTTGAAGTAATTGTTTTGTATTTTCTTTCTCTTAATCAAATTTGAATTTGTACTTAATACCAGGAATGCAGAATATGTCCAAACGAGGGTCGTAGGAAATTCAGGCAGCTGTGGAGAAATTTTTGCCCAAGTTTATATTATAAAAAACTACAAATTCATTTGTCATCAGTGACAAACAAATATTTTGTCTAGCGACTATATTTACGTCCCCCCCCCCTCTTTTTTTCTTTTAAGTAAAGCAAACTTTCAAATCCATTAATGTAAAAAAAATATATTTGGAATAAATATTAGTTTTTTTTATAATTTGTAAGTAATAGTCTAAAGGAGAGTTCTTAATCATCAACATTGTACTCCAATAGTCACTTAAACTGGAATGAAAATACAGGGATGTTTTCGGGAAAATTTTGGACAAAACAAATAGTGTTTTAGGGAAATATTGGGCCCTGAAACATTTTCTGCACTCCTGCTTAATACTATATGTGACTATGGTGTGGCTTTTTATAATACATATATGAAAAAACGAAATGCGGCTCTCATTGACCTAATGCGTGCCCACATCTGGTATATACTGTGACCATTAATGAATTAAAGATAATAATTATAATATCCTTGTTGATCAAAGTTGGCACTCATAAAAAAAATGTTTCATTTTTCAGAGTTATGGAAATGTTTGGCACATTCTTAAACATCAAAAACATGTTGGGTGAAGCAATGGAGTACGTAATGGAACAGTCTACAGTGACTCAGGAAAGTTCAAGAGGTCAAGAAAGTGTGCTCGATGCAGAGGGTTCAGTTGGGACCATATCTCTCCTTCATAATGCAGAACACAATGTGCAACTTGGAGAAACAGCATTCTCTAAGCAGGCACTGCCAGGTCATGAAAATATCTCTCGACCATCAAAGATTTCTTCAAAATCTGGTTTGACTGCAAGAAAGTTGTTTAGGTGTGAAATTTGCTGCAAAATGTTTCCAAACAAATCGAATTTGAATCGACACCGAAAATTGAACTGCAGGGATAGTGCATTTGTATCCAAACACTTTGCACCATTCCTTGCAAACTGCCCACATCCATCAGTTGTTGGAGAACACCACGTGTGTGCGAACCCACAGCAATGTACTACTTGCAACAAAGTGCTGGGAGATAAAACAAATTTGAAAATGCATATGCAAGTTCACGGCGGTGAAAAACTTTACAAGTGTGAAGTGTGCATGAAAACATTTCCACACAAAGGTAATTTAGAAATCCATATGCGTGTCCACACTGGTGAGAAGCCTTTTGTTTGTGAAATATGCGAAAGAGGGTTCTCATCCAGTGCACACTTGCGAAATCATGGACGAACACACACCGGAGTGAAGCAGTATGAGTGCGAAACATGCAAGAGGACATTTTCCGATGGAAGGAGTTTTATAAATCACAAGCATGTGCACACCGAACAGAAACCATTTGAATGCGATGTGTGCAAGAAACGTTTTTCTCAGAGAAGTTCTTTAACTGAACACACGCGGATCCACACAGGGGAAAAACCTTTTATTTGCAATGTGTGTAACAAGGCATTCTCTCGTAGTTCTGGCTTACGATGTCATAGGCGTGTCCACACAGGGGAGGAGCCATACGTGTGTGAAATATGCAAGAAGACATTTTCAGACATAGGCTGTTTTATAGCGCACAGATACCTGCATACTGCTGAGAAGCCATTTGAGTGTGATGTGTGCAGAAAAACATTTTCCCGTAAAAGTGAGCTAATTCAACACACACGAATCCACACGGGTGAGAAACCTTTTGTATGCGAAATATGTACAAGAGGGTTTACGTGCAGCTCACATTTAAGAAGACATAGACGATCTCACACCGGAGAGATGCCGTATGAGTGCGAAATATGTAAGAAGAGATATTCGAATAAGGAGTATTTCATGAGACACATGTATTCGCACACTGAAAAGAAACCATTTCAGAGTGGAGAGTACGACAAAACATTTCCACACAAAAAAAATTTAAGTGATCCCACACATATCCATGCAGTTGAGAAGCCTTTTATTTGTGAAATATGCAACAGAGCGTTTTCGACCTGTTCACATTTGCGAAGACATGGACGAACCCACACTGGCGAGAAACCTTTTATCTGTGATGTTTGTAACAAGGCATTTTCTCGCAGTTCCGTCTTGCAATGTCATAGGCGCATCCACACTGGAGAGAAGCCGTATGAGTGCGAAGTATGCAAGAAAACATTTTCCGATGGAAGTAATCTCGTAAAACACAGGTTTGTGCACACTAAAGAGAAACCGTTTGAATGTGAAGTATGCAAGAAGACATTTTCACGAAAAGGTGCTTTAACTAGGCACACGTGCATCCACATAGGTGAGAAACCTTTCATTTGTGAAATATGTAACAGAGGGTTTACGAGGAAGGCAAGTTTACAAAAACATGGACAAAGCCATCAAAGAGAAGCCATATGAGTGCGAAGTGTGTAGAAAAATATTTTCTGATGTTTCAGCGAAGACGGGTGTATGTTCAATGAAGGGAAACAATTTTGATGTAAGAAAATAGTGGCTTGGAGGCTCTCTAGTGGCATGGCCTTCCCTTGATGAAAATTTTGAATTCTATGGCAAAAAAAAATAATCAATACCCGAAGAAACAAGGTCTTAAAATAAATAATGAAATTTGCTTTATGACTTTCAAACAATGTTGGCATCTCTAGTTATCAATTTTGTTATGCTACCGGTATGCTTATGTGCAATGACCTAGAATGTTATCTCATTACGTAAAATTTTTATGAATATTCATTTTGTGGTTATTATTATTTTAGAATAACTTAAGTTCAGAAAATAATTAATCTTTTCTTATCTTTATATTCTTTTCTTGTTTTAAAAGTAAGAAGTGTAAAAAGCAATTTTAATAGAATTTTAGAACATGGATATAGATTCCCATTTGCTGATGAAATAGATTCAAGTTTATTTAATTTCATTAAATTATTTTATTTAACACACATTACTTTTGTTTCGTGTAGTCCAATTGTCATTTCCTGATTAAATGCATCAATTAAATAGTTCTAATTTCTTCAAGAAGGATTACACGATTTTTTAACAGATCATAATGCTGAAAATACGAGGACTTTGAATTTACACTCTATAACAAAAAAAATCGATGCACAAAGAAGGAGTTGTCCGATGGAGACAAAAATTGGTGGATAGGAAAATTATGTACAGAATAGAAAATGATTAAAATTTCAGAACAGTTGAATGATTTATTTCAGAGTTACAGTAACGAGCTCAATATAAGGTTTTGACCCACCTCTAGCCTGGTTGCAAGCTGCCACACGGCGTGGCATAGACCGATAAAGCTCCCGGGTGGTCTCCTGCGGTATTTCTTGCCAAATTTGCTCCAATTGTCGGACTACGTCATCAACATACCCTACCGGATGCAGTCGCCTTCCCATCATATCCCAGACATGTTCGATGGGAGAGAGATCTGATGATCTGGCTGGCCAAGGAAGTGTTTGATAAGCTTGAAGACAGTTCATAGCAACACGTGCCGTATGTGGTCTGGCATTGTCGTGTTGAAAAATAAGCCCAGGGTACTGCGAAAGGAACGGTAGCAAAACAGGTCTCAGAATATCGTCAACGTACCGCTGTGCAGTAAGTGTGCCTCTAATGACGACCAAAGGGGCCCGGCTATCAAGGGAAATGGCACCCCAAACCATAAATCCTTGTTGAGGGCCCGTGTGGCGTGCAATAGTGAAAGCAGGATCGGCACGCTGCCCTGGGCGTCTCCAGACACGTCTTCGATGATCGTCAGGACACAGTTGGAAGCGGGAATTGTCGCTAAAGACTATGCGTCCCCAGTCAGCATCATTCCAGCCTGATCGAGCCAAGCAACACTGTAATCTGACTCGACAGTGTGCAGGCGTGAGTAGCAGGTGGCGTAACGGTCGGTACGAGCGTAGATTTCGCTCTCTCAGCCGTCTGTGAATGGTCATGATGGACGATCGTGTGTGGGTCGCACGACTGGTGGTTGATAGCGATGAATCAGGCGCTGTGACAGCTGATCTGACAATCACTCTGTCCTCGCTATCTGTTGTGACCCTATACGTCGACCGCTACCATCATGACGCTGAAATCTGCCACTGTCCACCCACTCTTGCCAGCATCTTCTAATCGCCGCATCGCTTCGACTCACATGACGAGCGATTCTCCGATTTGCCCAACCTGCCTCTTTCAATCCAATGATACGACCTCTTTCAAACTGAAAGTTGCTCGTAATGAGGTCGAATCCTGCGGCGAGGCATTTTTTCAGTCTTTAAAAGGTATCCTAAATCTCAATGCAGCAGAAATTTTTAACAACAGTTCAAGAACAACTCCTTATATGCATCTGCTGGAGATCGCACTATCCATTCATTAGACACCAAATTTTAATCATTTGCATATTTTGTCAAAACATTTTTGCATACGAAATTTCAAAGCAATGGATGATTCCTTCTTGGTGCGTCGATTTTTTTGTTATAGAGTGTATTTCTTTGGAAGTAATGTAAACTCGCAGACAGGGTTTTAAAACTGAATAAACTTTGCACAGATTACTTATTACATGTGATGCGAATAAATTATTTTTGACCTATTTAATTAGATCTCAATGTGCCTTAACGTAATGGTATGTATATTAATAGTGAAGTATCTTGATAAAAAATTGTGGAAGTTGGAACTGTAATGACATTTATTTTATAATCTGTTATAACTACCCTTTCATTCTTCGGTTTGGATGTATAGGGATCAATTTGAATTGGAAGGTGAAAAATTTAGCACAGTTGGCTAAGTCCGCATTTTTAAGTTTCTTTATCAGTGAATGATTAAAACAAAGAGGACGAAGTGTCAGTTGAGAACATACGAAACATCATAGTGGAAATTCCTGGATGTATCAAGTGCAGTGCAGTGCAGAGCACGAAGGTGAGTTGCTGGTATTTGATTCTTCAGACCCTGGATTCTCCAAATTCTCAGTGAAGATGAATTCATTCGAAGTGTGAGAAAATAACTCATTGATGACAACGACATTGCTACTGAACCACACATGGGACCTTCAGCTAGTAAGGCATTTGAGTGGCTTGACACAGCGCTGCTAGAATGGATGGAGCTGTGGCTTGAATGTGGCACCATCTACAGCTACTCACCACCAAGCGCATGCAAGACTGACTGCATGGAAACTTGTTAAGTCAGTGAGCAACTTAGCGCAATGATACATTTTAGTATAATATGCAAGTACAAAACGGAAACAAAATAGTTCCATTGTAATTACATACTTTGCAAAACTTGACGTGAAGTTACATGTCGGCCAGATATGCAAATGATTGGAAATGCAGCGTGATTGCGTAATACCACTAGAGAGCGTTGAACTTCTTTCTCCTTGGAGTATAAAACAGGTAAGCAGAGCTTGTTTGAGTGTACTTAATGTTTTGCAAAGGAAACACTGAGGTAGACATGCCGTTACGCCACCATCGAAGACAATATGAGCAGCTGTCTGAGTTCGAGAGGGGAAGAATCATCGGGATGATGGAAGCTGGGTGGTTAGCTCGACGAGTAGGCCGTTCTGATTTTACTGTGAGGAGGTGTTGCGACCAGTGGACAGAAGAGACGTCGTTGAACGGCGACCAGGATCAGGACGCCCTCGACAGACCAGTCGTCGAGAAGACCGTCACATCGTACGAAACGCACGCGTAGAGCCAACTGCCTCATTGGCCGCTATCCAGACACAGGCAGCACCGTCACTACGGGCCCCTGGATGAAGAACATCTGGTATCGCGGCGCCCATTACGTGTGCTGCCAATGACACCCACCCATCGACGCCGCCTCCGTTTGGAGTGGTGTCGCGCACGACTGGATTGGACTGCAACGGAATGGAACCAGGTCGTCTTTAGCGACGAATCTAGATTCAAATTGAGCAGTGATGACACTCGTGTTCGTGTGTGGAGGCCCAGTGGGGAACGCCTCAATCCTGCCTTCGCTTTACAGCTTCGATGCAGGCTCGGGTATGAGAGTCTTCCAGATTTCCGCTTTTTTTTTCATGTTTTTTCCACTTTTCAGTAATTTTGCGCGTTTTTCTAACGTGTTTTTGGCCGTTATTATGTACTAAGGGTTTTCGCCTGGTCAGTGTGAGGTCGACATCGCCACATCGGTTTCACGATGGCGATGCATTGTGATTTTTTCCGATCTTACACAGCCATCCTTAAAGCTACGGTTTCCTATGAAAGCGGAGCCGTTATCTAGCTGCTGTGATACGTCATGATACCGCAGGCATAAGTAGGCGGTCGTCTTAACAGAACAGAGGCGTCAACTTAGACGGACAAAATACGGTAGAGAATTGGGCAATACAGACGGCTGGCGTGGTAAACAAAACAAAGCTTTTTTATTCTCCAGTACAAGTTTCTAACTTCGGGATCGATGAAGATAGTGTGAAAATTTTAACGGATTTCAAATCAGCGTAAAATTCTACGCCAGGTCGATACCAAAAACAGATTTTTGTTTCCATTATTTACCATTTGTAAAATAATGAATTATTTATTTAAAGAAAATCACAATTAAGGTATTGATCTGATGTAAAATTTTCCGCAGATTTCAAATTGTTAAAATTTTTAATCTATCTTTAACAATCCTGATTTAAAAAAAAAAATCTAAACAATGCTAATAAAATTTTTTTGTTTGTTTTGCTTCCCTCCGCTCGAATCGCTTAGCGCGGGAAATGAAATGTTGCCTCTACATTAGAAAAAACGTTCCCCAACTGTTTGAGACCACTTTGACGATCGTCATGCAAATGGCGGCTCCGCTAATTTTCCTTACGCCCACAAACAACGCTCTCTAGGAAACCAACGCCATCTGTTTGCATAAACGACGCTTTAGTGACGTCATCCACAGCTAGGTAACGGCTCCGCTTTCTTATGAAACCGTAACTTTAGCTACCGCAGGTCTCGCGGTCATCGTGACATCGCGATTTTCCCCGATTTCGCTGTTTTCCGGTGTCACGATGTTGTCGCTCAGCGCCAACGATTTCGATCTTATCTTAGTGCATTTGCGATATCTGATTTGCCTCATCAGTATTTCCAGCAGAAATTTCGTGTTTTTTGGCATCATTAGGGGCAAATTTGGGTCTTAGTTTTGGTTTAGATCGACACAATATTTCCGATGTTTATTTAAGCGCATGTGCGATTTTACACCATGATACTTAGCTTTTCGATGCCGCGATGAAAGGCTTACTAATGAGAATCTTTTGTGATAGCTAATTTTTTTATTTCTGCGCTTTTTTTTAGTTAATAAAGTTACATGTCACACATATAAAGATAGAAAATTAAAGTTTCAAACTGCGAGGGAGCGAATAATTCTTCTCTACTTGCTGAATTTATCTAGGTTTTTTTTATTACATTTTTTTAATTAGTTAATATTTTTTTATTCCTGCAAAATCTGGTATTTTAACGGTCTGTTTTCATTTCTTTTTAATAAATGAGGAATTTCTCAAAAAACCTTTTGTATCCTGAAGATGACTTTCCAATTCTTTTTTTAACAAAATTGAAATTCAGTATAATTTAAAAATTTTAAAACAAAAGGGATTTTTTTCAATTTTAAGTTGAATCCCAAAACCCCATTATTGTTTCTTGATGTCACAATCAATCAGTTTGCATCCTTTTTTGTTGCGAACTTTTGTGGCAATCTAGGTCATAAAAGCCGTCATCATTACAAAGAGGAATCAAATGCCCCTTTATTTCTATTTATGCTGTAGTTTTTCTTTAAATAAGCTAATTTTTTAATCTGCACTTGAGCATATATGGTGTGTGGAACACACATACATATATATGCAAAATTTTGTTTTAAATCATCCTTGTTTCTACTATTTTAAAAGGTAGTATTGTTTTTTTTTTTTTTTTTTTTTTTAGCGGTTGCAAAATCCTGATGATTCTATGGCATTTATAGCAATGAGATTTGGCACACAGGTAATCCAAACTTGTTGCAATTTTTGGGTCGCAGCGAATTTTTAAAATTCAATCTCGAAGATTTTTAAATGAATTTAATAGTTTTATTCTCCACCTGGTTCTTTAAACGCGGAGGACTCTTTCTACCCACGTGACCTTCCAGTCAGGCCTTGGAACCATGCCATAATTTTTCATCCAACAGAACGCGGATAAAATATTTTTTTTTTCCGTTTCCGCGTTGATTTTGCTTGAATTATTGATTTCCCAGCCAGACAATAAATCTTTTAACTGGGGTCAGTTCTTTTTTCAATCTCCTCGACCGTTGGAGACAGTAAAAATTTCAACGGATTTGAAATCTGCGGAAAATTTCATTTTAGATTGATACCTAAAATATGATTTTCTTTAAAAAAATAATTTTTTAATTGAATATATCTTCAATGGATTTGAAATCTGCAGAAAATTTTACTCCAGATTATTTCTTAAATGCACAATGCAGATCTTTATTTGTTATTTTTTTCCTACCTCGATTTTTTATAGCAAAGAGAAAAAAAAGAACTTAAAAAAAATTATATATATGGTGATGTGGAACAAGGTTTTGCTTTTACTATGCATAAAATGAATGGTTAACATCACGATATATCGTGATGTTAGAATGCCGATGTATTGCAATGTAAAAATTTTAACATCATTAGATCTACTAGGGGTTTTGCCCCCAACAACAAACCATAAGTACGTATAAGCATCAAGCAAAAAATGGAGTTTTCAATCCGGCGGCGGCGATAATTTTTCCTCTTTTTTGAAATTTTGCATTCTTATGCCTGTGTGTGTGTGTGTGTTTTATGTAATAACAATATAGTTCATAAGTGTAGTAGTTTTCCTGATATTTAGCCCGAAACGTACATTTTGCGAGTTTTTTTTTTTTTTTCATAATGAATGTTTAAAGCCCAACAACTCTTAAACCGTTAAGAAAATAAAAAATAAGTAGATTGTGGGAATTTAAAAAATACCTACCATCAACATGTGTTTGGATGCATAACGAGATAGTAAATGGCGGTTTTTGTCTTACTCTTGAAGCCAAGGGCTGCTTGACCAGCCCACTGTGGCGGGGACCTTGATAGTTAACACTGACCTCTATGATGTATTAGTATGGACTTATAATGTATTATAATCACAAATAAAGACTAAATAATAAACAAATAAAATAACAAATGCTTATGTATATTTCGTCTATTGTATTGTACTTGCTCATAGTAGTAAATATGGACCTAAAATATATACATACTAGGGGGCCCGCCCCCTGCTCGCTGACGCTCGCCAATCCTCATTATTATCTATGCTCGCTTCGCTCGCATCAATGAAGACATGTGTCCTAGCAGAAGAAATTGTTTACAAAATATGATATTCCAAAAAAATGTTTTTCAAATCTAAAATTGCTGTATTACAGAAAACATATATATAGTACCTCTAAAATCCGAAATCAAATGAAAACTTTGAGCAAATTTGGACTCGAAATGTGAGCGCTGCTTTGGAAATTGAATACCCAGCATGTTTGTGTACATTTCCCCAGCTCTTGAACCACCCACACTTTTCATTGCGTTTGTTGGTGAAAGTTGTAGTGTAAGCGTCTTGTTGAACTATAATTGCTGGCCCTGAAAAGGACCGTTTTAAAATGGCCCTGAAAAGATCATCCGTTTTCTTTGATTTATATTATAAACTGCAACAGCTCAACTAAAATGCACTTTATTCAATAAAATTTCATCCGATAATGCTTATAAATTCAATTGATGCGCGAGGCCATGAGGTAAACAAATATCGTACAATGTTGCCAAAACGCGTTAACTAATAACGTCTTTTTTGCGTGCCACGTAAGAGAATTATATACAGACTAGGGGGCCAGCCCCCTGCTCGCTAGCGCTCGCCAACCCCCGGAGGATTGCTTTGCAATCCTCACTGGTTCGCTGCGCGAACCTATGCTCGCTTCGCTCGCATCAATGAAGACATGTGTCCTAGCAGAAGGAATTGTTTACAAAATATAATATTTAAAAAAAAAAAAAAAACACCATTCCCCCCCCCCCCCAATCTAAATTTGCTGTTTGGAGAAAAGGGCGGAGTGGTCGTTCACGGTAAGAAGGCGATTTGTCGCCAAATATAGTAACCTTCACCTTTTGCGTATTTTCTTCACATCTGCCGTTTTTGTTATTGCAACCCTATCTGCTGTTACGGAATTCGGCCGCCATCTTGATTTGGCGACAAAAATTAGTTGGCGACCAACGACTTACCGTGAACGACCACTCCACCCAGAAAAGATATATACAGTGCCTCTGAAATCAGAATTCAAATTAAAACTGTGCAAATTTTGACTCGAAATGTGATCGCTGCTTTGGAAATTGAATACCCAGCATGTTGTTTGTGTGTACATTTCCCCAGCACTCGAGCCACTCACTTTTTCATTGAGTTTGTTGTCTAAAGTTGAAGTTCAAGCGTATTGTTGAACTACAATTGTTGGCCCTGAAAAGATACCCCGTTTTCTTTGATTTCTATTACAAACTACAACAGCTCGACTGAAATTAATTTTTTTCAATAAAATTTCATCCGATTACGTTATGAATTCAATTGAGGCGCGAGACTTCGTGATGGTAAACAAATAATCGCACAATGTTGCCAAAACGCAATAACAAATAACGTCTTTTTTGCGTGCCACGTAAGAGAATTATATATATATAGATAAGTTTTAATAATTACTCTAATGTACTATTTACATGCTAATTAACTAATGCTAAATCTTAATGTAGTAAGTATAAATTATACGAAAGATCACATGCTATCTAGATAAGTGTTTGAATAGAGAAAGAACATTTTCAAGAGGAAATGTCTCACGAGCCCATCCCTCCAAGTAGTGATTAGAGGTGCGCAATTCCCGATGATCTTAATTATTTCAATCTAAAATGGAAGGTATAAGATCAAACGATCTGAATATGTACATAGATGCTAAACAGAAAATAACTCCAAAATTTTTTGCTTGCAGTAGACCTAACTGCTTTCTGGATGACTGTTTACCTTCTGAACTTGCTAAATATTGACTCAGTGTGTGCAAAACAGGCTCTTTCTCAAGGTGGTCTGTCTATAAAACCCTCTGAAACATCTTTCTCTCGAGTTCCAGTTGACATGGCTCTTGGAACAAACAATGAACGCTGACGCAGCATCAAGACTTCTGGTATTACAGCGTTTGGCAACTCTGATTCAGTTATGGCTAGGTGGATGAAAACTAGTTCATTACGGAGCAAAATAGTAACAAGTGTGTTTGAAGCATGGAAGTAGGAAAGATAAGGAAGTGCCATAACAATGTTTCGTTACTGGATTAACTGAAGCCGATATTTCCATGGTTTTAAGGCACCAAGATGGCGGCCGCGCATGCGCTCTTAAAAACTTTTTATAAAGGCGCATTTTTTTTAATATTAAGATGTGTTCATTCATTTTGCAACTGAGCGATGCTAAATAAATAAAAAAATTCTAATTTTGGCAATATTTTGTTTTTTAAATGATAATTTAAGTATAATATATAAAAAGAATTTACTACCTTTTTCCCGTTTGCTTTTAAATTTTGTGACTGAATAGGCTATAATATAATTACAATAGAGAAACAGAAAACTATCAATGCTAGTCTTTTTGTTTATCATTAGCATGCAAAATATTTTAAAACCGCTTTTAAATTGTTAAAAACTCAATGATTAGTTAAATTATAGGTATCCTACAAATACCATTCCTCAGTAATGTTTTAATTTATATTAGCTGATCCCACAGATAGCTTCTGTCCTCTAGTGCCTAATAGTCTAGTGCTAATTTGTATCCCTCATTCTTGTTTTTATAAATTGTATCCAAATTGGTTTCCACAATAAGGCATTGAAATTCATTTTATTGATTTCCTGTATACATAGAAATACACACACTTTTGGCCCAATCATCCATTCTAAATATTTATTTTCTTGTGGTATTTTACTTCTTATTATGCACCGCTTTATGATTATGCACTGCTTATCCATGCATCTCTACGTTCTGCGTCTTTGGTAAACCTGAAATGAAAATTATTTTAGCTTGATACAATTAATTGATAGATGCATTGAAACCTATGTATATTGATCCTGTCTAAGGATAAACCTCTCTAACCATATTTTTTCCAAATCCCAACTGTATTACAGGTTTTACTGTTTATCTTAAACTATTAAAACAAAAATTTATATACATAAACTAATTCAATCTAAAAAAAACACTAAATCAAACTTCTTTACAATAACTTACTTTGATAATAAAAATAAACATGCTTGATAAATTGAAGACTGATTATTCAAAATACTATGTCTGTCCACACAAATCCACCCATAGAAATTATCTTTTTTATTATAAATTCTTTCAAAAATTGTAATACATGCAAATACAGTAAAACCAACTGCAAGCATAAATTGTATGAGATCATAAACTTAACCATTGGCTCAAGAGATGCGTGTTTTGAAAAACTTCATACAGTTACAATGTTTTAAGTATTTGCTTGTCATCTAAAAAACTCATTAACAAGTTCCTCACAGTCCAAGGTTTCAATAGCATTCAAGCAGTTAGTTGCTCAACGCAAAAGAACTTAACTAACAAAAAAAATGCGTTTTAGAAAACCAAACTTAATGTTTATAATTCGAATTTTATAACTGTTAGCTAAAGCTGTTTCATTCTAAATCATGTAACATGAGGTAATATATTCACCATGAAATAAAAATATAATATCATAAATATAAATTCAATATAAAAAAATTTCATTAAATAAAAGTTAAACTTTCCTAAAAGGCAGTTTCTAACTCTTATTACAACTTAAAAATCAAAATCGTACAATTCTGTTAGTTAATAAATAAAATTAATAATCTATTTGGATAAATCAGTCAACTTTTCAAAATAATTCTTTAAATGTTTATAAATACGTCTAATTTTGAATATAATGCTGCTTGGACACTTAGAGGTTACAGGTCAAAAAACTAATAACCTAAAGATACATCAAATTAAACTTACCTATGAAACGATATTCCACGGATCTTCTTTGTCTTTCGGTTTGTACTCCTGTAGGCGACACAAGACGTCATATTCAAATCAAAACTAAGAAAATGGTGCTAATTATTTGGTTAAAATCGTCAATAAAAAAACAATAGAAGTTCAAAAACGGTATAACCACGTTGATTAACATGCACGAGCGCAATGTTTTTAAAGCACCAAGATGGCGACGCGGTTATGGTTTTGGCTTCAACAGTTGAAAGTAAAGGCACTTCCATTATCTTTCCTACTTCCATGGTTTGAAGGCAGTCGTGTATCTAGGAAACAGGATCTTCAAGAAAGTAGGATAAAAAAACGACAACAAAGATGTTGAGTGCGTAATATCTTCACTCAAGAGCTTGTCAGATCCTTTTGAAGAAATGAACAGAGAAATTTCTTTTAGAAACATATCCAATGGGCTTGTTGTGCACGATAATATAAGTAAAGATCTCCTAAGTGCATACTTCAAAGGCATAGAGGCCTTAAAAAGTTTTGAGACGTTGTATGTTAGTGATTCAAGAAATGTTGAACATCCAACACCAAGAAAAATTGTTTTGAACTGTGCTTATGTGTGTGCTTTTAAACTATCCAAGGATCAGAAAAAAGGCTACACGTCGTAATATCCGCACGTGATCTTTTAGCACGACTTCTCAATATTGCCTCTGAACAGAAGTGTGACATGAGGGATGTTTTGTCTACCCCAGTTTCCCTATCTCTTGGACAGATGAATGGCTCACTGAATAAAACATGCAAATCAAAACTGATGCATAAGTTGGAAGAGCTTGAAAAAGAAGATATCGTATCTGCTCCAGTAACTGTGGACACAATAGTCTTTGATGCCATGTTCATCCTGCACACAATTCAATTTCAGGATAACTATGGAGCTCTTGCCAACAACATTCTGGGATTAATCTGTAAAGGAGAAGCCAGAGAAATTCACTTAGTGTTTGACGTCTGTCTATGGAACTTCAACTATCAAGGATACGGAACATGACGTACGCAATGCTAAAACACTAGTGACTGAAATAAAAGTGTTTGGACCTGAACAAAAATTCCAAAAAAGTCTTCAGTGGCTCTAAGAAGTGAATCGTTATAGACATCTTTAACAAAGTTTTTATGCAAAGAATGGAGATCTTCCAAATATTGTCACTTGCTAGGCAATAAAAAGTTATATAAGTAGCTGTAGAACAGACTTGTTACATGTACCCATGTATAGGCACCAACATGAATTTAAATGAGGCGAAAGAACTTGCCTGCCAACACAATGAGGCAGATACGAGGATAATTTGGCATATTACACACACGACTCGAAATGATGAAGAGAAAAATGTTTTGGTGCGAGCAAACGATTCGGATATTTTAGTGTTAATTATCTATCACCAAAAGAACTTAAAGAATGCACACTTATGGCTTGAATGTGGTGTATCTTCAAACAACTCTAGAAGGGTATATTAACGTCTCAAAAAGCAAAAGAAATAGGAAGTGAAATAGCTGACGGCCTGCCATGCTATCACACCTTGACTGGTTCAGATTACACTGCTGCTTATACCAGACACGGAAAAATCAAACCATTTAATATTCTCACAAATAGCATGGCTCATCAAAAAAATCTGGCTAAATTAAGAGAATCCGTCTTGGTGGATGAATCATTACTGATTGATGTAGAGACATTTGTGTATGGTATGTATGGCCATCCTTCGTACGTCTCAGTATCAGAAGTGAGATGCAGTATTTAAAAAAAAAAAAAACGTCTCTTCTGCTAACAATTAAACCGTTGACAAAACTTAGACCTGTTGATTCTACTATTCTTCCTCCTACAAAAGCTGCTTTGGAACAAAACATCAAGCGCAGCAATGCTGTATCTTTGATGTGGAAACGTACAAACCTCTGTAACCCTCTGGAAAACATTGACCCAGCCTGTCATAGATGGTACATAGAAAACGGAAAGTACCAGGTTACGTGGTATGAAGGGCCTATGTCACCAGGTATTATTCCGTCTGAAAATGACGATACTTCTGCAGAGGATCAAGTTGCTTTAAAAAGCAGTGATAGTGACACAGACACCGATGATGCTGTAAAACTGCTTAAACAAGAACGCAAGTGCTAATTTTAAATGGTTTTTGTTTAAAGCATTTTTTTAATTTTATATCTAATGTAAGATTTAGCATTAGTTTTATATTTAGTTAATTAACAGGTAAATATTACTCGTTAGAGTAATTAAAAACATTTTAGACGTCCGAAAGTCCGAGATGCTAGTGTGAAGACGTGCACAATACAAACATTGCAGGATTTACGTATAAGCTAAACAAGCTATAGCTTAGGGCCCCCACTTTCTTGGGGGCCCCCCAAAAAAATTGTCCGAGTGAGCAATTCTCATATATACTTAAATATACTGCAGCATTATTTGTCCCAATGCGGAATGTCCCATACTTTTCACCCAATTTTTTAGCTCGTCTTTTCGAAGAACAAAGTGCTATTGTGCTAATTTTCTCTCTGCATGTATTATTTATTATAAAAATATCGCTTGTTGGTAAGTAGTGGTAATATCACAGGAAATTTTCAATTAAAAATATGTCATGCATTATATTACTTTTAAATGTATGTTTATAGTTAGATTAAATATTCTGCCCACAGTTTGCAAGATGTCAACCAGAAGTTATAAAAGTGGAGCTCAAAATAGGAAAAAGAAGCAGAGAGCTAAAGAAGAGCTCAGCCAATTAACAAAATTAGAAAGTTTCTTAACAAAGATAGATAAGGGGCCTGATGAACCAAAAGCCTCTACCATAGTAAGTCAATCACGGGATATTCATCCTATTCCTGATACAGAACCTGGTATATCTAGTTGTATAGAATCTACTTCAACGAATGAATCAACAAATATTAAGATTTATAAACGAGAGAGTAGTACAAGCACAGACGATTCAGCATCAAAAAACAAACAGAATGATGTTGGGCTATGGGGCGATTTAAGTAAAGATGAGATTTAAAACTGGTTAAAAAAAAGGTCCCTTCAGAATGTCAGCACTCAAATGGTACATTTGAAAAAAATCAAAGAAGCTTTTTGCAAACCAAGACAGATATTGCTCAAAAAGCTTGTTCTATCCAAAACGGGCTAATGGTGAAAAATATTGCAGAGAATGGTTAGTATATTAGCCAGCAACTGGTCGGGTATACTGTTTCGTGTGTAAACACTTTTCAAATTCTTCTACACCATTATCATCCGATGGATTTTGTGATTGGCGCAACATCTATTTAGTTCAAAGTCATAAAAACTCTGTAGACCATAGAACAGCTTCGGTAACATATCTTACAAGAAAACGTGGCTCAACAATTGACTGCCAACTAGCAGAACAGATAATAAAAGACAGTACTGGAAAAATGTTCTTGAACGAGTTGTGGTAGTCATAATTACTATGGAAGAGCGTGGTTTACCTTTCAGAGGAGATAAGGAAGCATTTAATTCTCCTCACAATGGCAATTTCTTTGAATTACTCGAACTTATAGCAAAATCTGATCCTTTTCTAGCAAGCCATATAAAAAAAAATTGGGAATAAAGGATCAGGTGTCACATCTTATCTTTCTAAAACAATATGTGATAATTTTATCCAATCTTCACTCAATCAATTTATTCAATCTTGGATGATTTAAGAACTGCAGGGTACTTCAGTTTATCTGTAGATTCCACTCCAGACCGGTCCCATATTGATCAGCTCTCTGTTATTGTGAGGCATGTTTCACCAGATGATGGGCTCCCTATTGAACGTTTTCTAACTTTTCTGGAGATGGATAGACACACTGGGGAAAGTATGGCTAAGATGGTGTACAACTACCTTACAAATGAGTGCAAAATAAATTTTAGTAAGCGTAGAGTCCAGTCATATGATAGTGCTGCCAATAAATCTAGCAAATGCAAGGGTATGTAAGAAATTTTTCAGGGCTCCTAGTTTGCAAAATATATTTGCATTTTAGCAATTCGCTCAGTAGTTTGAAATTCAGTGTATGATAATTTCAGTATGAAGTCCACTTCAAATTTCAAGTACGGGAATGCACTTACGACCCAGTCCGTATAAACAGCAAAACATCTTTACTCGATTGCTTCATTAACAACCGTATGTAAAGGTGTCTTGAGACTCCTTGCAGTCAACAAACATTCATCTACTGTTTTCAGCCCATTTACGAAAGTCCTCGATTTCTAATTTACTAGGGTTGGATGAAATAATTGTAAATTTTAGTGTTCTTTAAAAGGTTGCCATTTTTTTCCCTCTTCAATACACCTTTTATTCGTCTTGGAATAGTTACTTTAAAACCGATCTATGGAAAACACTAAAACTACTCCAAATAAATTTCCTCAGATAAGATCCCTCATCCGGGATCGATCCCCTATGAGGAAGATGCGAGGAAAACACGTAATTTTGAACCACGGTTAGATGACGTGACAAAACCTGAGCTGGCACCAAACTTCCACACCAACATACGTGAGACACTTTCGGACACAACAGATTTAAGGTGCACCAGCCGCCTCTATACCATACGCTTATAAATATCCAGGCACTGACCCGATGACACTGATTCCAACCAGGAACCTTCCTATTTAGAGGCTAACACCTTAACCACCAGACCGGTTGGTCGGCCCTACCCAATTAAAACAATGGTAATGGTAATTTTTAGTTAACGTCGTACTAGAGCAACACAACGGGCTATTAACGACGGTCCGGGACCGGTCCCTTAAGGGAAAGATCGAGGACAACACCCCGTAATTTTGAACCACGGTCAGATGACGAAGCAACACATGAGCTTGCACCCCACTCTCCAAACTTCCACATCCACCCAACGTGAGGACTTTCGGCCACGACAGGTTTAAAGTGCACCAGCCGCCTCTACACCATACGCTAACAAACATCCATGCCCGGATTCGAACCAGGAACCTTCCGATCTAGAGGCTAACACCTTAACCACTATACCGGTTGGTTTGCCCCAATTGAAACAAATATTTCAAAATTAGGAAGCGTTGTACTTGGATCTTTATAGCCCGTTGTGTTACTACCAGTACGACGTTAATTAAAATACCTATCTACTTTGGATCTTTTCTCTCGCGATTGCGGTATAGTGGTTAAGGTGTCAGCCTCTAGATAGGAAGGTTCCTGGTTCGAATCCGGGTACGGGCACGGATGTTTGTAAGCGTATGGTGTAGAGGCGGCTGCAACACCTTAAATCTGTCGTGGCCGTGTCGTCACGTTGGGTTGGTGTGGAAGTATGGAGAGTGGGGTGCCAGCTAAGGTGTTGCTTCGTCATCTAACCGTGGTTCAAAATTACGGGGTGTTGTCCTCGGTACTTTCCCTTAAGGGACTGATCCCGGACCGTCGTCAATAGCCCGTTGTGTTGCTCTAGTACGACGTTAACTAAAATTACCAAATTACCGTCGTCAATAGCCCGTTGTGTTGCTCTAGTACGACGTTAACTAAAATTACCATTACCCTTGCGCTTGCATAGCTCGTTGTGTTTTGCTCTAGTACGACGTTAATTATTACCCACCGAATTGATACGAATCGAAGTGAAACAAGTATATCGAATTAGTATATATAAAAGCAATGAATTGTTCCGTAGTAACTCACTTGAATATGTGTCCTGAAATTTGCTTTTTAACATTACAGAAATTTCATCATTTGTATCAGTAAAATTTTGCTTTTACTCAATTGCACATTTAGAGCTTTTAGTTCGATGTTATAACGAAAGGACTAATAATGGGTATAGATCTGAAAAATGCGGAACCAGATGCTTCGCAACGGAATGCTCAAGTCAAGACGCCCCTTTGCGATCGGGATCTACCTACAGCTGAAGATGATCCGCACAGGACAGATGGTGCCACAACGACCAAGATTCGAGTTGAGGATGAGGACCGAGGATTCCGTATCAACCCTGGCTGTGTTCGCCACAGTTTTTCAACTCAGCAAGGTCCCAATGTAGGAGCAGAATTTTCATGGCGGAGCAGGATTTATACAAATAAAGGACAAGCAACCCCAGACGTATCAAGAGATCGAAAACGAATGCACGATGCACATGGTTCATTTATAACCATGCTTCCTCCTAAATACATGAGGCATCGAGAGCGTAGTGAAGAAAGAGCATCCACTGAGCAGACCATCCGAAACATAGGAAGTCGCCTCGAGTCAGTATCAATCTCTTCAAAATCCTGTAGTTCGAAAGGTGTGCCGAAGAAAACAAGCCAGATCGGAAAGGCATCCTCTAATCAGACCACACAAGACCTTGCAAGTTTCCTTCAACGAGTATCAATCTCTTCCAAATCCTTTAGTTCGAAAGGTGCACTGATAAAGACAAGCCGGATTTGTAAAGCATCCGCTGAGCAGACCACACAGAACCTTAAAAGTTGCCTTCAGCCAGTATCAACCGCTTCAAAATCTAGTAGTCCGAAAGGTGCACTGATAAAGACAAGACGGATTGGTAAAGCATCCGCCGAGCAGACCACACGTGACCCTGAAAGTTGCCCTCAATCAGTACCAATCTCTTCCAAATCTCCTAGTTCTGAAAGTGCACTGATGAAGACATGTCGTGTTAGTGATTCATCGACAAGACCATTTGTATTCGTCCAGTGTGTAAGGCTCAGTGAAGGAAACTTGCACTCAAGACAGCATCAGAAGACACCCAAAGGAGAAAAGATTTATAACGATAAAGTGTTCCCGAATGTTTCGAACATGCTACAAAACAAACGACCCGACGATTGGAACATCTCGTTTGTAACTCAGCCCAACGCTGCAAGCCTTCAAAATCGCCCACAGTTATCACAATTCTATTCAAAATCGGATTCTTCGAATAGGGTGTTCAGGGGAAAGAATCGTACAGAAAATTATGCGACGAGAGGTAACGTGTGCGATCCGTGTAGAGAACGTTTCCAAAGGAAACAAGGCCCAAACCGCCATCGCGGTCTCCACTTCGAGCGAAAGTCATCTCAGTGTGACATATGCAACAGAAAGTTTCCAAATAGATCGTACTTGAATCAGCACGTGCGAACGCATACCGATGCGAAACTGCTCGAGTGTGTGGTGTGCAAGAAAATATTTTTGCGACAATGTCAATCACGACGTCATAGTCGCATCAACGATCGCAATGAAAACCACTTCTCTTGTAGCGTTTGTTCCAGAATGTTTTCGAAAGCTTCGAACTTGCGAATGCATGCAATAACTGCACACTGTAATGAAAAGTCGTACCAGTGAGCAATATGTTCGAAAACATTTTTACGGAGTTCAAGTTTGCAAAGTCACGCATTGACCCATAAAGAAAGCATACTTTAGATGTGAAGAAAGCTTGAAATGACATTTAACATTCAAAGTGGTTTCGCCGAGATATCTCGTCCGTCAAGGTCTGACTCAAAATGTAAACACAGAATAATTTTTTTAAACTATTTACAATGTGGTCTTAAAATACCTTATCTGAAAGAAAATTTAATTTGACATTATTTAAAAACTACTGTATATATAATGTTTTAAATGGACAAACGTTTCCGTGCGCTTTTAAATTACCGTAGACCTGGAATATAATTGTTTCATTTTTCACAGCTTCGGAAATTATAACTGAATTTTTCACTTCATTCAAAAATACAAATTTGACTACTTAGTATGGTTAACAAACATTTTTAAAACTGAATCATGTCAATTACATGGCTATTTTCACTGAAAATAAATAAAAAATGGTGATTGTTTCGATTTACCTAATGTTATGGAACATTATTCGTAATTGAGTACATTGTTATATAAAAAAATATATTGTAATATTCTAGAATATTACGCTCTTACTTATATTTGTATACTTATTATACTTTAAATGCATTACAGCATAACAGTCAATGTATTAAAATATACAATAAGTGGACAGTTTTCATAATTAAAATGGTAAAATGTATTTTATAATCTGAACATTCGTCAGGATGTAATCTGAAAATCAACAGGTATGTAGCCGACCAACCGGTTTGGTGGTTAAAGTGTTAGCCTCCAGAACGGAAGGTTCCTGGTGCGAATCAGGGTTCGTGCATGGATGTTGGTAAGCGTATAGTGTAGAGGTGGCTGGCGCACCTTAAATCTGTCATGGCCAAAAGTCCTCACGTTGGTTAGGTGTAGAAGTTTGGAGAGTGGGGTGCCATCTCAGGTGTTGCTTAGTCATCAGACCGTGGTTCAAAATTACGAGGTGTTGTCCTCGGATCTTTCCCTTAAGGGATTGATCACGGACCTTCGTCAATAGTTCCGTTGTATTGCTTTAGTACGACGTTAACTAATAATTAGCAATTATCTCGAATCTCCCCAAGGGTATTGATCCAGGACCGTTGTCAATAGCCCGTCGTGTTGCTCTTGTTCGACGTTATTTAAAAATTACCATTACCTCGGAAATTTGGCAATTTTTTACGAGCTATTGACAACGGTCCGGGATTAATCCCCAAAGGAGGAGATTCGAGAACAACACCACGTTCTTCTGAACCACAGTCTGATGACGAGGCAAGACCTGAGCGAACACCCCACTCTCCAAACTTCCACTACAACCCAACGTGAGGACTTTCGGTCATGACAGATTTAAGGTGCACCAGCCGCTTCTACCCCATACGCTTGCAAACATCCATGCCCGGATTCGAACCAGGAAACTTCCGATTTAGAGACTAAAACCTTAACCACCGGTATAGTACCGGTTGTCGGCTGGTATTGGTGGATGGTATGTTTCGAGAGAAAGTGTCAAATACCATATAAAACTTTTTTGTCATTAACTGTTTAAAATTTTTGTTGACCTTGAATGATGAAACTACTTCAACTGCTTCTGACCTTGTTGTCTTAAAGCTGTTTTAATCTGTATTAAATTTATTGCTGGTAGTGTTTATCTTCACATTATCCTTCGGAGAGCGATGATAGTTGGGTTTTCAAGTCTGTTTCGGAGGAAAGCTCTACTTTTAACATTCAAGTTCTATCTGCTTGAAGATTGGTCACATTTCCTGTGTCGATCAACTTGGTTAATCCTTCATCGAGATCACTGAAAATGTGGAAAGCCGAAAACATGTCTTATTTCTTATTTGCAAAGACGTCGGAATCGCAACTGTCAGCTACGTTGCAATATCAAATTGATATGCTATTAGAGCCAATTTAAAAAAAAATCCAAGAGTCTTACGGTCATATTCACAAGTATCGAGTGAACTCGATTAGTTGATCCACGGGTCAGAGTGGGGTGCCAGCTCAGGTGTTGCTTCGTCATCTGACCGTGGTTCAAAATTACGAGGTGTTGTCCTCGGATCTTTCCCTTCAGGGACTGATCCCGGACCGTCGTCAATAGCCCGTTGTGTTGCTCTAGTACGACGTTAACTAAAAAATTACCAATTACCAATTACCACGGGTCAGAGTTAATGGAGGAGGTGGGTAGGCCCTCTACCTTCAGGAACGTAGCTAAGAGTGAAGAAAAATGAGGCGACTGAAGTTTATATACCACTAGCCTCTGCGTAGCTAAAACGGCGTTGTCCGTGGTGTAAGGTATTAATCTGTTGTAAAATTTTCCGCAGATTTCAAATCCGTTGAAAATTTTAATCTATCTTTAACGATTCCGATTTTACGAAAAAGAACTTAACAATCCCAGTCAAAATGTTTATATTTTTTTGCTCTCATTCGCTGAAATAGAACTGTAATCTTTTTTTATTTTTTTTTTGAACGCGATGGGTATAAGATGCAATCTGTTTATTTTCGGAAAGCGAAGTTCACGTGACGTCACAATCTCTTGCGAAAATATAAAAGATATATTCAATTTAAAAATTATTTATTTCAAGAAAATCATATTTTTAGGTATCGATCTAAAGTGAAATTTTCCGCAGATTTCAAATCCGTTGAAATTTTTACTCTATCTTTAACGGGGTCTAGGAGATAGAAAAAAGAACTACATGACTAAAGTTAAATCTTTTTTTTAATCCTCTGCTGGAAAATCTTTTGTCTGTGCAAAATAAAAACGGAAACGGGAAAAATAAATTTAGAATCTGTCATGTCTTTATGTGGTAGCCATTTCAGAGAAAACAATAATTAAATTTCATTTTAAAATGTTCTAGATTGAATTTTAATATTCGCCGCGAAATTTCCTTAGTTTGGATTGGGTACATTTCGATTTTATATGTACAGTTCATCATTTTTTTTATGGACGATTACGAAAGATTTCATAGTTCTTTTGTCCACATTTTGAGTAGAAAAAAATATTTATAATTACCTTTGAAAATCTGGAAAAATATCCGTGGAAGGGAAAATTCAGTTCACTATAAGTGAAGTTGCGTTTTCTCAGGTGTCTTCAACAAGTGTTTAAAATAACATTAGTAACAAGAGTTCAGTTGGGGTCAATGAAAAAGTTCACTATATCCCGGGTTCACCAGCGGAATTTGACTGTAGTACCGTTAAAACATTTTCCCTTCATAACTTGACAGAGCCCTTAATACTCTGAATGCAGTCTCCTTTGAGCTCTCATCCTAAAGTTAATTGCTCAGGTGTTGCTTCATCTGACCGTGGTTCAAAATTACGAGGTGTTGTCCTCGAACCTTTCCCTTAATGGATTGATCCCGGACCGTCGTCAATACGCCGTTGTGTTGATCTAGTACGACGTTAACTAAAAATTACCAATTACCTGAAGGTAATTATAATTAAGTGCAAAATAGCCTTCACTATCAATCTTATGATTAAAAATAATTTTGAATTTAAATTTTTTAGATAGGTATTTTAATTAGTTGGGTAACTATTGGTTGACGGAGCCACGAGATCAATCCCCAAGTGAAAGAACCAAAGACAACGCCTCGTCACTTTGAGTTACGGTCAGACGATGAGGTGTGTAGATACATGAGAGTTGGCACTTCACTCTCATAACTTCCACACCACGCCAACGTGAGGACATTGTAGGCTGCGACAGATTTAACGTGTACATGCCCCTGTGCATACGAATCTTAGGTTAGACCTAGTTTCGAACTCTGAACTATCCGGTTGCTAATCTTCGTTCAATTAACCTTTACGCTGCGGCGCTTATATTTTTTCAATCGTCTCCAGGAACGGCTCTTTCATCTGCATGTCCGACCCCCTTATTAAATTACAAACTTGAGCGATAGAGCCTTGAGAGGCATTTATGACTGGCGCTTTCCTTCCATAGTGTTGTGTGGCGCATATCACCAGAGCGACCTTCTGCTCGTGAATGGGGTCGATACCAGCGGCCACTTAAAATGAGGATAACATTCACCGTACACAGATCTATACCACGCGCTGGTGTAAACGAAATAGTAGTGGTAACAACTGTCTACCTGCCGCAGCGAAAAGGTTAAATATCGTAAGCATACGAAATGGACCATGATACTGCCGATTGCGTTGCTGGGATCTGCTGCTACTTGTGCTGAGCTTGTTTAGGATACTGGGCTTTGTTTACCATCAGACAATTTGTGCAGTGAGTAATTTTCTACAACAGCTTACCATCTGACGCGTGCTTTGAGAATCCCATCACAGCATTCAAACATTAGGGTAGGTGTGTTCCAAATATCGCCTAATCTAACTATTTCTCTGTATCTCAGCCTCCTGGGTTGGGGAAATCAAACTGGAAACGAAATGAATATCACTAGGAACTATTCTTTTTTGGTTTCCAGATATCCTATACCTTCTTTACTTATGACATGTTAAGTCAACTAGTAAAACTTAAAAGTTTCCCCAAGAGAATTTTCATGAGTGGATTCCTAATTTCGCCTATCTCTGTTCCTATTATATTACCACCCACCAGGGAAATTAGGAGCTATTAAAAAACGAGTTGCTCGTAGAGCATTCATACCTACCTTTAGTATTGAATGTACTTTCAAGTCATATATACGAAATTATGATTTGGAAACACCTGGATATTCCCTGAATGTGGATTGGAGACAAAAAAATACGTTGATTACAGCCTCAAATACTTCAGATGCAATAGTGTTGTTGATATAAGTGATAGGAAACTTAATGGTGGCGCTACGTGTGGCAAAACCCTAGATCGTCAAGGTAACTACATAAACTCATAGATGTCGCGCATAGTAGCTTGCAAACACGAGTAGGCGATACTTGAAACCCCTACTCTATGATGTTCTCACATATTCTTGCGTGTGAACTGTCATAGATCTCTGCTGGTCTCAACCGTATACAGATTGAGTCCAGAGTTCGTCGTTTAATAAAATCGTTTGTCATAAAAAGTGACCCCCCCCATTATCGAATGTTTCCGTTCTTTTGGATTATCATAATCTCAGTTCGAATGCATTGAATGATTGTAGATAGACTTTTTGGTTCAATACATGAAGACCGAAACGCTAATTAAAAGAAATTAACCTTTATTAAAAACACTTAAGACGATTACAAAAAATTATAAAGAACATTCATCAACATTGTGTTTCTTCTCTCCAAATTATTTTTCCAATTCCAAATTGCTTTTTTTAATCTCATCTCAAACATGGTCACAATTCAATGTTACCGTTTGCGCTTGAATAATAAATATAAAATCTCGAATCGTTTGCCTGCGTGCAATACAAATTAGATTCTCAAATAGCTTGTACGCTCTCGTAGATTTGATAAAACATTTGCTAACGCCATCTTCAATTCAGGCTGTGATGGCTACGGTGATCATACATCGCGAAAAAATCGGGACAGTCCCGAATAGTAAAATAGATGTTCCATAACCATAGTTCACAAGTGTATAGATTTGTAAATGTATATGAAAATATATACGGAGATTTCAAATTCCAGCGTGGCCTCAAATAAAGAACCAGATACCACAGTCAGTTTAAGCATTTGTGAATGGCATTTGGGTCCTCAAATAGATAACAGGCGCCTCAATCCCATGATAGTACTTTACGCAAGTCCAACTTGATTGGCTAAATCGGATCACATGACCTAGATACGTATGTCATCAAGGTTCATAGTTGTTGGCGATTTATCTCTTCCTTTCTGCTTTCTTCTTTTCTTTTCAAATCCATGGCTATGGGTGGGTAGAGGTGGGAGCCGAAAATTGTATCCTTTTATTATATAAGTTAATAATTATATGTTAGTGTTTTATGTATGCTTTTTGTTACATCAGAATGGTCCTAAGCCAGCGGTGGATACAACACCATCATCCTAAAGCAAAGGGGACGGCAGAGGGGCGGAAAAATATCAGTTGGTAGTGAGTTCAGGAGTGGTTCTTAGATTATTTATGTAAAATCAACGAAAGCTTGGAAAAATATGAAAAGGGTATTAAAAATTAGGAAAAGTAAATTAGAATAAAAAGGAATTAAATTGGAATTTTTTTAAAATAATATGGAGGATCTAAAAATTTTTCCGCCAGCTGGGTTCGAACTCGGAAAGTCATCCTCCACTGCCGACGCTAATCTGAAGGTGGGGGACTTTAGCCATTAGGCCATCGTTGCTTCACGCGATGAAGCTCTTTAAAGTACAAGTACCCTTAATATAAGTTGGCAAGAAATACTACTAACAACCACCATACAACATATATATGAGGAGCAAATCAGAGTCAACTTGTCGGACACTTACGCTGAGGCGCTACACTGCAAAAATTATCCGTTGTTTTTACGGACTTTTCCCGTATATTTGACGGTTTAAAGCTGTTTTGTTGACAAAACGGTTTTTTACCGTTTTTCACTCTAGCCATATACGGTTTAAAACCGTCAGTTCAAATTCGAGTTCTCGTCATTACGGTATTGCTTTGCGTACGATAACTTTCCCTTTTCTTAAATCATTTTAAGATTATTTTCTACACTTGCTCTTATTTTTCAGCAATTATTTTATGGTTTTGAACATCCTGTAAATAAAAGTGCGATTCGACTTTTATTTAAGCTTTTCGTTATTCATCAGTTGGCAACCAGGTCGTATGTATGTTGTTTGGGCGCCATTTTTGATCGACGAGTGCTCAAATAGTTTCAACTCTAATTATCAGGTGAGCTTTTACTTACTTTTCATGCTCCTTTTGTTAATTTTTAGAAATTAGATTCTTACCGTAATGTCTGTGTTTAAATGTGAACTCTGTAATTTCAAAACAAAATTAATCAAACCCTATGTTGTCCTCTGGAGTTTGCATCGAAATGTTCACGGAGTAACATTCCCTTATGGTGCTCAATCTTGCCATCTCTGTTTTAAAAACTACAGGTTGTCCTAAAAGTTCCCGTACTCCAACTTTAAAAATAATTATTGCCCGTGTTTTTTTTTTTAATTATTGAATTTTATCGGCTCTTTAATTTTTATCGTTTCATTTTCTTTGCACTCAAGTTGTTCGATAATAAAGTTCCACGTCATTTTGTTCTTCATTGCAAGATGAATTTCACGCATTCAGAGAATTGCGCTGCTTTAAACTTATTTTGAATGCAAATAATTTTAGCGACATAAATATCCAAGTGATTCAATACCGAGTAAATATGGATCATTTTAAAATTAAATAGAAATTTGACAGTCAAAACTTATTGAAAAATAAAATTAAAGTTTTAGAATTTATTTTATGTATTTATGTCATGTTAGGGCAATGAAGTTGTGCAACTGAAACAGGTCAAGACAATATTTTAAGCAAATTAAAGCCAATTTTTTATTTCCTTAAAACGTGGAGGTGACGAGATGTTTCAGATTCATCTAACACAATGTAAATAGTCTTCAGGTATTTAATAAAAAATGTACTATTCATGAGTATTCATTGTCAGTTGTTTTAAAATGGCCATAACCTCATCTTGAACTGTTGCTTCACATTCTTCATAGGAAACAAATTTAATGTCATATCATCTCGACATGAAGCGGATCTGGTAAGAAGCTTCAAAACATTCAATGACATTTGCCACATAATAGCAAACACTCTTTCTACCAAATACTTTGACAATTACATATTCATTAAATGCATTTGAGTCGGGTCGCAAAGATTCAGACAGTGAGTAGAATGACAGAACATTAAGTTTTTCACTATTTTCATTTTATCTATGTAATGTGATTTGGTCATGTGAATCTCTGAAATGCACATGTTGTATCTCCCAAAATCAACATGTATCAGTATCTCATCTGTTCCAAGGTTATCTTTAGGTTGAAAATTGACCTGTATTGATGGGACTATGTTGCAAACATGCTTCATGAAGTAACGAAGCATATCATTAAATTTATTAACTAGCGCTTTGACTTCTATTTAAACTTTTGATTTAACCACTTTCTTAGCTGACTTTTTTTTATTTATTTCACTGTAAACTTCTTTCCTCTTCCATTGCTCAACACATGTAATCATTTGTCTCAACGTGTTTGTTAATGCACTTCTTTCCAGACATTCTTCTTCACTTTTTACTACATCCTGACAGCAGAGATTTAACCATCTAATCTAAATCATTGTAATTAAGAACTTTGAGGCTTTTTAATTTTTCAAAAGTTAACAAAACATTTTCATGCTTTTCACATGCACATGTTTCTTACATCAGGTTGCAATACCCAACAGCTTCATCTGGGTTAACTACTCCACTCTGTTTGGTGGAATATTAATTTTTTTTTTCCTTCAAACAAAATTTTCTTGTCTTTTCAACCTATTTTTTTTGCTGAGCCCTCTTTTATGTTGTAAAGTTCTGGATCATTTTTAATTCTATTTCTTTTTTGCTAAGACTCCTTCCAGACTTTCCTAAATTTGATTATATCAGATTTCTTAGACATGGTACCAACTAGGCCAGATTGACATGATACCAACTGGTACTATGTCAGAAACAACAAAGAGAATTTCAGTCATGAGGATACTTAAATTATCTCCCAACTCAATGGCATATTTTTAAGGAAAAATTAAAAGATTTTATCAGCGTACACAATCAGACCCAAAGTTACAAGTGTTCAAACATTGTAAATCAAATAAAGCTGTTGGGCTTTATTCTACAGGTTCAAATCAGAACCAATTGGCAAGTTAAATCGGTACTGGTTAGAGAAAAAACAGTTGGACTGCTTATTTGTTTACCCAAGATTGTTCTTACTTTAATAAATAACCATTTATAATCACTATTTTACCATATCATTGTACAAATTCCTGATAAGAAATATTTGCTCACCTCCATGAAGGTGAAATTTCAATGGTTGGACCACATTTATGCCTAACCTAAAACAATCCCAGCCATGTGCTTTGATTTCCAGATTGTTTTGTACATTTTCTAACTATATGTCGTTGAAAAAAGTTCAGCAATAAATGAAAATATATTAAGTTACAAAATGCCATGGCAGTGACATTGTTAAAAGAACTCAAGAATTTTCTGAGTGTAAATATAAGAAACAGACAAAATCATACTTGCTATTGAGTCAAAGATATCTTACAGTAAAGATGGCTCATTAGAGCTTCTTTTAATTACACTTTCAGACATGTACTGCCTTCTAGTAGACTTTTTTAAAGGTTATTTACTTTTTATGCAGAGCTGACAAAAATAGTAGGGACAAAATAATTTACTGATTTTTCAACATTAAATTTAATGAAAAATATAATAATTTCTGGTGCAATGAAATGAAAACTGTTAACAATGAAACTATTAATATTAAATACAGCTATTAAATAAAGGAATTTTTATACTTTTTAAGTTTCAACTATATTTCTTAACCTAGAAACAGGGTTAAGAACAGCCACGGAGGTGATATTTTCCATGTTTAATTCACTTTTTTAAGTATAAATATGCAAATATTTATTCACTTGAAGATATCTGATGAAAATATACCTCAATTAAGATCTATTACTATTGTATAAAAATCAATTGACACATGAAATTCATAAAAAAAAAAAATACATGTGACTCAAATTTCCACTTAATTTCAGAATGACCCAGATACAGTATATCAACTTAATTTTTTGGAATATTAGAAGTGCATGAACAAGACTCTTGGTTCCAACAAGACGTTGTAACCTGCCATACAAGTTATGACACCACGGGCATGCTTCAAGATTTTTTTGGCGATCGACTCATCTCAAGAAACTATTGGCCACCTCGTTCCGTTATCTACACATTCCTGACTTTTTTTCTGTGGGGATATTTAAAGAACAAAGTTTATGAAGATAATCACCAAACAATAGGTGATCTGAAAAGTGCCATTACTCAAAAGATACAAGAAGTCATTCCCAGCATTTTGAAAGGTGTTTCTAAAAATATGTGTAAACTACTTCAGCTTTGCCTCCCAAGAAAATTGCAGAAATTTTAAACATTTACTATAAATGTAAGTCCACATTTTTTTCGTTTATAAGTGCTTTTCACCATTAACATAAAAATATTTGTTTTAAAGTTTGTTGATTTTGTATAGTAAATTCCCGAATCGTCAGTACAGGAACTTTTAGGACACCCTGTACAATTCATGTTTTTCAAGATCATAAATTTGTCAAAGAAATGTGAAGAATTGAAGGCACAATTGTAAGTTGCAGTTTAAGTACATGCGAGAACATTACTTTAACTGATTTGTCGCAGTTAATTTCTCACATGACATTTATTAAAAAAAAGGGTTGGGTGCTATAGTGTTTGATTGTATTTTTTAAATTAGCTTTAACCCTTAACTGGCTGTGTTACAAACCGTCTCGTGACTAGTGTGGAGGGGTCTCTCAGACCACACTCCCAAAAGTGTGTATAAAGTTAATTCATATATATTAATGAAAGATTCTTTAGATAATTATTATTTATACATTTTAAATTTAGATAATTCAATTCTTAACATGAATATATTTTATATTACTATACAAGTAAAGTAGATTCCATGTCTCTTCAGGCTCAGCTTTTGGAACTAATTTTGCAGGACATTTCAACCCTGGAAACTAAAACTATGTTGTGGTTTGGTGTTCTAATGGCAGGATTAGGTTCTCCCCCCCCCCCTCCCAGCATCTCATTTGAAGTTTTTTTTCCGTAGAAATATTCTTGTGAAGACGCACTTGAAATGTCTTCATCTGCATAAATTTCCGAATCCGTTTCATGTTTGCTTTCAATAGTATCCGAAATTTCACTGTCTCAGCTCTCTATTTCCGACCAATTATCAACAATATCCTGAACTTCTTTTTGTGCTAGATACAGAGGTAGTTTCTTAGTAAAGTTTGTTACCATTTTAGACTCAGCTGAAATTCCATACTCAAACAGACTATTTCATTCAGCAAGAACACTAACGCAAATGCTGTGAAGGGTCTAAGAGACCGTGGGGGAAATGCAAATAGTGTGAAATACGAAATAGTTGGGACATCCAAACCAGTGTTGGAATGTGGCTTCTCTTGGACGTAGTAGGAAGGTACTGAATAGGACATTGACCAATATTCACTTTGAGAGGTGGAAACGACCTGTCACTCGGGGTCTGTGAGACCCATGACAGCAGTTAAAGGTTAAATAAACTTGTTAAACTTTGAATAAAGCAAAATCACTAAAGAATTTTTCTCTGTGCTATTTGTATTTTACAGGTGTTTTCTAAGGATGAATCCTGATAAAGGATCCAAAGCCTCCAAAAAAATAAATCCATGAATCAAAAAGTTTTGACCTTATAAAATAAACTTATGGACTTTGAATGGTGTTGAACATTTCATTGAATAGATATGAATATTAGGTATCTTGATTCTGTTAATTGCATCAAAGTTATTCTATTGTAATCGTGGTTTGATTTTTAAAAATTACAATCAATGAACCCTGATTATATTTGTATTTCTGTTTATTGTATATTTTTGCCTGCTCATTTTGTATTACTTAAATTATATATGCAACAAACAAATGTACCTCACAAAACATTATGTAATTATCGTGTTCAGCACAGCACAGTGTATAATGTAACCATATTTAAAGGTGTTTTGCTATTTAATAAAAGTTATCAAGGTTTCTTAAATGAAAAGCTCCAGAGTTCTATATTTTGAAAATTTATCACTGTTGACATTATAAGAAGACAACAATATTTATTTTTTCATTTATACGGACTTTTTTCTACATGCTTATATAGTTTGTTACTTAATAAGTATCCTCAACATGCATATTGAAAAATGATTTACTTTAATTTTTATTATTCTGTATAATTGAATAATATTCTAGCATAATTTAGTTAGATTATTTAATTTAAATGTTTGAACATTATTGAAATAACAAAAGTAATAAATATTATACAGTGAAACCCGTCTATAACCATTCTGTAGGGACCTAAATAAAATATTGTTATAGACAGTATCGTTACACACAGATTTCACTGTATATTGACAGTATTATGAATAAAAGGTACTGTGTACAGCACAGTATTTTTCTTTAATTTATTTGCTCTGCAATAGTTCTATACTATTTTAAAAGATGACTTTATCATTTTATCCACACTTCGAAACTAAATTTCAGAGAAAACCCATTATTTTGTGCGCAAAACTGTTTCAACTGTATAGCTGATATTTACATTTTTACACAGTTTGTAAACCTTATAGTATTTAGTGTAATTGTATTATTTTGTGGTAAAACCATATTCACTGCATAATTGCAGCATATTTTTTATGGTAACTGGTTGTAACTTAAATTCCATATGGTTTTGTAAACAGTTATAAACTAAAAACTACAGTAAACTTGTTCTTGACTAGTTAAAAATAGTTCTGATTGCGAAATTATACTGTATTTTTTATGGTAACTGGTTGTAACTTTCACCGATTAAATACTTTTATGTAAACAAGTGAAAACTGAAACATACAGAGAAAACTAGATCTCATTGTAAAAAACAGTTGCGACTACAAATTTACTTCATAACTTTTACGGAAAAAATGTGATATATGGCAAAATACCGTTGTGAATACGGTTTTACTTAGTAACTTTTACGGGGGAAACTTGGTCTTATATGGGGAAAACCGTCGAGAATACGGTTTTACTTCGTAACTTTTACGGGGAAACTTGATCTCTTATGGGAAAAAACCGTTGTGAATACGGTTTTAATTCGTAACTTTTACGGGAAAAACTTGGTCTTATATGGGGAAAACCGTCGAGAATACGGTTTTACTTCGTAACTTTTACGGGAAAAACTGGATCTCTTATGGGAAAAAACCGTTGTGAATACGGTTTTAATTCGTAACTTTTACGGGAAAAACTTGTTCTCGTATGGTAAAAAACCGTTATTTCTACGGATTAACTTCGTAATTTTTACGGTTAAGCACAACCAACCCAGCTGCCAGTTTAAAACCGTAAATTTTACGGGATTTTTTTTACAGTGTAGTGTATGCATTGTATTTCTACGAAACAACGCGCATATTCAAAATCAAATGGTTACTGCAACAATCAGATTGGCGAGATATCCAAGTGAAGCCAAGCCCGTGAAACTAGCCAATCAAGTTGGACTTGCGTAAAGTACTATCATGGGATTGAGCCGCTTCTAATAGATAACGCCGCACATTTTGGGTCCGATAGAGCAGCAGTGTATATACATAGGAATGATAATTTTGTAGGACGCTTGTGTCCTACAGAACTGACTGTGATTTAAACTTTTATAAACCACTGAACTCCATTATACCATAATAAGAACTCTCGTGAAGTGTGGCTGATTAAGAAAACGAGGAATGGACAATTAGCCAAATTAGAATCCGAAAATGGAATTGAGATATTGCTTCAATGGACGATTGAAACGGAAAGAAAATTGAATGGCATTAGATAAGAATACTTCTCTGAAAGATATCCAGGAAGGATTCTAGTGTTAGATGATTCTGAGAAATGGGCATTGAAAGACGCCGAATACTTGGGGATTGGTTGATTTATTTGGGGTTAATGGCACGAGGTGTAAAAGCATACAAGCTGCGCCAAATACACGACAGAAAGTAACCCAATAAAATATAAGAAAATTTAAGGTTCATTTTTCCAACCGATAATAAAAATAGATTTTAAAATGCAATATTCGAAGCAGGTTGACTTAAAAAATAAATATTCAAACGTCGAGCTACAATAGTGAAATTATTGTCGTCAGGTAAAAAAAGTTTTGATGAAATTTAAGAAAGGAAAGATAAAAGCACTAGATGCAATTTAAAAATTGTATATTTCATACAAATTTGAGTGGGGAATTTCTCAGATCTTCAAAATTGTGGTTAAAAAATGAGTGGCAGTGACGATTAAAATATGGCGAATAGTAAAAGTAATTACTACACATTAAGTAAAAAGCACTATACACAAGTGCAGAATACACTGGGGACAAAGATGTGTTATTAGAGATAAGGTTCAAATATTTTCAGAGCTTTAAGGGAGTAATGATAAATTTCAAATTCTAAAAATACATGCCAGCCTAGCATTAATGTTGCAAGACCAGAAATTACTTTTCCTAGGTTTCCAGAAGAGGTATCTATTACAGGATGGCAACAAATTCCTTGAAAAAAATTTCCCTTAAGAAATGTTGTGATCCGTGATTGTTATCGCTAAACAGTATCCTAAAATATTCTTAAATATTTAGGTAATGGTAATTTTAGTTAACGTCGTACTAGAGCAACACAACGGGCTATTGACGACGGTCCGGAATCAGTCCCTTAAGGGAAAGATTCGAGGACAACACCTCGTAATTTTGAACCACGGTCAGATGACGAAGCAACACCTGAGCTGGCACCCCACTCTCCAAACTTCCACGCCAACCCAACGTGAGGACTTTCGGCCACGACAGATTTAAGGTGCACCAGCCGCCTCTACACCATACGTTTACAAACATCCATGCCCGGACCCGGATTCGAACCAGGAACCTTCCGATCTAGAGGCTAGCACCTTAACCACTATACCGGTTGGTCGGCTTTTAAATATTTAGGATCAGATGGGGTAAAAGAATCATTCTCTACAAATATTTTGTATTTAATTAAAACTTCACTTTATTAACATTATAAAACTGCACCTTTTACTCTGATAAACACGATTAAAAAAATAATTGAATCTTTCACTGAAAAAAAAAATTACGTGTTTAGGAAACTTGTCAGAATTGAGAATCCAGGTCAATTCAGTTTCTGTTTTTAAGAGAACTATCCAAAAAATATTTCTCTATAATCGATGGCAAGCAGTCAACCCAGGATCAGTCGATCTTTGAAAAGCTTGTTCACTGTAGATACAAAATCCTCGAAAAAAATTTCCCCGATATAACAATTCCCTTCAGAAATGTGATACGTAATTGGTATCGATATTCACTATCCACACGACAATATTTAAAATATTTAGGGTCAGATGGGGTGAAAGGATCATTCTCTACAAATATTTCGTATTTTTTCTCTTCAGATATTTTAATTATAATTGTGCAAGGGTTGGAACCCTTACAAAGCAATTGAAAAAAATGGAGAAAAAATACAAAATATTTTTAATGGTACAGCTTCAGTCTACGTTTATAGCGGTGTCAACGGTATTGTTGAAATTTTTTTTGGCACACTTCTAGTAGCGAGTTTTGCTAGGTTAAGGCAACTCATCTTTATTACGTTTAGCCTTTTCCTCGGCCAGCGGTTGGATTTTGATTATTCTAGAAAGTTCTTTCATAATGCGCTTAACTGTTGTTTGATTTCATTGGCTCATTTGAAATAATCCTTTCCTTGGCAATTTTGGAAGTGCGCCAAAACAAATCGCCAAGGCCGTTGCCACCGCTATAAACGTAGACTGAAGCTGTACTAAAAAATTCTACAAAAATGTAATGGCAAGCAAAAAATATGAATTAAATGCACAAAAATGCCATCTTTAGTTACACAAATTTCAAATTGTGTACCAGAAGTTGTATCGCCGGCCTCAAGTCGACGAGACGCTCTGGCCGGGAAAACCACGCCGGATAACTCATCATGGCTTCCTAAATAGGACAAACCATAATAGTTGCCGTATAAGTTACCAAAATTTTAAAGTTCCCTGATTTTATGTGAAATTTGGAAATTTTTCCTGATATTTCCAGAATTAAAATGTTCCATCAGAATTCCGTGATTTCCCGGTTCTGTTACCACTCAGTAGTTAAAAGGTTATATGCAAACCCATCAGTGAGAATTGTTTTTCCCTCACCAACTAGTAATCATAGCCTTTGGCACCAAATGATTATCTTATTGCAAGAATTACTAAACCCACCAAACATGGATGTGCTTTGTTTATGTTACCACCAGTATCCTAATTTAACAAATAGTCATACAAAACCATATGACCTGACTATGTGGGAGGAGGGCTGTATCATTTAAGAAACAGTATGGCATGACTTAATTTTTACGGAATATAAGAACATGGATTTAGATTCAAAATTAGGAGGGGAATCAACTAGTGAGCTTAAATTTATGATTCAACTGCTTGGAGTGTTGCTATACATCATTTTCGTCAGCAAAGCAGATGGTCATTGCTATAAAAGTTATGTCATGAAATAATTTTTTTTTTGCTTCTCCTGAAAACTAACCAAAATTGAGTTATGACATGCTGTTTCTTAAATGATGATGAGCCGTTATTTTTGAAAGTGGTACATGTCCACTTTGGGAAAAAAAAAAGAGTTTATTTTCTTTAACAATTTTAATAATTATTATTGCACAGTAAAATTTAACAGGTTTATAGTGTTAAAAACATTATCCAAATTGAGTAAACGTTTGCCAGTATTTTAAAATTAATTTTAACGCAAACCCTGAAATATCTCGATTAAAAAAAATGGACTTATACCACTTTTTTAAAAAAATGGCTCATATATTCATTCTCAAAAATAGCATTTCAAACAATCCAGCCAACAAATATTAAAACTTAATGAATGTTTTCATGCTCTATGAGCATTAAACATGATGCTTAACCATTTAGAGATGAAAATTACTCGACAAATACATGTTTTCCAACTCCCTATCAGGGAACCCATTTGAAGGTCCTCTGTCTGAGGACACTCCCATGTATTACAATACAACTAGCCGTTAAGCCAGCATCTTGCAAGAGTTCACGATATTTCTAATCACACTCTTTGTTCTTCTGAAAGTTCAAAGGTTTCATTAGAACATCTGGCTCTCTTATAAACATTTCTAATAACACTCCGTGTAACTCCATAATTAAAATCAAACTATGCGCAAAATTTGCAAAAAACACTCAAGCGTGGACTCATTATTGTTAATTGTTTTTGTTACCATTTGGTGATTGTCAAATAACCCCGATTTCTGTGTCATGTACATTAGTAAAATATAAAAAAGATGGTTTCGAAAAAAAGTTTTCTCGCGATTCATATTAATAAATCTTCTCTCCTGCATGAACACGTCTGCTTTATTAACACTTCTCTCTGCACTATACATCTAATGGTTTCTCTCCATCATGGACACGTTGTTTATGTTTCATCAAAGTATTTTTATCTGAAAATTTTTTTTTGCACACTTCACACTCATACGGTTTCTCTCCTGTGTGGACACGTCTATGTCTCCGTAAATTTGCTTTTTGCGAAAACCATTTCATGCACAATTCACAGGTGTAGGGCTTCAGTTCAGTGTGGATAAGATAATGTTGTCGTAAAGTATAAACTTCCGAAAAGTGTTTCATGCATATTTCACACTTGTAAGACTTTTCTTTAGTGTGGACACGTCTATGACTTTGCAAGTGGCAAAATTGAGAAAACCCTTTCTTACACAATTCACAAATAAAAGGTTTCTCACCCGAGTGAACATGTCCATGCCTTTTTAAACTATAGTTATTAGGAAATGTTTTGTTGCATACATCGCACTCGTATGGCTTACGTCCTGTGTGGAGATACTTATGCCTTGTTAAGTTCCAACTTTGCGCAAATCTTTTCCTGCATATTTCGCAGACATACTCCCCTTTCGAATTCATACAGTTATGTTCATCCATCAGTTCAATGTGCTCTGGTCTATGTTTTATCAAAGCACTCCTGTTTAAAAATTTTTTCTTGCAAATTTCGCACTGATACGGCTCTTCTCCTAAGTGGACGATTTCGTGCTTTCGTAACTTTGAACTACACACAAACTTTTTGTTACATATGTTACAGGGGAAAGGTTTCTCACCCGTGTGCGAGCGCCTATGGACCGTTAAGCTACTCTTTTGTGAAAACGTGTTCCCGCACACATCGCATTCGTGAGGTTTTTCACCAGTGTGGATAAGGCAATGACTCCGCAAGTCTCCATTACATACAAACTTTTTGTTGCAAGTTACACAGCTAAAAGGCTTTTCACCCGAGTGGACTCGTCTGATATGTGTCAGTAAATTGTACTTGTGTAAAAATGTTCTTTTGCACACTTCGCACTCGTTTGTTTTTTCACCGCTGTGCACACTCAAATGCTTTTTCAGAGATGCTTTATTTCCCAGCACTTTGTAGCAAACAGTGCATTTGATTGGTTCCCCTTGAGAGTCGAGTTCATGATGCGGTTCTAGTTGCTCGTGTGCGGAACCTTCTCCATCGCTAAAACCATTTTCAACTGAACTGTCCCTCTGCTTTAGGAGCCCAGGTGCATTCACGGAACAATCCGATTTTTTGCTGATTTTTGACTTGTTTGGATTCATTTCAAATATAAGTGTACCATACTCAAATAAAACAAAGTGTTCTATGCCGTGCAATTGCTCAGACGTATTCAAGTTTGGTTTACTGGGAAATGTTTCAACATAAATTTCACACTTCTTTATATTCTTTCCAGGGCAGGATGCATGATGCTTTCCATTAAAAGAGGGACCAAGTACTACTTCCAGAAAACTGAAATTAGGAAACAAACTATAAATCTATTACACACTGAAATAACCAAAGGAATACAGAAGATAAGAACTACAGAACACAAGTAATATTTTAAGTGTTTGAGCCACAGTAGAAATATCTTTATACAGCTTAATTTTAAACATCACATTAGAATTTCATAATACATCCTTAATCCTCCTGATGGTTGTTTTGCAGAGGTCTGTCATCATTTACAAAACCGACAAGATCAAACTAGACGAGATATCTTCTCCATCCAGATCTCACCATTTCTTGTCATAAGAAAATTGACTAGATCGTGATCTCGTCATCATCAATATCTTGATGACAAAATATTTTTTTGTCAAAATCACTTGGAAGGTTAACTACTCTGTCACATACAGAATGTAAAAGAGTCCAGAATTTAGTAGTAGATTTATAACTAGGGTTATATCTGAATACATAAAAATTTCATTGATGCCAGATATAGCATAACAAATGCGTCCAATTTAAAAATCAACTGCAAGCAAACATTTTTATTAAAACAAAATTAAGATTACATCTTAATGTTTATTTTCAGTTCAACAAAGTCCAGTTAATATACTGCTCTTTGTAAAAAAATGCAACACCATGAAGGAGTCATCAGAATGAAATGAAATTTAATACATTAAAGGCTTGTATTAGTACAAATTAATGAATAAATTTTCAAAGAAAAAAAAATATATTAAGTGTCTGAAATCAAAATTTGGTGTAGCCACCACGTGCTGCAATAATTGCTGCTATACGACGTGGCATGGAGTAAAACAGATGTTGAATGTCTGCTTGTGGAAGAGAATTCCATATTGTTTGTATGTGCACCCAAAGTTCGTCCTTTGAAACTGTAGGACGCCGATCACGAGCGAGACGCCGACCAAACAAATCCCACATGTGCTCAATAGGCAACATATCCTGTGAATAAGCAGGCCAAGGAAGAAGTTACATGTGTTGGGCTGAAAAGAAGTCTCGAACATTCCTTGCAACATGTGGGCATGCATTATCCTGTTGAAAGATATCTCTAGGGATGCCTTGAAGGAAGGGAACGACTTCGGGCTTTAGCACTTCACGGACGTACCTGTTGCTATTAAGATTACCCTCAATTTGTAGCAGCTGATAACGTCCATGATATAAAATCACACCCCAGTACATAACTCCAAGGGTGTTCGGCCACTATGACGTTCGATAACACACTCTGGAAGGCAGTGTTCACCGGCATAGCATCTAACACGAATGCGGACATCATGGTTCCACAAATTAAAGCGGGATTCATCAGAAAAGACAACTTGTTGCCAATCAGCCCGCCAGGCTCTGTGCTCATGAGCCCATTGCAGACGCAGCTGTCGATGGTTTTGCGTGAAGGGGATGTTGTATAAAGGAATCCTTGCACGCAGTCCACGGTGCAGCAGATGTTAGCGAATTGACGAAGCCGACTTCAGTACACCTGTAGAAGTAGACCAAAGTGCTGCGAACTGCCTGGAAGAAGCTGTACAGTCATTCACCGCCATGTGTACCAGGTGTCTATCATCGCGCACTGACGTCACCTTCCGTCGCCCACTCCCAGTTTTTCAAGTTGTCCGGTGCTAGTCGGTCCACTGCTTCCAAACTCGCATCAGTGTGGAACTGTTCCGCTGCACACGAGCTGCTATTGCGTGATAGGAAAATCCTCCTTCACGAAGGCCGATGATTCTCCCCGTTCAAACTTTGTAAGTGGTTGAAATTTCACCCTATTTTGTCATGGAAGCATACTTAGGTCTCACTAAACGTTCGCCACTAAAAAATAACCATGCACTACTTTCAATACCCCGCTACAGCCCTCTATTTATACGCTTTTAGCATCAGTTCAGAGGGCGCTGCTCACACCACGCATGTGTGGTGGCTCTGAAACTTTACTATTTTGCATAACATCCTATAACTGACATTTGCAGCAAATTTCATTCCATTCAGATGATTCCTTCATGGTATTGCATCTTTTAAAAACAGCAGTGTATATTTGAGAAACAAATAAAAATATCTATTGACATAATCATTTAAAAGTGTTTTTTTTTTAAGTATAGGAGATCTGTCTAGTACTATTCCTGAACCAAGTTGTACAGCCAAACACTAAGAAAGGTTTTGAGTTATTTAAGCTAAATATAAAGATATTATATACTTTTTTTTTCCTTTTGAAATAAACCTATTCACTTATTTTTGGCAGAATGCATTTGGTACAGTTTTTAACTATAACACTTATTTTAACACAGACATTTGCTATGTTCAGAACCATCTCTGATATGTGATACAATTTTATTTGTCGCACCGACCTTTAAGTGTATGCCCCGATTTTAATACTATTAAATCAATCAATAATCTTATTGTTACTAACTTGTTAAGTATAAACCCCTCACGCAAATAATTTTTTATTAATCAGATACTGGTTTTAAATTTGTATTTAAAATGTGATTGGTTATTTGATACTTCCTTATTTTACCGGACACTGACAGTCTAGTTATGCAAAGTAAACACGCCGATAAATTGCCATGTTTAGTCGGCAAACTAACACTCATCGACTCCTGGTGTTCAAATTCGTTTATCATGAAAGAGTGTGTTCGTAACCTGAAGAGTGAAGTTCAAATTAACGCGCCATTTTGTGGTTGTCAGGAAAACAAAGAAATAAGTATAACTTTGTTGATCCTACCACCGACACTTAAAAAAATGAAGCTGTTATAGGGTTCTGCAAAATTGCAGAGTAATAATCAATAGGGAACATTTCATCATCAGTCGTACCTCGTTGAATTCATGTAACAGCACCATGTGATGGCGGAATAAATTATTTTTATCATTTTATTTATTCCCATTATTTGTTGTAAATAACATTATATGTGTAATCCCCCACTTCTTTCACCTAATTAATTTCACTCAAGGTTGCTAAAAGGAAATACAGTACACAATCCGGAAGCCTCGGGATCTCAGCCATTGCGGATATTGGATTATTTGCACATTTTTTGTCAAAAAAAACTTAATCTACCCCTTGCACAAATTTTGTGTTTGCAATAGTAAAATAGCAGATATATAAATAGGAATAATTATTTAAAAAGGGAAAAACATTTTTGCAACAAATTTTACTTGCAAATCTTTTAATTTTTCCGTGTGGTATTTACCCTGAACATGTCTGTTATTTCATCAACTAAGTCCAGGTTTTACTCCTTGTTCTTTAAAAATTGTTGAAATATGTAAAGAATGAGTGAGAAAAACAAAAAAACTCTGGTTAGCAAAATGACCGGATTTTTTACAATTCCGGATTTTGGACTTTGTACTGTACCTTATCTAAATGTACTTTTGTACAATTTTGTCTCATAGTTAAAATTTTCTGATTTGTTTTAAATTTACAAGCAAATTCTCTTATTTATCCCCACAAAGTTTGGAGAGGCTTGGCCAGACCACTCTATCATTATGACCAGATGCCTCCATCTCCCATGTACCAATGCATAAATAGTAGCCATGGTCATAATTAGAAGAGGAATTGGGATACTCAGCCGAAGTCAAGATTTTACAAAAACAAATGCTACAGTTGGCTAAATCTATGTCAGCTGAAATGTGCTGACATGCGACAGCTGATATGTGACTCTGAATGGATATTTGGTATTTTTAATTAACATCACAATGGACTAACGCACCGTACAATTGGCTACAATCCGGGACCAATCCCTGAAGGGAAAGATCTGAGGTCAACACCACATAATCTTTTTAAATCATGGTCAAAAATCGTCCCTTCATCATCATTCCCTTTTGTAACAGAAATCAATGTTGAAAAGCTGAAAGCCTAATTTATTTCCATATAAATATCTAGTATGCTAATAAGGAAAAACTAAGCTAGGGAAGTAGTTTAATTAACGTAACACTGGAGCAACACAATGGGCAATGGTGGTGGTCCGGATCAATCTCGAAGAGAAAGAACCGATGACGATATCAAGTAATTTTGACCCACAAACGGATGACAAGGATACACCTGAGCTGGCACACCACTCTCCAAACTTTCCCATTTCCCCAAAATGGAGACATTTGAGGCCACGACGGATTTAAAGCGCACCATCCCCTTTGTACACGACGGTCTTCGAAATCACAATCCTCCAGTTGCTAATCCGCGATGCGACTCTCAATGGGATAAAACAATAAAAATTTCTTACGCTTCGCTTCACAAACTTCCTAGACGTGTCCTAGGGGACCCGAACCTTTCAAGCAATACATTGTACGTTGAACAGTAAAAAAAACCTCTAAAACCAGTTTACTTAGTTTGGACGATCACACAAGCGAAACATGTGGATACGTTAGCGACACACGCAAAGCTATGTTATGTTATAGGTTAGGCGCACACACACGAAGAAACGTTCGACAAACAAGTAAACATCACACAACCACCATCGAAGCTAGCAAATTAGTCTTGGTTTCGCGAGCGATACGTACCAGAAAACAGTTGAAAAACATTTTACGCACGAGCTTACCAGCACGAAATGTCATTAAAATATATTCAACCAACAATATATGATTGAATAGAATACAAACTACGAAGTTAATTCTTCTCACATCTTATCCAGGACCAAAACAAACTATAAGCTATTGCCAGATATAACAGAAAAAAAAGTTAACTGATAGTTGAATTTTCATCGCAAAAACCGGTACCAAGGTAGCAGGTTGGCATTCTAACTAACATGTAAAGGTAATTTTGGTAATTTCAGTTAACGTCATACTAGAGCAACACAACGGGCTATTGACGACGGTCCGGGATTAGTCCCTCAAGGGAAAGATCCGAGGACAACAGCTCGTAATTTTGACCCACGGTCAGATGACGAACAACACCTGATCTGGCACCCCACTTGCCTCCTCCTGGAAATGAAATGAATGAAATAATGGGTGAGCCGGAATGTATAAACAGAAAATATTAATTTTACTTTCTTGTATTGGCAACACTAAAAAATATCTGTTTTCTCAAGCTGTGTGAAAAAGAGATTTCTGTTTCTTTTCTTATTCTTTTAATTTTCTTTTCTATTTCTTTCTTTTTTTATGTCCTGATGCGCGTATTTTGAATGTAATTTTGACTGATTTCACTTGTTTCGAAAAAGAGAAAACAATGATTCATAATGCTTTGGTCCCTGGCAAACAACAGTAAAAATGCCTTGCAGCATAACGTGGTAAGCTCAAATTTGCAATATACAGAACTCCAATTACCGGAACAATTGGGACCAGACCCTCTAAGGATCAAACCCCATCCGGGTGGAGTGGTCGTTCACGGTAAGACGTTTGTCGCCAACTAATTTTTGTCGCCAAATCAAGATGGCGGCCGAATTCCGTAACAGCAGATAGGGTTGCAATAACAAAAACGGCAGATGTGAAGAAAATCCGCAAAGGGTGAAGGTTACCATATTTGGCGACAAATCGCCTTCTTACCGTGAACGACCACTCCACCCCCATCCGGATAATTGGATAATTCACGAAATAACTTTATTTTGTAGCAAGAAGACGAATTTTGGTTTGTTATGTAACATAATTTAAGACTGAAAACAATTTTGCTTGTTTCGCTGTCTCTACTTATTTCCGTGCAGCCAGTTTCAAGTGATTGACGATGAGTAGTTGTACATGGCTCTGCCGCTCTATTCATACTCATATTAGTAGCTCTCTGTATGTGAACGACATCCCGAAAAATCAATCATCAATGTTTGATATGTTTGCAGATGATACAGCCATGTTTGCCAGGCATCATTATCTTACGTCATAACCACACTCACATGAATCTTGGCTTACTGCTTGGAAAATCAGAATTAATGTTGAGAAATGCCAAGCTATGCTTTATACTAGGAGATGAAATATACCTGCCCCTCCCCCTATTTCTTTATGGCACTGTTATACCTTGGTCCCCTAATTGCTCTTATCTTGCAGAAATTTTGGACTCCCATCTAACGTGGAAAAACCACATCTCCTTCCTTAATTTAGAAATAAAGTCATTGCTGCTAGGTCCAATTTTTACCCCTCAATTGGTCGAAATTGTAAACTCTCAATCGACAATAAACAGCTCCTCTACAAAACCATGATTAGACCAAAAATCAGCTACGCCAGTCTTGTCTGGGGATATGCAGCGAAAACTAACCTCCAAAAACTAGAAGCTATGCAAAATTCTACTATCCATCTTATCAGCGGTTATCCCTGGTACTACAGAAACAATAAAATCTGAAGATCTTGAAATTACTGAACTTAAAAAATTCTTCAGTAAACTTGCATTATTAAAGTTCTACGCTAATCTAGAATTAATAGGTAATTCAGTATATCCCCAGATACGACCCTCACCAACCACAGCTACAATAAACGACCTCTGAACCATCCTAAATATTTAATTGTTTTCTTTTTTTTATGTGTTATAAAATTTTCCCTTTTGTTTTTAATTTAATTTTACTCTTGCTTTAAATCAATCATCCTTGCATCTGCTGCACAGCACTAACTGGACTCGCCTATGACTCCACCTTACTACCCATCCTGTCATCCACATTGGTTCGCCAATTCAACACACACCACAGTTTATCAGTGACATCGAGCTAAAATTTTGTTCAGTCTTAGTCAACCTTCAGAAGGAGATAGAATGCTCTCGGCCTAAATTCTCAGGAGCACCAGCTATTTTCTTTTCTACTCATTTTAGCGCTGTGTAAAGGCACTGAAACGTCTGACTGCCCGGCGTCTGGTTGAGTGAAATGTTGTTATCTTCCGTGTCATCAACAAACTGTTTTCTCATGCTTCGAATGAGTTTACAAGATTTTTTTATTTAAATTTCTATAGGGGGAGGGGGCCCTACACACTGTTTTTATAATAATTATACATAAATTTGTTAAATAAAAAAATCAAGTTTTTGACATGCCAGGTAAACCAATCTTTATTTTAAGTAAACAATCGGAATTTGTGACATAATAAATCAATATTTTTTTTACTAAAAATCACAGTTTGTTGCAGGGTAATACATTTAAAAAATGATTTTTCAAAATAAAAGAAAATGTAAAACATTTGTTTAATTTCAAAACACAAATTGACATCTTGCATAGTTTTTCTTGAGTAAATTACATCATCATGTTGACAAATTTATCAGTAGGTGTAAGTGACAGACCTAAATTATAGTCTGAGAAGTAGAATAGAGGAATAGTAGATCGATAAATATTTGTTATGTGTCAACTCTTAAAGTGACAGGTGATTGTTTCAGGGTGCATTTTTCAAAATGAAAGATGTTCAGTGTTTAAACTGTCATCCTTTCAAATAGAAAACACACTTGTATTTTTTATTTAATAGAATGTTCATCACATTGTGGTATTTTGTATTTATGTCTCAATTAAAAAAAAGTAGTTCAAAAATCACACACTATAGATAAGCCATTGTCCAGTTAATAAAAGGGGTAACAGGTAGTTTAGGCTTACTAGTGGGGTTTTTCTTTGGCTGTCTTGACATTTAGAAGTAGTCCTAATGGTCATGGACAATATAAATAGCTAAAGACTTTTAAGTGTAACATTATTGTACAATATTTTCCCATGCTTCCCACACTTGAATGAATGCTTTAGAATGAAGCATTCATTCAAGCTCTAATATTGAACAATTCAAGTATTGTTCGTAACATAGTATTAAATTATGAGTGAACATTGTCAAAACTTTCAAATAGATGTCAACTTGTTTTTTACTTTACTGTTTGGCAGAATCCCTGACTCAACACTCAACAGATTACTTTGTCCATAGACACCTCAGGTTATTTGCAAATGTCCACAAAATTTTTAAAAGCTTATCAGTACTGGGTGTAGCTATTAATGCTGAAATCACCATGAGTGCAGAAAGTTTAAAACATTTGGCAAGTTCTGTGATATTCCTAGGGTATATTTACTTAGTTATAAAAATATAAGATTGGTTGTGATTTAAATCAATGAATCAAAATCTATTGTTGATATATATATATATATATATATATATATATATATACTACATAACATTTGTGTGTATTCTACAAAATATGTGAACTCTCGTAAGTGGCCACTGACAGAAACAGGTTCAGTGGCCACTTATTAATTTCTTAATTTTTATCGCAGACTGCAGCACATTTATTAGCCAAAATCATAACTAATTTTTAAACCAGTCTATTTCAAATTCCAGAGCTACCCATTAAATATACCACAAGTAGATTTTCTCACCCTGCGAGATACTAGGACTACGTAAATACCCCAGGTCACGTGAACACGCAGGTACTGATATTCAGCCTTCTTTCCCTACATTGCTTTGCATTTTCCCGCTTCAACCGTCTGCAGTTTTTTCCTTAAATCACGAATACTATTTTCTATGTTTGTGTGTTCCTGTGTCTTTTTTTTTTCTACTTTAAAAAAAAAATTATTTTACGGCTGACGCATTAATATTACGAGGGTTTAAAGGGGCAATGTTAAGTAAAATGTAATGCATTTTTGCATGGCATTATTCATTGAACCGCTGTTCCAATCAATTCGTGTTTGATATGGGCACCAAATATAAATTTTTAAAATCTATTTTTCAAATACTTTGGGAAAATTTTCATGCTTTTTACTTGTGATGCTTTCCTTGTGTGGGTGCAATGATTTGTGCTATAACTATACAAACTAGTCATCTACGTCTGCTAGTGTAAGCATAAAAACGGCGTTCGATTATTTTTTAATAACAATGCATATAATATTACCGAACAAATTGTGGTTACAGATTACGTAGTTATGGTTTCAGTTGATAAAATCTATGAATGCCCTTTGCATTGTGTTGTGATGCTGTTATACCGTTGTCGAACTAAAGCATTCTACTTTATGTAGGTAGTCAATTAACATCGCATTGAAGTGACACAAGGGCCTATTCACCCAGGAAGGAACAGAATTTGACTGAAACACCTGAGCCTAGCAGCCCACTAGAATCATCTTAAATAAACATAGGTAGGTATTTCAATTAATGGTTAAACTGAGGGAACATAACTGGCTATTTAAACAAAAAGGTGTTCGGATGGTAGGTATTTTAACTAACGTCACACTGGAGGAACATTATTGGAAAATTGTTAAACAAGTTAAAAGTTTTGAGTGTTTTAATCAGAGGCAAATTTGGTGAAATTTGAAGTAATATTTGAATTTATTTTTTCTTGACTTATAACTCATATAGAACCATATTAAGATCCTAATAATCCTCTTTGATATTGTTAACAATATGGCGCAATTTGAAGTGTTATATGAATTAATTTTTCTTGACTTACAACTCATATAGAACCAATATTAAGATACTAATAATCCTGTTTGATATTGTTAACAATATGGCGAAAGTTGAAGTGATATTTCAATTTATTTTTTCTTTTTCTTTGATAAGCATTACTTTCCTTGCAAAGAAGTAATATGTGATTTTTGCTGCAACTACAAACTAATTATTTACGTTTACTAGCATGAGGATATGAACGCGATCAATTATTTTTTAATAACAATGCAATGTATTATGTACAAATTCATAGCTACGGTTGAAGTTCGTAAAATGCATGAATGCATTGTCTTTTAGTATTAATACTGTACTTAAAATGAAGCATTCTACTTTAGTGCTTAGTTGAAAAGAAGAGTTTTCATTTAGAATTTCTAACAGATCAGAAAGCAATTAGAATTTTTAACAGTTATCAAATTTACTCCTGTTTTTTCAATTTTAAAAATAGACAAATACTTAATTCTATTTAAGTATGCCACTTTAAGTATAGTTGAAATTCTCATGTTTAACGTTTTGAAGATGTTCCTGAAAGGCTAGTGAAATATCCCTTTTGTGGTGCATTTCCGTGAACAGTATTAATTACTGACAAAACTAAAGTACTATTAATGTTCCCATAGATTTTCTTGACACTCGGACATTGGTTGCCTGGTTAGAGAGATAACCGACTATCAACCAAAGAGTTGCAAGTTCTAATTCAACCGAGAACTGTCGTGTAAAAGGAGCATAAAATTAAATTGCATTGTATTGGATTTTGATTTGAAAAAAGAATCAAAACATTCTAAACGAATTTAGATCAGGAGCATTCGGATCCAGATTTTTACGGGAATCGTATGTTAAAGTAACGACATATTTTGGTTTTCAGAATTCCTCAACACTGGAAGAAAGCAACACCGAAACAGCTTGTGCAGCTGGGAATTTGATTCTTTTTGGAAACAAGAGCAGGAGAGGGACAAGAGAACAACAAGTTCCTGCATCAATGTTGGTTCTGGTGATCTAAAGTTCACAAAATTGATGATTAAGAACGAAGACTGTCAATGCTATGAACTTCCTCACCTCGAGAAGAGCAGTGGAATTTTAGAGCACTGGATGGATACACAAGTAGCAATCCCAGAAGTAGCAAAAGAACATAAAATGCCTGTAGAAGAGAAATTACTTCGATCTACGCCTCTTCCTAATGACGTATGCTGTCAAGATCGAAGAGAAGGGAAAGAATTATCTGAGCTGACCATAGAAAACCAATATAGCCATCTCGTTTCTTCGCCAAAAATCTCCTTAAAATCATGTTCAACAAGTGTGCAAAAAGGGACAAGACGTGTTTGTGATTCAGTGGAAAGACCAGGTGTGTCCGTTGAGATTCGAAGGCTTAATGCACGAAAACGTCACTCGACACATGTTGGTGAGAAACCATTCGAGTGTGATGTATGCAAGAAAACATTTGTGCAAAAATGGAACTTAAAACAACATAGAATTATTGTTCATTTAGGTAAGAAACCTTTTATTTGTGAAATTTGTAACAAAAGATTTTCCATACTAGGAAACTTACGAATACACGGACGAACACACACTAAAGAGAAGCCATATATGTGTGAAGTATGCATGAAAAGATTTTCACATTCTTCGTCCTTGAAAACACATAGATGCACACACACTGACGAGAAACCATACATGTGTGAACTATGCATGAAAAAGTTCTCACAAGCTTCATACTTACGAGCACATACTTGTGTACATAATGGTGAGAAACCATATGAATGTGAAGTCTGCAAGAAAACATTTTCGCAGAAGAATGATTTGACAAGGCACAAATGGGTCCATTCAGGTGAGAAGCCTTTTAACTGTGAAATTTGTAACAGAGGCTTTTCGGAACTTGGGAACTTACGAAATCACGGACGAACGCACACTGAAGAGAAGCCGTATTTGTGTGAAGTATGTTTGAGAAGGTTTGCACATTCTTCGACCTTAAAAACACATAGAGGCACACACACTGAAGAGAAACCATACATGTGTGAGATATGCATGAAAACGTTCTCACAAGCTTCAAACTTACGAGCACATGGTCGTGTACACAGTGGCGAGAAACCGTATGGGTGTGAAGTCTGCAAGAAGACGTTTTCGATGCTGACTAATTTAACAAGTCACAAACGCGTCCATTCAGGGGAGAAACCTTTTATTTGTGAAATTTGTAACAGAAGCTTTTCCCAACTTGGAGGCTTACAAAAACACAGACAAATGCACACTCAAGAGAAGCCATATATGTGTGAAGTATGCATGAAAAGTTTCTCACAAGCTTACAACTTACGAACACATACTCGTGTACACAGTGGCAAGAATCTGTATGAGTGTGAAGTCTGCAAGAAAACGTTTTTGCAGAAGGGTTATTTAACAAGTCACAAACGCGTCCATTCAGGTGAGAAACCTTTTACTTGTGAAATTTGTAACAGAAGCTTTTCCCAACTTGGAAGCTTACAAAGACACAGACGCACGCACACTGGAGAAAAGCCGTATGCGTGCGAGATATGCAATAGAACATTTTCAGATCCTTCGAGCTTGCGAACACATAGGCGTAGACACACTTAAGAGAAGCCTTATATGTGTGAAACATGCAAGAAAAAAGTTTTCACGTTCCTTAACCTTACAAAGCCATAGGCGTATTTCCACACTTAATTCCATTTCTGAATTTTCGGAAAGGTTGTTTCATTAGTCAACTTTTTGTGATTGGTAAACTGTATTTCATATTATTTTAAATAGATAAAATGTTTTAGAGGTTTTTTTTTATTTATTTTTATTTTTTTAGCCTTTGATTATAATTTTCCCTTCTAGTTCCTTTGCTGACAACTCTGACTATGGTTAGAATTTAATGTTTGTCTGACATTTTCATTGCTGAATTCATGCGAGGCATTATTTAACTTCAAATTCTGAAATGTCATTTTTTTATTATTTTTTAATGAAACATTTTTGTAGTTTCAGTTAACTTCTTTTTGTATACATACTTTTTATTTATATTTAATATGTACAACAAAGAATTTCATATATTCAAATATATATAAATATTGCTTTTATAAGTCAGCACCTCTTTTATCAATAAATTTCTTGCAATTTTCATGCCTTGTGTCAACTTTCGAAACATATGCACTATATATATATACACATACTGCTGCTTGTAAAAAATGCAACACCATGAAAGAGTCATCAGAATTAAATGAAATTTAATACACAAACGACTTGTATTAGTACAAATAAATGAATAAATCTTCAAAGAAAAAAAAACAATATTAAGTGTCTGAAATCAATATTTGGTGTTGCTACCACACGCTGCAATAAGTGCTGTTATACGACGTGGCATGGAGTAAAACAGATGTTGAACGTCTGCTTGTGGAAGAGAATTCCATATTGTTTGTATGCGCACCCAAAGTTCGTCTTTTGAAGCTGTAGGACACGGATCACTAGCGAGATGCCGACCAACCAAATCCAACACCTGCTCAATAGGCGAATAAGCAGGCCAAGGAAGAAGTTTCATGTGTTCGGCTCAAAAGAAGTCTCGAATATTCCTTACAATATATGGGCGTACATTATCCTGTTTAAAGATAAGCTCCAGGGATGCCTTGAAGGAAAGGAACGACTTCGGGCTCTAGCACTTCACGGACGTACCTGTTGTTATTCTGATTACCCTCAATTCGTAGCAGCTGAGATCGTCCATGATACGAAATCGCACCCCAGACCATAACTCCGGGTATTTGGCCACTAGGCTCTGTGCTCATGAGCCCATTGCAGACGTCAGTGGTTTGGCGTGAGGGGGGTTCCTGTATAAATTAATCCTTGCATGCTGTCCATGGTGCAGCAGACGTCGGCGAATTGACGAAGCCGATATTAGTACACCTGTAACAGTAGACCAAAGTGCTGGCAACTGCCTGGAGGAAGCTGTACGGTCATTCACAGCAATGTGGACTAGAGTGCCTATATAATAAGAGTGGCGACATACGGGGAAACACTTTCTGATTGGCTTAGAGACCTTTTCTACCGCCCGAGGCGGTCTTTTCCGAACTTCCGTAGACTTAACATGGGAACTTTTTTTGTGTTCCAGAAAAACGTGTGTATATTAAATTTTAAGGAAAATATAGCTTTCTCATGTTCCATTTTGTGTTCTAGAATGTTTATTTGTTATTATTTTAGTGTTTTGTCAGTATAAATTTGAAGACTGTTTAAGTAAATAGCTTTTTTTGAACAACATGGGTGTTTCCCGCAATCTAAACAGCTCAGGTGTTGCGTCGTCATCTGACCGTGGTTCAAAATTACGAGGTGTTGTCCTCGGATCTTTCCCTTAAGGGACTGATCCCGGACCGTCGTCAATAGCCCGTTGTGTTGCTCTAGTACGACGTTAACTAAAATTATCATTACCCGCAATCTAAGTTAGCGCGTTGTGCAATCCATCTCATCATTTACGCATGTAATTGAGCGTTTATATGATTCATTTATACCGAATGTATCCATATTATAACAATCATATGCTTTTTGTTCTCCCTGAAATGATATATTAATTCGCCTAGCAATCTTCTTTTAGACGATTCTGGTAGAAAAATGGCTGCCGCGGATGCGCATTGGGTCAAATTTGGTCCCTTGTCGCCCCTCTTTTTAACAGGCGCCTCAATCCCATGATAGTACTTAACGCAAGTCCAACTTGATTGGCTAATCGGATCACATGACCTAGATACGTAGTCATGAGAATTTTTCTGTTGGCAATTTATCTCTTCCTTTGTGCTTTCTTCTTTTCTTTTCAGATCCATGGCTATGGGTGGGTAGAGGTGGGAGCCGAAAATTGTATCCTTTTATAAAAAAGTTAATAATTATATAAGTTAGTGTTTTATGAATGCTTTTTGTTACATCAGAATGGTCCTAAGCCAGCGGTGGATACGACACAATTATCCTAAAGCAAAGGGGGCGGAAAAATATCAGCTGGTAGTGAGTTCAGGAGTGGTTCTTAGATTATTTATGTAAAACATATATATGAAAATGAGGAGCAAATCAGAGTCAACTTGTCGGACACTTACGCTGTACGCTGAGGCGCTAGTGTATGTATTGTATTGTATTTCTACGAAACAACGCGCATATTCAAAATCAAATGGTTACTGCAACAATCAGATTGGCGAGATATCCAAGTGAAGCCAAGCCCGTGAAACTAGCCAATCAAATTGGACTTGCGTAAAGTACTATCATGGGATTGAGCCGCTTCTCTCTTTTTATATCGGCACTCTAATGTGGACCAAGTGTCTATCATCGCACGGTGACGTCACCTTCCGTCGTCCAGTTTTTCGAGTTGTCCGGTGCTCGTCGGTCCAGTTCTTCCAAACTCGCATCACTGTGGAACTGTTCCGCTGCACACGAGCTGCTATTACGCGATAGGAAAATCCTCCTTCACGAAGGTCGATGATTCTTCCCCGTTCAAACTCTGTAAGTTGTTGAAATTTCACCCTATTACGTCGTGGAAGCATATTTAAGTCTCACTAAACGTTCGCCACTAAAAAATAACCATGCACTATTTTTAACGTCCCGCTACATCCCTCTATTTATACGCTTTTAGCATCAGTTCAGTGGGCGCTGCTCACACCACGCATGCGTGGTGGCTCTGAAACTTTACTACTTTGCATAACATCCTATAATTGACATGTGCTGCAAATTTCATTTCATTCGGACGATTATTTCATGGTGTTGCATTTTTTACAAACAGCAGTGTATATACTTAGCCAGTATTTTTCTTTATTTTAATAATTCTCCACTGATACTAAAATTTTAAAATACGAAAGAAACCTGTGGGAAAAAATTCAGATTCCTTTTACATAGAATATTATAGCTTTTCCTTGAAATGTGAAGGTTTGGCAGACAGGATCAAAGGCCTTATTCAGGTGAAATGTCCTGTGCACTGAAATAAGTAGGGATTTGGAAGTCAAGCAGGTAGGATGTGCACCACCCTAATGGAGCCACCCTTAAGATGGGTAATAAATTCGACAGTGCCCCATTCCTGTGATGAAATGGTTCATTGATCCAATCTTGAAGTTCGTTTTGGATTTTTAACTAAGCTATAGTCTACAAAATAAAACTTAGAGTACAGGAGAAGGAAATAAGTCCAAGTTACAAGCTAAATGTTCTAGTTTTAAGTTCAAAACGAATTGGGAAGGGGATAGATTAACAAGCTATTGAAATAAGGTTTAAATCAGATGGCTATTTTGCCGGTAAAACAGGGTCCCCACTCTATTTCAGAAATAAAATTCCTTGACTTTTCCAGACAAATTTTTACAAAATTCTAGGTTATACTTCAGCAATTCACGACATTTTAAAGGTGGGAAACCAAGAAATAATTTAGCATTCAATTAGCCAATAAAAACTAATTACAAGTAATTTTACATTGAAATACCTTATTCAATTAATCCAATATATTTAACTTAAATCAATTTATGATTTAATGTATCATAAGCATAACATTCTTGCATTTAAGCCAGTGGGGAAAAAATTATTTACGTGTTAAAATTAGCTCTTTCTTTTAAAATCGGTTGAAAAACTCTATTCATAAAATATAGTAATTGGAAACTGTGCTTATCTTATTGGCTAAAATTTCTCCAAAGCATCTGAGAGGCCATGATTAATCATTTTCAAGGTCATCGAGGCGGCGATTTTCCAGGTTTTAGACGAAAATACGTAAATTTACCAGATTTTTTTAGACAAAATTAATTTCCCTGACCCGTGGGAACCCTGTTTAAAAGTGTTTTAGTACTACTCAAGGTTATTTACTAGTATTCAGGCCTATCTAAAAGGCTAGTGCATTTTTACATGCCTTTTAAACATATCCATGGGCTTAACTTTAAGGTTGTGTATGTGTGGGATTTTTAAATTCTGGTCTGAGCTGGTTGGTGTTGATCAGAGTTCATGCAGGTGGGTGAGGATACCTCAGGGATGGATGAGGGATTTAACTGAAGATTCTGGTCAAACTATATCGATTTGCATAGCATCCTATAAAAACATACGTTACCCAGGAATCCATCTAATTTCTTCTAATATTGAGGTCGCTGTTGGATTTATACTCTACCCTGATTATTATCTTTGTTTTGATATATTTGTTAAGTTGCGAATGGCAACAGTCTAGTTTTTGTGATATACGCAGAGAATGGCTTTTGAGTTGATTTTAGAATTTTGCTAGAGAAAATTGTATATTATTTTTACGCCATAAATGCTGCTGAGTGTTATTTTGTGATTTAAAGCAGAGTGTACGTATGAGAATTGTAAATAAACTGTTTGAGTACTTGTGATATAAGACGTTTTTATGGAACAGTTTACTACACTCTGGATTACTTCTGATTCCGATATCCAAAACGGAACATCTGGCGTCCGCGACAGGATTCGACTGCTGATTAATGAGTGAGTTTTTGTTTGTTTATCCTACTTTCTGAATTGTTTATACTATTTTCGGAATTGTTATGGAAGCAGCAAAGAAAAATAGAACTCAGCAGAGGAGACTGTTTAGTAAAGCATGTAATGAGTTTGATGCGGAAGAAGCAAACTTAGAAATTTCCGATAAAGTAATTAAACTGAGAGTTATTGAGGAAAAAGCTACGCTAATGGTAAATTCTGAAGAAATTGTTAAGCAGTTTCTTTTTTCTGAAGACGTTGAAGATGATGTAATAGAGAAAGAGATCGATGAATCAGAAAGTTATATAGACCGTTGGCGGTTTTTGCAGTTTAAGTTGAAACAACTTTCGCTTTCTGAAAGAGAAGACGTTGTTTCGAATTGTAGCGTTTCTCAGCAAAAAACATTATTACGTTACCCTAAAATACAGTTGCCTACATTTAATGGAGATTTAAAGAACTGGCTTAGATTTTGGGGTCAATTTGAGAAAGTCGATAAAGACCTTAATTTAGATTCGCATGATAAGTTTGCATACCTATCCCAATGTATGGAGAAGGGAAGTGTTGCCGAAGATTTAATTAAAAGTTTTCCACCCGGGGGAAACAGTTACGATAAAGCTATCGAACAATTAAAATTACGTTTTGGCAGAGAAGAATTACTTATACAAGTGTATGTTAGGGATCTTCTATCATTAGTTCTTCAAAAGCAGAATATGAGAAAATCTTTGAGAAATCTTTATGATTTATTAGAAACAAAGCTCCGTGCGCTTGAGATATTAGGAGTAACTAGAGATAAATATGCGGCTATGCTTTTCCCACTTGTTGAGTCTGCTTTACCTGAGGAAACGCTTCTAGCGTGGGAACGATATAGATCTACAAGTCGTAGATCACATGATGAGGAAGATCAAAATACTACAAAAATTACAACAAAGACTGATCTCGATTCAATTCTTGATTTTCTTCAAGATGAAGTACAGGCAGAGGAGCGTATAATTTTAGCCTCACAAAATTTTGGAGTTGAAACCAAACATAATTTTAAATTGTTCAAGGAGAAGAGGGCTGGAATCAATAAGCACAAATATGGGGACACTCGTCAAATAGCTAGTGCGGCTGATCTTTTAACCTCTTCAAAGGAACAGAGACAGTGCATATTTTGCCACAGTTTACATAATTCCACTGACTGTTTGAAGGTACGAAAAATGGCGATGAAAGATAGAGAGAATCTCGTAGAGAAATCAAGGTGCTGTTTTCTGTGCTTAAAACCGGGTCATCAAGTTCGTAAATGCTACTCAAGGGTAACTTGTTTGGGTTGTGGAAAAGACATCATATTTTACTCTGTCATAACATAAAGCAACAAGCATTCTCACCTACCGGAAACGAAACTGCAGAGTTTGATAATGTTCCTAATGAGGATCAAGCACTTGCGAATGTCTCCAAAAGCCCTAGTGTTATGTTACTAACATTAACGGTTTTAATCAGAGGTGATGGGAGAAAACGGAAGGCAAGAGCCATCATAGACTCTGCTTCGCAGCGCTCTTACATTTTAAAAAATACTGCGAAAGAGATGAAATATAAAAGGGAAAGCTGGGAATATCTTCAACATTCTCTGTTCGGTGGAGAAACTACAGGAGTGTGTAAGCATGATGTGTTTACTTTATATTTGACAAGTTGCGATGGGTCTTATAACTGTCATTTCCAAGTATTGAGTCAACCTGTTATCTGGGAAAGCGTTCCACCGACAATGCCTGCGATTCATTTAAAAGAGCTTACTGACTGTAGTATTCATGTGAACGATGATTATAAAGGTCCTATTGAAATTTTAATAGGAGCCGATGTAGCTGGAAAAATCATTACTGGGGGTTACAAATCCTTACCTTGTGGTTTAACAGCAATGGAAACACGTTTAGGGTGGACTATTATGGGACCTACGCACCAGATTTCTTCAGAGGAAAATAAAATCTCTGTAGCTAATTCTATGCTTTCTACAACTAAGACAATAACAGAATTGTGGACTCTTGACACACTTGGCATTACCGATCCATCTGAGAAGAAAACTAAAGAAGACCTTCAGGAATCAGCCAGAGAGCATTTTCTTAACACAGTTCAGGTCAACAAAGACAATCGTTTTGTGGTACATTTACCTTGGCTTGACGATCACCTTCCCCTGCCTGATAATTTTAATTTGGCTTTAAAGAGACTGGAAGGTACTGTGCGAAAGTTAAAAGAAGAACATTTGTATGACGATTATAATCAAATATTTGAAGAATGGACAAGAGAAGGAATAATCGAAGAAGTTCCTAAGCATGAGATTCAATTGCCGTCTCATTATTTACCACACAGACATGTCGTGAAAGAAAATAGCACAACCAGAATCAGACCTGTGTTTGATACTTCAGCGAAGCTGAGAGCTTCCCCAAGCTTGAATGACTGCCTGGAGAAAGGAATAAACCTTGTTGAGTTAATCCCCACTATATTAACACGTTTTCGGATGAACAAGTTTGGAGTTACGGCGGACATCCGTAAAGCATTTTTACAAATTTGCCTACAAGAAAACGATAAAGACTATTTGAGTTTTCTTTGGTATAATGAAAACAATGAACTGAAATATTTTAGACACTGTCGGGTCGTCTTTGGAATTTCTGGTAGCCCTTTCTTACTTAATTCTGTGATTCAATATCATCTAGAAACGATCTTGGAGGAAGCACAACTTGGGAACTCAAAATATCCTGTGGATATCGTTCAGAAATTTAAAAACAGTTTTTACGTGGACAATTGTTTAACTAGTGTAAAAACGGAGACAGAATTGCATGAGTTCATTTAAGTAGCTACAGATATTATGTCAGAAAGGAAGTTTGACCTTAGAGGGTGGGAGCACAATTGTTCCCAGTTCTCAACAGAAGAGGTTTCTTGTGTTAAAAATAAAATTATCCCGGTATTAGGCCTGCAATGGGTTTTAAACTCAGATACTCTTTCTGTAAATTTAAAGGAAGTTTGCGAAGATAATGGACCTGTTACTAAACGAAAAATACTGTCGGAAGTTCACAAAATTTTTGACCCTATTGGGTTTACCTGTCCAGTGACTTTGTACCCGAAACTAATGATACAAGAACTGTGGAAAATGAAAACAACTTGGGATTCGAAGTTACCACCATCAATATCTAAAAAATTCGAGAAGTGGAGAAAACAGTTGAATCTACTTAAGGAAATTGCTATCCCTAGATGTTTAATAAAAGACCCTGATGATACCTGCAGTTTAAGTTTACACGTTTTTTGTGACGCGAGCAAAATAGCTTATGCTACCTGTATATTTTTAAGGAATGAAAGTAAAAACTTAACTTCATGTGAACTAGTTCAAGCACGGTGCAAGGTAGCTCCGCTGAAGTCTACTACAATTCCTCGGTTGGAGTTGTTAGCGTGCACTATTGGTACCCGACTGTGGCAAAGAGTTATAGCAGATTTGAACTTGGGAAATATTCCAACCTTCTTTTGGACTGACTCCAGTAACGCCTTGTATTGGATAAAAGGCAGCGAAAACTGGACACCATTTGTATATAACAGAGTACGAGAAATTAGATTAGTGAGTAAACCGGAAAATTGGTATTATGTACCTGGATCGATGAATCCGGCAGATCTACCCTCCAGAGGTTGTTCCGTTCGACAATTGTTGGAGACAGAGTGGTGGCAAGGACCTACTTGGCTCTATTACCCATCTGCTGAATGGCCTAGATCTGAATTCTCCGTAAATAAAGAAGAAGAGTGTTGAAAGAAAAGAGGAAGGAAATAGTATCATCTATGGTGAACCTTCAAAATATCGACAATTCCTTCATCTATAAGTTTTCGAGCTATAGCAAAACTATAAGAATTATTGCCTGGCTACTTCGATTCATTAATAATAGTCGTATTCCGAGAAATACTAGAAAATATGGTAGCCTTGATTCCGAAGAAATTTCTGTAGCTGAGTATGGAGTTATCAGAATAATACAGAAAGAAAGCTTCGTTAATGAACAAGATGAAAAGTTGAAAACTGTGGGAGCCTTCAAAGATAAAGACGATATCATCCGATTGAAAACAAAACTTTTATATCGACCAGATAGTAAAGATTTTAGAATGCCTGCAATTTTACCATCTAAACACGAAGTTGTAAATCGTATAGTGATGCACTATCATGTAAAAAATGCTCATGCTGGGACTCAAAATACTGCTTAACATTTTAAGAGAGCGATTCTGGATTGTGCATGGTAGAAAGACAGTGAGATCCATCTTATCCAAATGTATTGTTTGTAAGAGACTTTCTGCAAAGAAGCTTGATGTTCTCACTGCATCTCTTCCAGAAGACCGTGTACGAGAGGCTGCTGTGTTTGAGATCTGCGGTGTTGACCTGGCGGGACCACTGTTTCTCAGAGATGATAAGAAAACTTGGGTTTGTCTATACACATGCGCTGTATATAGAGCAGTACACATTGAATTAGTGGATTCTTTATCTACGCAATCCTTTTTAATGGCTTTGCGCAGGTTTATAGCCCGTAGAGGACGAGGCAGCACTATCTATTGTGATAATGGCTCCAATTTTGTGGGTGCTTCAAATTTGCTAAGTGCGGTGGATTGGAACCTTATTGTGAGTGACACTGCTCTTCATCCTATTAAGTGGAAATTCAACCCACCGACTGCCTCTTGGTGGGGTGGATGGTGGGAGAGACTGATCGGTATTCTTAAAAGATTATTGAGAAGAGTACTGGGCCGATCTACTTTAACCTATGAACAGATGACGACGGTGTTATGTGATTGTGAATCCATAATCAATTCTCGACCGTTGACATACGTCGCGGATAATGACGCAGAGCTGGTTCCTTTGACTCCTTCGATGTTCCTACAAGACATCAAAGTGAGTGGTGTTCCTGACTGTGATAGAATTGATCATCAGAGTATTAACAAACGTGTTAAGTATCGACAAAATTTGCAAAAAGCCTTAAGAAATAGATTTCGATCGGAATACTTGGGAGCTCTGCTTCAGAGACCAGAACGTAAAAGGGCTGCCGAAGTAGCTGTTGGTGACGTCGTCTTGATTGGAAGCGACAACACGAAACGTATCAGTTGGCCCCTTGGGAAAATAGTGGAGGTAATCCCAGGGAAAGATGGAGTTACAAGGCTTGTAAGACTAAAAACTGCAAGGGGTGAGTTGCTTCGACCGATACAACGCCTCTATCCTTTAGAAGTGTCAGCAGCAAAGTCAGTTCTAGTAGGAGAAAAGTTACCAGGTACAAAATCAAGTGAGCAACCAGAAGTCAGTCAATCAGTTGACTGCAATATTGAATCTTCTGAGGAGGCAAGAAAAACTAGAGGTGGCCGTATCATTAAGATGCCTCGTAAGCTGGACTTGTGAACTGTTTATATAATTTTGTTATTGTAATTGTGACTATAATTAGTTATAAGTTAAATTTTAAGATGAAAGTTAACTTAGGTGGGAGAATGTTGGATTTATACTCTACCCTGATTATTATCTTTGTTTTGATATATTTGTTAAGTTGCGAATGGCAACAGTCTAGTTTTTGTGATATACGCAGAGAATGGCTTTTGAGTTGATTTTAGAATTTTGCTAGAGAAAATTGTATATTATTTACGCCATAAATGCTGCTGAGTGTTATTTTGTGATTTAAAGCAGAGTGTACGTATGAAAATTGTAAATAAACTGTTTGAGTACTTGTGATATAAGACGTTTTTATGGAACAGTTTACTACACTCTGGATTACTTCTGATTCCGATATCCAAAACGGAACAGTCGCTAGTCAAGTAAGTAGACAAAGTTACATAGGCAACCCTGACGTTAATGGTGATCTGAAGCATATCTTGACAGTTAAATCGCTTTTCAAATACAAATATTGAAGACCAGCTACAGGCTCAAGCCCAACAAAGCTGGTTTATGAATTCCCCAATTCTCACTGACTATCCAATTGTATCTTAAATTCGTACACTCCCTTTGAATTAACTATATTATAATACTTCTTATCTTCACAGTATACGATACCTCAGTTTTGGTCTAATTAGACGGAAATTTATACAAAATGTTTTATTTAAAGCATCATATATACAATACATGTCCATAAAGTTCTCGGATTAATACAGTGTGTGAAACAAGTGTTATGAAATTTGAACGTGTGCTTCCCAGAAGCAACAGTTACTGTCCAATAAGCAAGCTGCCATAAGTCACTGACATTTCTGACGGACAGCACAGGGAAAATATTGTGTTTTTTGTTTGATATTGGATAAAACAGTTACAGAAATATACCACATACATAAAAGAAGCTTCTGGATATGCAACATCATTATTTCACAGCTGGATACTGCTACAGCCTACTCTCCAATGGCAACTCAGCTGAAAGAAATTGCAAGCTTCCTCGATTTTTTTGTCTTATCTGAGCTGATGACGAACATTCACTTCTGCAATTGTGATATTGCGTATCACAGTTTTGCATTTTACAAGTACAAAGCCAGATTGCTTCAGAAAGAGTGAATGAGGGGCATCTCCATGACGAACACTTCTTCCACTTATTCGTTTCCTACTCGCATGGACTACTACTACTAAGTGCATGGACTACTAGCACAGATGAATCGCTCGCTTTGGCGGGATAATCATAAACACCGCTTTTTGATAACGCATAAAAAACCGGTTCGTGCAAGGACAAACTTGGCGGTGTTGGCGATACCAAAAGGTAATTGGTAATTGGTAATTTTAGTTAACGTCGTACTAGAGCAACACAGCGGGCTATTGACGACGGTCCGGGATCAGTCCCTTAAGAAAGATCCGAGGACAACACTTCGTAATTTTGAACCACGGTCAGATGACGAAGCAACACCTGAGCTGGCACCCCACTCTCCAAACTTCCACGCCAACGGCGATACCAAAAGGAGACTCGCTGCTGGTATAGACAAGAGTCTTACCGCAACTCTATCCCGTGGAACCATTTTTAAACTACGCATGCGCGAACTGTTTAAGTATATAGAAGGTGTGGCTTATCTGACGGGAGGGACTAGAACTAGATTTTAATTACTCTGATTTCGAGAGTATGTGAGTATAAAGCATGAGCGGGAAAAAAAAAATTCACAGAGGTTTTTACTTTTTTAGGTTAGTTCTGAAGTGGGATTGTCCTGTTGTATTTTTTTCTTTTCCGAGAACTTTTTAGGGTTAGATCAGCTAGAATCAGCTGAAATAAATATTGTAGACTGAAGAACAGTGAGCGGATTTGTTTCTTATAACTGCGTATCAGCGAAAGTTTTCTACAAGAGCAGTGTTGCAGTTGGTTTGTAATGTTACTTCTATTACTCTTATAAGTGATAGTATCAGTCTTCTCTTACAAAATTTCTTTTTGATATTTTGTTGTTAAACAACAGTTATAATAATAACTGTTGTTTCTTTCATTTCTTGTTTATTTCATGTTAAAAAGTGTTTCAAAAATTTAAATGATTCTAAAATCTAGGAAATTCTCTAAAACTTATTCAAGTGCTTTATCATTTGTATGGTGCGTATTTTCTTGCGTTTCAGTTGTTTTCATTATGAACTTTTGTGTTTCTCTAATTTCTTGTTTATTATCCTTTATTTTAAAAATTAACTCTTCTAAAATTAAATAAATTCTAATATTTAGTATAATTCTGTAAAACTTTTGAAATAGTTGCAAGTGGTCTATCTTGTGTATATTGTTTTCAAAATATTTCCCTGGTCTGTGGGAATTCATCAAATTTCAAGAGACCTCTCATTGCATACTTGCCAACTCTAAAAATTGCATCAGTGAAACTTTTGCGCCCCCGAATGCCCCTTGCCATAAACACAACATTAATACATGAATTAATGTGTATTAGAAATATCCGTATGCCGCAATAACTAGTATTATTACTTTTTTTTTCTAATGGCGGGCACATTTTGACCGAAGTCATTGGCCACTACAAGGCCGGAAGTGATGGCCACTTGTGAAGGAGCACCCAGTGGGAGGGCCATCATTGCCCCTAACAATTACATCGTAATTTTGAACCTTGTTCAGATGACGAAGCAACACCTAAGCTGGTATACGCTTACAAACATCCATGCGCGAACCCGGATTCGAACCGGGGACCTTCCGATCTAGAGGCTAACACCTTAACCACTATACCGGTTGGTCGGCATAACTAGTATTATTTGTGTTTAAAAGTGTATACGTAAAAAATCACATTTTTATCAACTGCAGAAACTTTGCAAAGCAGTAGTGTTTTAATACCAAACTGGACACATCCACTATAATCCGTAAAAGTTGGTAAGTATGTGCCAGGGAAGTGACATGTTGTATATCTCAAAAGACATACTGTGTTAATTTCTGCAGATGTTGGAACCTACATCCTGATCCAGAGATCTTTCTGAGTGGTATTACAGGGTAGGACAGAGTGAGATTTCTAGATATAATTTTTGACCAGAAATTTGTTTCCTCTCGCATGTTGTTCAGCTACAGATGTATTGTGTAAATACTCTAAAAGTATCCTCAAAAACATCTTGGGGAGCAGATCCTCCATGGTCAAGATCTATTGATCTATAATTCGTTTCAGACTTCACTCTGTGTATACTACCTATGGTTCCATCTGTCAGACTTAGGAAAGCTCGATACAGTGCATCACACTACATTTAGAATCTGTTCCAGTGCCTTCAGGACCTCACCAGTCAAAAATTAATACTATGTAGTTTGTCAAGAACCATCTTTAGCTTCATGTGTCTTTTGTTGTCGCTTCGACTTAATTACTGCATATTGCGTAGTCCAACTCATCATTTCTAAACAACTTTTTAATTAGTTTATTGTCGGTCTTAATTTTGTCTAGTGTAGCTTGGCCATTTCTAGCTCTTGTACCATAACAACCCATCGTTATCATTTTATCATCACTCGGCTGTATACATTGATGACTCGGACAAATTATGCTAGCTGTGCCTTTGTGATCCTATTTCGTTTCGTTATTCACTTCCATCTATAGTTTCAGTTTTCACTGTATTACAGGGCATTCAAATATATTTTAAATCTACTTTTGGCAATTTTATATACAGGTTTTAGAAGTTTATTGGAATCCTTACAATCAGATTGTCGTAAACATTTCCTGAAACTTGTTATTGGGATCCTCAGTGAACTTATTTGGCAGGGTTTCGGAATCGACTTTTTCATTCATCCAATATATATAGTAATCCTTTGACAAATCAAACCAGTTTACAAGGTAAACAAAGATCGCTGCTTAAGAGGATTAGGGCTCTTGGCGATACCTCTATAAAAAAAAGCGCATCATGATTCCTACCCCATGGGTGATGTGGAAATGGAATTGTTCATTTTAGGACATGTTATAAGTTACAGAATACAACTGTGATGGCTTTCAAATTCTTGTATTCAGTTATATGGGATATACTGGTTCTATTTCTAGGATTTACAAAATTAATATTTGTCATAAGTTAAAACAGACTAGAGATAGTTCTAACTCGAATGATCATTTTCCGAATTTAAAAAAAATGGCACTAAGTGTTGAGGTACAAAATATGCTTTGTTTCATAGTCAAAAGAGAGTAACATTCAGATATTTCCCTCTAGCTTCTGCAGAAACAATCATTAACATTTAGACTACTACAAGTATGGCTAATTCTGTTTTTGCACAAACCTTCTTTACTCTAATTTGATTTAACACGAGCGGGCCGAGCCAATTTCTAGATTGCCTAGATTGTATAATAGCTAATGGGTATCTCTAGGTATCTATGTATCATTTTTATTGGATTTGGTGCACATCTTTATCATTGTTTCAGCCCATTAATTTTTATTTTACACCTCGAAGAAAAATGTCAGATTGTATAAATAAAGAGGTTTACATGATCCTGTGTTGAAACTAAAATACTGAGACCAGAATTCGTTGTGTGTTCTTTGACTTGCGATTTAAGAACAAACATTGCTAATCCATGCGAAATAGAAGTTGTTTCATCCTGTCTAAAAAAAATCTTCGAGTGATATTCTAGGTGTACACGAACATATGCACCATTTATTGTCGGAAAATGAATAACATCTTGTAAAACAGATTTTGTTCATGCAGAATTTTTTCCATTTTGAATGCAATTTATTTTAATACATTTTTATTACATGTATTTTGTTGAAATAAAATAAGCTTAAAACTAATATTCTCGAGAATGTTTAAAAAATTATTTTTACCGATTTTTAGATCCTAATCAATCTTTCCTTCCATAGATACAATGTCCTTTTTTACATGTATTCTTCAGGACTGTTACTCCTTACTTCTAGAACAGTTTGGTATAAGTGCTGTAGCTGAGCTGCACCTCAAAGCATTTATAATGGCTTCGAAATCGAATTACGATCCTAAAATGCTAATTTTATTATTTATTTAGTGGCAGTAATAATGTGGAACTTATTTCTATCAACTCAATGTCTTTTCCTAAAAACACCAAGGTTTGTATACTTTTAAGTGCAAATGTAACAGCAATATTTTATTGTATTGCACTTGGGATGGGAGGCATAAAGCCAACATGCGAGAAAAACTTGCTAAGAAATGTATTCGAAGGTAAAAAAATTCACATCAAATTGTGAATGGCAATTGTTTACATGTATAAACATGTTACAATTTGCTTGTAACAAAAATGTTATGAAGTATAACTTCTACAAGTTACAATTTTCATTAATAAATGTTACTTGAACTAACTATTTCAATTTTAGTATACAAATACAAAAAACAGCTAAATATTATACAAAACTTTGGCTTTTTTGTAAACAAGAAAAGATAAAAGAAACTCCTTTAAAATATTACTTACAAAACAGTATGCCAGAGATACTTGTTTCTTTATAAATAAACAAAAACAAGCTAAAATGTTACAGTTTGTTTTCTGCTTTAGGGAAAAGCGGATGAGATTTATAATAGGTTACATGTTTCCAATAAACAAACTAAAAATAGTAGATAGTCAATATTTACTTTAAATTTCATGGTTAAAGAAAATTTATTTGAAAATTATATGGACAAAATTGAAATATAGCAGATAATTGTAATGAGTTTCTTAGATATAAAAAATCCTGGTGAATACAAGATATTCTGTAAAAATACAAGCAAGTGGTGCAAAGAAAACTTTTATTTTTGACAGAACTCAAAAAAGGTCATTCATATTACAACTAAAATTCTCTATACAATTTCAATTCTAAAGTTACCATTCCAGAAATAATGTTGCACAACACACTGTAGCATCCATTTTAGTTGAAAGAACTGAAAATTAATGCATTTAGATCAACAAAGTAGAAATTACATCACAGTACACTTACACTATGGGCTGATATAAAAAGAAATAAACACTTAATTGAAGTAAAAAACGAAAATTATATCTAGAAATCATAAAATGGCAACAATAAACGATACAAAATATGTCACAAATTTATTCATTATGGAATGACCAAAAATCCAAATTAGTAACATGTTTTGTTCATGCTCATTGATTATACCTCTATGATATCAATGATTCCATTACATCACCAGTTATTCTATTGAAGATGTGCTTTATGCCAGCTAATTGGTAATGTGACCAACTGATAAATACAAATATTTTATGCCATTGCAGTTTTTAAACTATTGGGTATAAAATAACTTCATGAAATATTAAAATAAATAGAAATATCATCTACATCACATTACTGACAATTGGAGCAATTTCCTGAAACAGATACTTTACTCTTTTTGAACAAAATTGCAGTCAACTCTTGTCATTCATCTGCAATTTAACTACTTGGATCTTTGAAGTAGTTTAGGTATGTGTATAGTATTCTTCAACTAATATAATGAACCCACAAAATGACAGAATTTACTTAAGCAACCTTCTACAACATTTACAAAAGCAAATGTGGCATGAATTTTGTAAACATATTTAAGTAACTTTGTGGTCCAAAACACATGCAACAAATCCAAAAATCAATACCTAATCTAAACAATACAACTGATCAACTACATACACATAATTTAATTTATAAATGTATTGCTATCTACTTAGCATTTATAAGTACCAAATTTAATAAATGTCACCAAAAAGTATGTGTGCATGTTTCAGCCCTGATGCTAAGCTTGCATGATTAATACAAATTAAATATTGAATTGCTTATGATAACAGACCAGGTCTATTTTCAGAAACAAGCTGAACAAGAAAAGTGCAGCCATATACAAAATAATGTGGCAATTGCCTTAGATAGTTATTTGTTTCGCCAGCTCATGCTCATTGCAATCACTTTCAACAAAAAATTCGAAATCAGTACCACCAATTATGGTTTGGTATTATAATATCTCTAACCAGCCCTTAAGCATCTCCACTCATTCTTACAAAATGAATTAAAATGACAACTTTCCATACCCAGATTACTAGATTCTGAATTTTAAAAACAAGGATTTGGGTAACTTCCAAAATAAGCAAGAAATATAAAATAAAAATACCATGTCGAATACTTTAAAGCATTTCTTGATCCACAGCTTATTTTGTACTTATTGCAAGCCTTATTAGAAAACTCATCCACAAATTTATGAATTCAAAATTGGAGTATAGTCTAACTCCCGCCAGTTAGCAGTCGAGTCACATGGTCTTGAACAAGTCATTAATTAAATTAGGACACTGGTAGTAATGTAAACAAACCATGTCTATAGCAAGGATCCTGGTGTTAAGTTTATGGTTTAGTGACAAAAGCGACAGCAATAACATGTTGGCAAAGGAAAACTATTCTTGCTTTACATATGGCAGCCTTTTCCGATCAATCTTTTAAAAAAATTTCACAAATCAACTGAATTAAGGTTTATTGATCTACATTCTACAATATATTGATGTTTCACTATAGTGTACATCAGTGAACCTTGTACAGCTATAAACCTTGTATATAGGACAATGTGTACATTGTCCTATATAAAATTACTAAATTCAGACATGTGTTACTAAATTCAGACATTGCTCTATGTAGTGTATATATACTTTGTGCACACCTAGATTTCGCAATATCATTTATATTTTTGTTCGATTTTATAATCTTTTACTTAGATGCTAGACTAACACAGGAAGGCAGAACTCTTGCTAGTTAGTAATAGCTGCTACTGGAACAATTATCTAATTTAATTTTGAGGACTTTCTTTTTGTAGAAAAAGGATAATCTAGGCTAAAAAACAACATTCTCACTTATAAATTTTTTAATTTCGATCCTTAGATGTTTTTTTTTTATTAAAAATAAAAACAATAAGTATTTTGATTTGTACCACTGTCTGTGTAGTTGAAAAAAATGATGTAAAACTACACCACCATAAATAACCAATATTGATGAGTACTTTAATTCAATCAAAATTATATTAATCATGTAGTATGCATTTATTCCAACTTGTGTGTTTTTGATCGATAGAAATCGTGAACTAAGACATTACGCACGAGGAAAGTTTTACTCGTACAAAAGGGAAGTACATCCAGGATTAAATAACAGGAATTTAACCTGTACTGTATGCCTACAGTTAAGTCAGTCAACACTACACTTAAGTCTTTGACAGTGAAAAAATTTCCCAATTTCTAGCTTTATCAAAAAAGTACATTTGTATAACAATTCTGCTATCACTATGCAAACTGTGATGCTGTTTATCAATCAATACACTCTTAACAAAAATTATGTTATCACATTAAAATAAAATAGAAAAATGATTGGGTAGCCACAATTTAACAATTACATGCAGCAGATACCAAATGTCTGGAAGTTATATAAAATAGTAACTTACTCAGAAGTGAATAATTTCACAGTATAGAGCAACTGAAATCCTCTGAAAACCACCCTTTAAAGATAATTTTTTTTCTCCTCGTAGGCTGATTAGATATGCGTGTACATAAAGTGCTAGTTACCATTATGATTTGTAAAAAACGTTCAACCCTATTAGGGGAGATTCCACATAATACAAAAAATTTATAACTGCATTCGTGGGGACAACACATTTAATTCAAATAACGGGGCTCCTAACATGTCACCATTTTTTTTTTTAACCTTTTTGACATTTTGTCACCTTTTCAGGGATTTTAAGTTCTTAAATCTTATTTAGAGAAGAAACATTTTTGGTACACAGTTAAAAAAATTCATTTCCTCTATAAAAAACAGGGTTCGTACTAATTCAATTTCGAAATGCGCGCTACATTCCACCGCAAGAATGGATTCAAAAGCGTACCGTTTCAATTGTAAAAGGATACTTTCACGTTGCTCGTGGTGTATTAGCAGCAAGTTCTGGAAATTTTCCCACAGAAAAAAGCTATCAGTAAAACGAAGCGGCGAAGTTTAAGGGAAGTAGGGACATCTGCATGTCCGACCCTTCTTACCTAACTTGAGTGGCATTTACGACTAACGTTTTCCTTTTATAGAATTGTGTGGCGTATCATTTGGCGCAAGATAGATATCACCAGTCGACAGGGTCGAACAATAGGAGTAACCCTCCAGGAGGTCAGACGCTGACAGCTCGTAAATGGTGATCGATGCCAGTGGTCACTTAAAAGGGGGATAAGATCCTCCATACACAAAGCTGAGGGCGGTCTCAACAGACCCATTTTATTTTCGTATTCTGGAATAAGACAAGAATGGAGAGGTCAAGGGACCGGACGGATCAAGCTGATATTAACGCAACATTAACCTAGGAGGATCCCAGGTATATTGTGGGTCTGATTATGTCTAGAAGGTATAGATACGTTAGGGTAAAATCTGAAAGGACAGTGGAATCTTCAATATGTATGATAATTTTGCACTCGAAGGTGTCTTCGGCCAAGTTTTTAATTGTATACATCATCAACCTCGCACACATTCTAAGCGATCGAAACTCCCCATTGAGAACCCCGACGTTCCTGTCTATGGAACCGAGGCTATTCACGCGCTGCTCTCTTTGTGTCACAGAAATGAGGGCATGGAAATCTTAATGGACTTCAGCCGTTTCTACAGGAGTTTGAGATCTGAAAGATTCCAAACCCCTTTATAACCAGAGATTGCAAAAATTTCGTCCGTCTCTGTATCCAGAGGGTTAAATATTAAAAGAGCGTTGCGAACGTATTGAAAATCATTCTCTGTTATCATCGGAAGTTGATTGTTACAAATTCTTGAGTTTTTTTTAGTGAAAGTCAGTTTTTAAAACTATTAATGACTCAGTACTTTCTACCCGAAAAAAAGAACTAATTAACATTGGGACAGGTAATATTCACACAATACATAATTAACAATTCACTTTATTTGGTGTCAATCACGTCAAAGCTAATGAACCCAGATAGCAAACAAGGTTACGAAAAGGTTGCCGTTTCCCCTGTCATAGGCTGCCGCTGACAAGCCTACCGCGAAAACCGTTTGAAAACCTCACTGAAAGCTTGCCGAAACAAGCTTTACAGTGAAAGCCGCACGAAAACCTTAACACAAGCTTTTCATGTAAACCGTGTGACAAGCTTTCAAAAGGCAAGGCATCGACGCATGCGCAGCAGTAGTACTTTGTTTACTTTGCATCGGGAGCTTGGCGTCGCCTCCGGCCATTGCCGTTGAATGAACGAAACTCGTGTGTACTTATTTCTAGTAAGTGTATTTTTATCATTAAATAAAACTTCGTATTTGTTTAATTTTATAAAAATTCTGTCCATCAGTTTTCAGTCAGTGCTCTGTTTTGAATCATAAATATGTGTAAATTTATATTTGTGAACTTAGAGCAAAACTTGGATATTTTTAGTCATTTTATTTGTGTGTTACATAGTTTTATTATTCAGATGTATGAAATAATAATTTATCTAAATATATTTATGCATTGATTTTGTCAGTTTATTTTGTATGCATATTTTATTGTTCAAGACTGATTGTGCTCGGAAAATTTAAATTTTTAACCCAGTAATAAAATATATAGCAATTTATTATTTACCATGCGTAAAATTTACGTAGATGTGTAAAAAAATATAAAGGGCATAAACATTTTGTTGAGATATCAAATTTAATCTGGAACATGATTGTAGCAAGTTGTTTAAAGGTTATCTGAAGACAAACAACAGATGGTTGTTATTGGAAGGAAATTTTTTTAAGTCCCATTTTTAGACAGTTCTGGTCATGCTTTAGGTGTGCATGTGTCAAATTTATCCAATCTCCTAATAAAATGGTTTTGCTCCCCTATAAGGATAATCAAGTTGTTTTTGCATTGTTACAATTAATTTAATTTTTTATATTTGTACATAATAAACTAAGGGACTGTCAAACATGTGTATCATCAACTTGGAACAAATTTAAATACCAAGTGAAAATCGAACACTTCAATTTCATCCTAATCGATGATTCACGTGTTTGATAACCCCTTTGTAATTTTGGCACTTTATTTTATTTCAGACTAATTTAAAGATATTGATTCAGTTGTATCAGTAAGTATCAGTTGTATCAGTGTATTCAGTAAGATTTACAAGTGAGGAAGATGCTACAGGCATAATTTTAACACAGTGGTTTGATGGGGGAAATAACTCCTGGTTCCCTAATATCAGAAATGAGGAAAGTAGCATGTCCTATAGGGTATTAAGAAAATTTTTGCAAAGTATTAATAAAACACGGCTTGCTTTTATTTAAGAAATTGAATTTTTAACTAAGCCCCATTCCTTGCCCTAATGCAATGATTTGTAAAATTAAAAAAAAAATTATTTGTCATGTCATACAATTAACATTCTGTATATTGAAAGATTTAAGCAATTCAAAATAAATTAATTACTGAATAACCCTCAAACAATAATATTTCCTGCTTAAAAAATATTTCATTATCTTTAAAAGTGCCACTGTCATTAAAAAATTCTTTTGTGCAAGCTTAAATCAAAATTGTCTACTGCATGGTTGTTTAAACTTTGATAGTTTTAAGAGGGTTCCCATATTCAGTTGATAACACTTAAATATACTAGCTCCCATGTAAAAAAAAATATATATGCTTATTCTAAAGTATTCTTTTTTGCAGAGAGAAAAGAGCAGGTCCATACATTGACTTTTATATGTAAGAATTGTTGTAAATTTGATGGTTATAAATTAATCAATAAAATCATTTTATTTTATATATGTCTTGTGTGTTAGTTCTTTCAAATAAGTTTAAGTAAGAATGAATAAAAATAAATGTAACAATTTTTTAAATAATGAAAAGGGAGTGTTTTAAGTCCATGATTTTTTAAACAACTTTTTAGTTTTATTCGTGTTTCTGAAAAGCAGTCCTGTGAAAATCTAGTAAGTATCGAGAAGTTCATTATTTTATTTTAATTCAGCAAAAAGTGTTAATAAGTTGTTTTTTTTCCAACTAAGAAATTTTTCTTTATTTTAAGGAATAATATCCTCATCTGTGTGTTACAGAAATACTGTGTAAAAAATCAATACTGTATGCACTATGATTTTTGGGGTAACTAAGTAAATACACCCAGTACTGATCAGCTTTTGAAAATATGTTTGCACTGGACATTTGCAAATAATGTGTAGAGTAAAGGATTCTGCCAAACAGTAAAGTAAAAAACAAGTTGACATATATTTGAAAGTTTTGACAATGTCCTTGCATAATTTTATTTTACAAACAATAAAGCATTCATTTGAGAAAATATTGTATATTATTGTTGCACTTAAAGAAGTCTGATATCTATACTGTCTATGATCCCACTTCAACTACTTTTATTTTAAAATTGATACAAAATAACACATGTGATTAATAATTTATTTAAAAAAAAATGCAACTGAGCTTTCTATTAGAAAGGATGAATATTATGACTATAATTTAGGTCTGTCACATGCACTTGCTGATAAATTTGTTAACATGGTGTAATTTATTCAAGAAAAACTATGTAGGATGGCAACTTGTATTTTAAAGTTAGACAAATGTTTTACTTTTTGTTTTGAAAATTCACTTTTTTAATGCCTTACCATGTTACAAACTAAGATTTTTAGTAAAATAGATATTGATTCACATGTCATGTCAAAAAATCTGATTTAAATTAAAAAAAAAAAAAAGATTATTTTACACCTGGTGTATGGTTTACTGCCCAGAAGTGCTTAAGAATTGGTTTGGGGTATGTTCATGCAAGATAAAACCAATTTCTTAAAATAGATAATATTTTAAAATCTGAAAAAAATTTGTGATACAAATGAAATGAAGTAAAATTTAAGTAGTAAAAGTTTTTACTATTTCCAACAAAATGAGATTCATTTTTGATTATTTTAGGTGTAAATAAAAAATGCAGTGAAAACAAAATTCGATTTTCCTAAGTTTTGCAATTTTGAGCTAATAAAAAACATTGAGTATCAGGTTTTTAGATAATGTGTACAGATTAGGCATAAAAATGGTATGACAAGGGTACGATAAGCATATGAAAAGGGTACGACAAGCATAAGAAAAGCTTAAAACAAGCTTGTGAAAAGCATGAAACAAGCCTGTGAAAAGCTTAAAAACGATGCTTGTGAAAACCTTACAGAAAACCTTGTTGAAAAGCTTTTTTTCTGTTGACTAGCAAACCTTTACACAAGCTTGTCACAAGGTTACACCCTTGTCATGAACAACCTTGTGAAAACCCTCTATCCTTGTCGACGACAAGGTTGGCACAAGCTTGTGACAAGCTTACATTGCTATCTGGGAATATGGTAAGGGTTGCATATAAAGCCTACAATGACTATTTAGAAGAATAGGGGGCTCCGCCCCCTGCTCGCTTACGCTCGCCAACCCCGGGGTTCGCTACGCTGTCCCATTTGGTTTGCTTCGCAAACCAACATTCCTTTCGCAGAGTGAATCTCCTGAACAGCGAAACTATCTTAATAATTCGTTTAATCTTGAGGTGGCTTTCCATTCCGTGACGTCACAGCGAGGGCTTCGCCCCCTCTTCGCTTACGCTTGACGACCCTTGGGGATTGCTGCATGGTCCTGTTTGGTTTGCTTCGCAAACCAATACTTTCGCAAGTGATTTCACTTTTTTTTTTACTTTGACATTTATTGCACCCTAAACTAATAGCCGCATCAGTAAAAAACCTTCTACATCTTTTTTCATGTACAATTTTAAGTAAACCGTGTTAATCTCCTAGCTTTACGATCTGTACTTCGTACTTTGTCAGTAAACCGTCTGAGAGCAGAGTGAAAAAAGCGAGCCATTTTCCTCGCCAAATAAAAAGAAATCGTTTTTATGGCAATTGTTGCTACGATAAATTTGATATCTGGCAAACCCGATAATCAAAAATACAACCCACACATGACTGTGGAACCTTTTCCGCGAACTAAAAAATACGAAATTTGTGTGACTAACTTTTGATTGCATCAAATTTATTTACGAACCAATTTTTAAAATAATTGTACTGTAAGAAAGAGTACATTCTGAGGTATACTGCGATATTTTCAAAATTAAAAACTAATAGTAATAAGATATAAATATGACATTTAAAAAAAGTAACGAAACTGTCCCGATTTTTCCCGAATTTCAAAAAAATATTATCAAGAACCAAACTGAAATATCTAAAAATACTCAACTAGTTGAAAAAATTTACGTTGAGATGTACTCTTTTTTAAAAAACTCACGGCTTAAAACTGAAAATTTGTATGTGTTTTTCTTACTCGCGGAAGAATTTCGCTTTTCAAACTTTGACACTTAATAAACCCTAAACTAATAACCGCATCGGAAAAAGATCTTTACAGTATTACTTCTCCAGGGAACACGATGAAGAACAAATAATGTCAATATCATATTTTTCTGATCCCAACTTTCTAGGGAAACCGTCTAAGAATCGAGCTAAACAGCACAGTTTTCAATCCTGCGTCGGCGGTAACTTTTTTTAATACAAAGAGATATAAAACGTAAGGCACAAGAAAAATTAGAGAATGACAGGAAAGAAAAAGATAGACTGGAAGCAGAGAAAAAAATTTAAAGCAGCTGGCAAAGAAAAGAATGGTGATAGAAGAATGATAATTTAAAATTATGCGTAAGGAAGAGCATGAGCCGTTGGATAGAGCTTCAAAATTATTAAAGGAAGCAGCAATTGTTCAGGCAATGATTGAACAAGCGCCTCAGCGTACAGCGTAAGTGTCCGACAAGTTGACTCTGATTGGCTGGTATGATCATGTGCCTGAGACGTAAAGGTGTTTCATTTGGCTATTTATCTACGTTTTGGCGCAGATCTCTTTGAATGGTAGGAACGGTTTTCGAAAGGTTTTAACATTTTGAACCGAAAATTAGGAAAAGTAATTTAGAATCAAAAGGAATTAAATTGGAATTGTTTTAAAATAATTTGGATGATCTAAAAACATTTCCGCCAGTTGGGTTCGAACTCGGGAAGTCATCCTCCGCCGCTAACGACAATCTGATGGTAAGTGACTTTATCCATTTGGCCATCGTTGCTTCACCAAGAGAAGCTCTTTAAAAGAAGAGTTCATTTTTGCCTCTCCTTATTAACGATCGCACTATTTCAACTCCGCTATACCTTTAAAATTATCACGCAAAATAAAAGGTCTTTCTCAAGACTGCGTGATAGCCAAAAACCCATCATGGAAAACGACCTCCCCGTCGAAATGTCGGAGAAATCAAATTCAATTCCCGAGGAATTAAAAAACCTCACTCCAGCCGAACTCAGCACTCTTACCTCCCGAATTCAGACGAAAATCAAGCAAACGAAAGCTGGCCTGAAACTCCTGGAACCTGCCCTTGAAATATACAAACTCGATGATGACAACGAAAGATATGCCTTTGTCAGCACCATGATCAACAAGGAATACGCTCAACTAGCCGTTCTTGAAGGTCAGTGGCAAGTCATTTGTGCTTTCTCTAATCCTCCCACCCAAGATCAAACCTCCACTAAAAGAGTAAGATCAGAGGACAATACCAGTCCTCATAAGAAAAATGCTAAATTAGATGCTTCGGGATTTCAATCCCCGTCCAAAAAACATACTGCCACTCGCAATATCCTTGCCCCTTTGCCAAACCCAATCACTACAAGCAATAAATTCGAAAGTCTACCAGAAGACATAAACACCTCACCCACAAAAATAGAACCCATAATGATTAAACTGATTGAGGGCATCCCCGCTTTACTTGGAACTCTAAAAGGAACATTCGGAAACACCATAAAGAGCAAGCTTGCCGGTGAATATGTCAAGATCACCACCCAAACCCCTGATCAACACAGGGGAGTCACCGCCTTCCTTAGACAAAGAAAGATAGAGGGTTTCATCATAACCCCATCCTATGAAAAACCTGTCAAAGTGGTAATCAAGGGCCTTCCCAGGGAAACCGAAGTTGTGGACATCAGAAATGAGCTAGTTAATCACGAATTTCCTGTGCGTAAAGTAGCTCAACTAACACAATCACGAACAAAAAATCCCCTCCCCATATTCATGGTGGAACTTGACAAATCTCCCACCACTCATGAAATTTACAATCTACAAGAAATCCAACACCTTACTGTCAATATTGAACCATTCCAAAGAACATCTGGCCCTGGACAGTGTTATAATTATAACAATTTTGGACACAGCTCCAAAAATTGCCTCATGAAAACCCGTTGCCTGAGATGCGGAGACGAGCATCGCACAGCCGATTGTGAAATGGAAAAATCTGACAACCCCACTTGCATCAACTGTCAGCAAGAAGGCCATGTAGCCTCTTGGAAAGGATGCCCTAAATTCCCAACACGTAAACCAATCTATCAAGAAATTATACGCAAAACTATCCCCAGAAACTCATTCAAAACAAACAACGTCACGGAAAACTTCTCGTACGCCCAGGCTGCCAATCCTAATCCAAATCCCCGCCCCGCTCTTCTTCCCAATCCTCCAACACGACTGGTCAACGAAAATGTTGACCACTCTGGAATAAAGACAGATCCCGCCCCGACCGCTCTCAAAGAGATCTTAGACCTAGTCAGAGAGGTATCCAAGTTGTTCTCCCCTATAGGAGGCATCAAAGGACTAATTTCAAAAATCAGACAAGCCAAAACCACAGAGGACAAATTATGTGTCATCATTGATTGTATTGCGGCAGCACTATAAACCCCTATTTTCACTATGGCTGGCACACCCCAAAACTTTTGCATCATATTCTGGAACGCAAACGGCGTCACCAATAGAATACAAGAGCTACGCGATTTCATTAACACCCACAATCCGGACGTGCTCTGTCTCCAAGAGACGCACCTAAGACCCAATACTCCGATAAACATTGCTAATTACAACACATACAGAACGGATAGAATATCCACACTCACTACCCACACCTCTGGAGGAACAGCAGTGTTCGTCAAAAGATCCATCCCACATCATGTCATCCCTCAACAAACCCACAATAATATCGAAACTACGTCGGTGTCAATTAACTTCAACAACAAATCCCCGCTTATTATAACCTCCATTTACTGCAGTCCTGCGCATAATAAAAATCCTATAAATGAAATTGAAAAACTCATATCGGCTAATGATAGCATTATCCTATGTGGCGACTTCAACGCGAAGCACCGGCTTTGGAACTATCCCTCCAACAATCCCAGAGGCAATCTTTTAATCCAAACTATAAATAAAACTGGCATATCCGTTGCCGCTCCCTCTGATCCCACCCGAATCCAGGGCCAAACAGGCAATGTCATTGATTTTGCACTCATAAAAGGGTTTCACTACAAACATAAAATCATCTCCATGCCTGAACTCTCTTCAGACCATAACCCTGTCATTCTTACTTTCAACACCGCCTACTCACCCCTTAACATACACAGACACACTACTACCAACTGGACTACATTTAAAAATATCATTAACGATACGACTCAATACCCCATACCCACGAACAGCGTCTCCTGCCCCTCACAACTGGATACAATCACTGAACAATTTCAAAACAATATTATTAATGCACATAAACATTTTTCCAAAGAAATTACCCAAACTCATCAACTTTTCCTTCCCCCTCACATCAAAACCATCATTAAAAATCGAAACAAACTTAAGAAACACTGGCAACATAATAAAGACCCTCTTTCCAAACAACAACTTAATAGAATCCAAAAACAACTTAAAAAGGATATTAAAACCCATACTCAACAAGCTTGGAAAGACCACTTATCCTCTTTAAACATAGAAGACAAATCCCTCTGGAGAAAGGCTAAATCTCTTAAAACAAAAAGGCCCAACATTCCCCCCATACACTCTCCAAACAACATTGCTCTCTCTGACACTGACAAAGCAAACGCTATTGCAGACAGCTTCGAAACACAATTTCATGATAATAAAATTAATGACCCAAACACTGACAATCTCGTTAATCATACTATCAATAATTATTTTTCACACACCCAACAAGTCACATTCAAATCTATCCCCCCCCTCTGAAGTAATTACTCAGATTAACAAACTCAATATTAAAAAAGCCCCTGGACACGAAGGCATCACTAATAAGATGGTTAAAAAATTACCCGTTAAGGACATCCTCATCTTCACTTTCATTATTAATCTCACTCTCAAACTCAAACACTTCCCCACTCCTTGGAAAACCGCCAGCATCATCCCCATACTCAAACCTCACAAAAACACAACTGATCCCACCAGCTACAGACCTATTTCACTCCTCCCTACCCTCAGTAAAATCACTGAAGCTATTATTCTTGAAACAATTAAATACTTCATCACACAAAACAACATTATGATCCCTCAACAACACGGTTTCACACCCAAACTCTCCACTACTCACCAGCTACTCCGAGTCACCGAACACATACACAAGGGAAAACGCAAATGCAAAAAAACAGGTGCAATTTTCTTTGACATCGCCAAGGCATTCGACAAAGTTTGGATAAAGGGTCTCATCTATAAACTTATCAAACTCAACTTCCCATACTGCCTTATCATCATACTTACGTCATACCTTACCAATCGTCATTTTACAGTCTCCGTTAACAAGGCTGACTCTTCGAAACGCAAAATCAAATCTGGAGTTCCTCAAGGATCCAAATTAGGACCTTTCTTATTTAACATCTACATGAATGACATCCCGCAATCTAATTCTACCATGCTCAGCATGTTCGCTGACGACACTGCTATTCTCGCCCAACAAAAAAATATTAATACACTTATTTTTCTACTCAACAAACACATCCAGGCAATCGAACTTTGGCTTATTCAATGGAGAATTAAACTTAATGTCGACAAAACAGCAGCTATCATATTCGGAGCTAACCCTCCCACACACAAAGTCAAAGTTTATGGTCAATCAATAGAATGGGTATCACAAACAAAATATCTAGGAGTTATCCTCGACAACCAACTCTCATGGCCCCCCCCCATTCAAACAATCCAAACCAAATTTAAAAAAGCCCGATCTGCACTTTACCCTCTCATCGCACGTAGCTCAACACTCTCCATACAAAACAAACTTCTGATCTACATTTATTATTTACGCCCAGTTCTAACATATGCCGCTCCCATCTGGGTGCCGCCGCCAAGACAAACATCAATAAAATTATTGTCCTCCAAAATACCACCCTCAGAACCATTGTCCAGGCCAGATGGTTTTACAGAAATATTGACATCCTAACTGCCACTAATATACCCCATCTTGGTCAGTTCATCGGCAACCTTGCTCAAAATTTTTTCAAAAACATCGTCAATAACTCAAATTCCTCCATCCAAGAAATCGAAATTTACGACCCAACTCTTCCAAAAAACAAAGCCCGCCCAAGAGCATCAATGTTAATTGGCAATAGATTGTCACCCCAAAGCATCAACATTCGCAATTAATCCCTCATTGGCCGTACGATTTCGGCAAGCCAAGAGCTTTTTAAACCACGCTCCTCGATGTAGGTGGCACTTGTATTTCAAACAAGGCTGCACCACGTTGAACGAGCTCCTGACATCTTCCTAACACCCACCCCATTCTTTCCCTAACCTGAAAGCACCATCTGTCATGCCACTTATCCATCAATACTGGAGATGAAGGCCCCTACGGGGCCATGGGCTCCGAGAAATTCAACTACTTGACTTGCCTCCCCTTATTATATAAGTTGGCGAGAAATACTACTAACAACAACCATACAACATATATATGAGGAGCCAATCAGAGTCAACTTGTCGGACACTTACGCTGTACGCTGAGGCGCTAGTCCAGATGTCGGATACCGGTCTTGAAACTCTCTTAAGGATCGATATTCCTAGCTCTCAATACTCATATAATGTAGAATATAAAACTCAATACTCTTTAAAAACTATATAAAGCTTTTAATTTCATTTTATCTACATATATTTACATTTAAGAACATCTAAAACTACGAACAAGTATAACATTCTAAAACTACGAACCAAAACGATAACTCATCCTACTGTTGCCACACAGAGGTTTTTTAAAGTTACAATTAAAGTATACTCTCGAAATCAGTCAGTTTCTTACAGGTGTAGAGGCGGCTGGTGTACCTTAAATCTGTCGTGGCCGAAAGTCCTCACGTTGGGTTGGCGTGGAAGTTTGGAGAGTGGGGTGCCAGCTCAGGTGTTGCTTCGTCATCTGACCGTGGTTCAAAATTACGAGGTGTTGTCCTCGGATCTTTCCCTTAAGGGACTGATCCCGGACCGTCGTCAATAGCCCGTTGTGTTGCTCTAGTACGACGTTAACAAAAAAAATTACCAAATTAATTACCACCTGGTATGCTTAAACAGAAAATATTAATTTTACTTTCTTATACAGGCAACACTAAAAAATCGGTGTTTTCCCAAGCTGGGTGACAAAGATATTTCTGTTTCTTTTATTTTAAGTTCTATTTGTTTTTTATTTTCTGTTGCGCGTATTTTGAATGTTATTTTGCCGTTTATATTTCAAATTTGTCTGGTTTCACATGATTGGAAAAAGAGAAAACAATGATTCATAGTGCTTTGGTCTCTGGCAAAACAACGATAAAAGTGCCTGGCAGTATAACTTGGTAATCTCAAATTTGCAAGAAACAGTATAGAACTCCAACTACCAGATCAATTGGGACCAGACCCCCATCCGGATAGTTGGATAATTCACGAAAAAAGGTTATTTTGTGGTAAAATACGAATTTTTCTTAATAAGTCGTAAAATTTAATGACTGAAAACAATTTTGTTTACATTGTGTACTTGCATTCTGTTAAAATGGGTGGAGTTTTAGTAGATACGTAACGCGACCATTTAATTTTTTCCTCAAAACGGGACATCGACTAGTTTGGGGTAAAAATAAAGAAATGAGAATTCAAGTAAAAACATATTTCTTTATTGGAGTAGGGGGCTAGTGTGGACAATTTTTATAAATTTGGCGATAAAGTATACTAATATAATTTTTGACACATCAACTATTTTTTTATTTACAATAATGTACTCTTTTATTTTGATTGATATATTAAAGTATTCGGCAATATAGTGTGGACCACTAGTATCACAGAAAATGATTTAAAAGGACCAATGCAATCAAAGGATATTTTAAAAACAAAATAACCAATGTAAAGAAAAAATTTCAAACGAATCAATGAAATCAAACAACTTTAACGGATTTTGGAAGAACTTTCTAGAATATTCAAAATGAAAATTGAAATTTTCCGTTTTCCGAGGTTGCCATGAAAACCACAACAACCATAATGAAAGATGGGTTGCCTTAATCTATCGTAACTCGCTATAAGAAGAAGTGCGCCAAAATAAAATCGACAAGCCGTTGCCATCACTCATAAACGTAGAGTGTAGCTGTACCTATGTGGTCTTATATTTTCTGAAGAACAAATTTGTGTAATTGTATTTGGTGTTAATTTTAAACAAGAATGAAATTCTTGGCAGGATTTCTTAATACTTTTGTGTTTTATAAACAGGTACTTGGTTAACATTAAAAAAGCACTTAGGTTTAGGCATTGTTGAAATGAAGGTTTCACGTACAAGAAATTGTGTGACCCTACTATTGCATACGTTGATAAAAAAAAAACCCAATAATCAATTGTGAAGAACGATGCACAAGCAATCTACACCTACTCTCAATCGAGGAGCCAGACCTATCATGCTTCTGACAATTGATGGGGGAAAAATAACAATCTGTTCTTTAACAATGAGAATTCTAGACACCTAAAGTGATTCTGATTACAAGTACTAAATTTAAATATTCAGTCCAATATCATCTCGTTTTCTTCTGTCTACACAAGAGAAAAAAAGATCTTCCCCAATAAAAAATTGTTGACCGCAAAATCGATGGCGATAATTTTTTGTTCTTAAATTTTATGGAATTATCTACAATAAGTACTTGCAAAAAATATGAGGTTTGTCTGATTTGTATTAATTTTCACACCTCTTCTTGAATTTATTACTGTGGGTTTATCACTTTCTGAAAACGGGACATTTAAGCGTCCCGAAGCTGTGCGGGACAGTCTACCTAAAAATGGGACATACGATCACATTAAGTATACGTGACAGTGTTGGCAAGGTGTTTTTTTGTTGTTCAAACAAGATAGCGGCGCCCATGGATTGGTATGTAGTATCTGATACATTACAACTTATGGCGATTTATAGCCAAATGTGGTGATCTTCCAGTTATCATGAGGGATGGTATGTAGTATCCGATACGTTACAACTTTCGAGCGATGTATTGCCAATTGTGGTAACCTTCCCGTTTTCGATTTTTCTTAGTTTTAAGGCAACCCTAGATATTTTCTCCTGACGATAATAAACGGGTCTCATGATTGGTTAAGGAAGAAAATACGCTTTTCCACTTTTATTTTTAATGTAGAACGGAATTAAAATTTAGACAGTCTTTGAAATTGTTGGGTGCATATGAATTTTGCTCTTGATTTATAAAATCGACTTGTTTTATTAATTTTCAAAATTTTTAGGATAAGTTTGGAAAGCAGATTGTAAGTTACAATTTTTTAAATTTGTCACTTTATTTAAATTTCAATTAAAATTTCGAAAAAAAATTTGGATTAAATTTGATTTTTGAAATTTAAGATTGGAATTTAGAATTTTTTCCTCTTTTGGTTGCTCATTTCCCCTTAGTTGATTTGATATAGCAGTGGATAGTGTTATTGAACGTTAGAAAATGTTTTTTTTTTTTTTTTTTTTTTTTTTTTGCAAACATGTAGTAGCTTGATTGGGAAGGTGAAATGTCTTTCATGTGAGAATGATATGATTTTAACATTGAGAAAGGATGCTGGTGATAGGTAGGAGTGGAAATGTAGAAAGATAGGACAAAAATTTGGCAAAAGAAAGTATAACAGAGTAAGAAATTGGAGGGTAAATGGGTGTTTGGAGGACTTGAACGAGGGACGGATAAATGTTTTATGGTTGAGGTGAAAAATAGGAACCAGAAAGTTTTGGCTGAGGTAATTCATAGCTGAATTTTGCAAGGAACTACAAAAATTTCTGACTGTTGGAAGTCATATGCTGGTATCAATACCCGAAGGACAAAGAGTTCAAGGGTTATCGATTTGAGCATATGACTGTTAACCATTGTCAGAATTTCAAGGACCCGGCTATGAGGGTAAGTTTGATTTTTGTTTAGCTTTTGGTTATATTACAAACACTGGACTATGCTTGGGTGGGCACCCAATACGGTGACTTATACGCATGGAAGCCAACGGTGAAAGGTCCTCGCCGGCCCCGGAGGGGCGGCGAGGTAGCCGGCAGGCGGGGATGGCGCGTTATACGCTGTGACTTATCTACAAACAAATTTCTCCCGGTATACTGGTTTAAACGCATTGAAACCTTAAGCGCAATACGCTTTGACTTCTCTAAAAAACAATTTCCTCTTGTAAAGTCGTTACAATAAAAATATTTGTCTTGCTTTTCCATATATGGCTCTATAACCTGGAATATCCCCATTGAGTTGCTCACATAATGCTTATTGCTAGAAAAATTGTGAAAAAATATTTTTTCACACTTATGGACAGCAGAAGAATTTTTAGATTTTTGGTTTCTCATCAAAAACCTTTGTGTGGATTATGATCACAGAAAAAAGAACTACCTTATTAAAAAAAGATTTCTTGTTTTGAATTTTCTATGCATTGCAAAGTTTCCAATTCAAAATTGATGAAAATCCGGACGTTTTAAGAAAATCACGGTTTTATTATTTTTTTTTTTTTTTTTTTTAACAATTATAATTTTTTTTTTTTAAATTTAATATATATATTTTTTAAGTGACAAAACTAGGATGAAATTGACGCAAAATTGCGGACATGTTCGGAGAAAACCAGACTGAAATATTAGAAAATTTTCAAGTGAAATTTATATTGCTTTTTTCTTAATTTTTAAACAAATTATTATTATTTATGCACTGTATGCAAAGGTTCACGTTGTATATGGCGGCCATCTTGGAATTGCTTACATCGGCCGCCATCTTGATTTGGCGTAAACAATCGCTTTGGCGGCCTAACGTTGCGGATGCTACCACTCCACCATCATGAGTTTCTGCACTTTCTTCCAGTTTTAAGGCAACCCTTCGTATTGCTGCCATTTTTTTCTTTATTTTTTTACATTGGTTGTGTCTGTAGTTGTTTTGTCCATTACTCTAGAATTTTTTGTTGATTCGTTCTAGTAAGTTGCACTTTTATTTTGCTTTAATAGGGTTAACCCCTCGCGAATTTTGCGTTTGAATTTGTAAAATATGAGATATATAAATAGATTTAATTTGTAAAAACAAAACAAAATTTTATAAATACAATGGAACCAATTTTAATTGTAAATCTTCTAATTTTTCAGTGTGGTATTTACTCTAAACATGTAAGTTTTTTTGCGTTGTTTCATCAATGAAGTCCAGGTTTAACTCTTTCATTTTTAAAAATTGTTGGAAAAACGTAAAAAGTTGAGAAAAAAAAAACTCGCTAGTTAGCAAAACATCCGGAAATTTGGAAAATTCTAGATTTTGGACGATTTTTAATTTTGGATTTTGGACTTTTTACAATAAAACTAATCGTGTTAATTCTTAATTTTTTGCAAAAATGTTTGATGATAGTATACATTTGGAACCTGTTAAGATGTATTTCAGTAATTTATATTTAAAAAAATGGATAATCTTTGTGTATGAAATTCTCAAAATGTAGAAACCAAAAAGTGGTTATACACATGGAAAGCAATGGTGATTGTGTCTCGCTGGCTGGCGGGGTTCTTGCTTTATACGCTGTTACTTATCTACAAATAATTTCCACCCGGTACAGTGTTTTATATACATAGAAGCCAGCAGTGATTGTGTCTTGCAGGCTGGCACAGATCGCATTTTATACACTGACTTATCTAAAAAAAAATTCTCCCAGTATAGTGGTTTATACCAGGCCTCGAAATAGATTTTTTAATACAGGTGCACCTTGTGTACCTAAGTTTTTAAATTAGGTGCACTGAGTGCACCTAGTGTGAAAAAATTAGGTGCACAATTATATTTTCATGTGCACCTGTGCACCCGGGTATTTCGAGCCCTGGTTTATACGCATTGAAACCTTGAGCATTGTACGCTGTGACTTGTATACAGAAATATTCCTCCTGGTCCCGTGGTTACAAAAAAATTCCTCATTTTCAATTCCATATCTTCATCTTTGACCAAGAATATTCTCATCGAGTTGCCCACATAATGCTAAGTAAATTACTAGAATTCTAAAATGAAATTCCATCTCAATTATAGATAGAACAAACCTCCATTGATTTTTCTCACATTAAAAAATAGTTGGTGGATTATCAGGATCCCAGAAAAGAACTGACTTGCCTACAAAAAAAAATTCCTCACTTTTAATTCAATATAGAGTACAAAATCCCAAATCCAGAATTGTTGAAAATCCAGACGTTTCGCTTACTGACGGTTTTTTTTCCATTAAAAAAAACCATTAAAAAATTTTCTGTTTAAAAAAAATTGAGTTTAACCTGGACCTATTTGAGTTATAAACGTTTTTCCTTTTAAAAAAATTATTCCTTTTGACGTAATGTATGCAAAGGTTCACAGTGTGGATTTTGCTATATGGTGGCCATCTTGTTTGGCGAAAAACATCGCTCTGGCGACTAACGCATCGTATGCTACCACTCCACCGATATAGAAAAATGAAACTTACCCTCATTTGGTTTCCTCCGCTACGTTGTAAATCCAGTTTATATCCTTAAGGCCAGAAAATTTCCTCTGCACCTCTGTACGCAAATGTTGCTGCTGCCAAATGTATTCTGCAAGGTAGCCGTCAAACTGATCTTTTACCCAACCGCCAGTTAAACCATTTACTGCCATAGCTAAAATCGGGTAAGTGAACGACAAACAAAAGGGATAAAAGTGCAACTTACTTCCGAAGACGTGAAACACAATTGCAAAAAAAAGATGGAGCAAAGATCACGCAACTAAATGTTACAAAGATATAAAAAAGAAGTGGCAGATTAAGCGTCGTTATCGCATATCGTTACCCAAGAAATACATATCTAAACCAAACAGAGCACGTCTAAATTCTAATTAGAGCACGCTTTAATTGCAATCTGAGAATGTCTTCAATTCTAGAAAATTCAAAATAGGGTTGCCTTAAAGCAGCATAAATTGAAGGTTGCCACATTTGGCAAGAAATCACCATTGTCTCATATACTACCACTCCACCTTTAAATGTATCATTGCTTGAACATCGGTCCAAGAAATTTGTTTCACTGTCTCTACTCCTGCAGCCAGTCTCAAGCGCCTGACGATGAGTAGTTGTAGATGATCGCACTTAGGCTGCTGCTCTATTCATTTTATTGCTGTGCCAAGGCACTAAAACGTCTCTCCCGCTGACGGTCCCGGGTATGGTTGAGTAAAATATTGCTGTCGTCTTCCATGCCATCAATGAACTCTTCTCTCACACTTTGAATGAGTTTATCGTCTCTGAGAATTTGGAGAATTCCTGATCTGAAGAATTTCACCAACCACTCACCTACGTTCTTTGCGCTGCACTTGGAACATCCAAGAATTTTCACTATGATGTTTCTTACATCCTCAACTGACACTTTGTCCTCTTCGTTTTTATCATTCACTGGTTATAAACTTATAATGCGGATTTTGCTGATATCCTTCCCAAAGTTATCTGGATAATTAGCGATCCGGATAACTGGAGTTCTACAGTACTTGAGAGTGCTAATGATATTGCTCTTATGAATGTAAGTGCTTCTTAAATGAAAATTGAGTCCACTAGGTTGTTTTCAAAATTTAAAAAAAAGCCAGGACACGAGGCTAACCAGGCAGTAATTGACCAGTTAAAGAACATTATTAATTCATAGTTTGCCCTAGAGCTAATTTGCTATTGCCTTGAATATTATTTTCGTTTTGGGATATTGTGAAAAAGGTAATTAATATTAAAGGCCCATTTTTTAGTGTTCCATAGTTTAATAGAATCATCTAAAAATTCAGAATAGTGAAAAAACTAGTTGTTTTTGCTAATTTATTTTGAAAACTCAAATCCTTGTTTAGTGTAAATATTTTTTTATTGAAATACATACAAGATTTTTCTCATACAAAATGACAATCTGCAATTTCTATCACATGGAAATTTATGTTTACCCATCTTCACAACAATCTCTTCTCACAGCCTTGAAAGAGACATAGCGACCTATTCCTGCCCAGACCTACACTAAATTCATGGAAAGTATGACTGCTATGTTCCAGCTGTAGTACAAGCAAAAGAAGGGGGCCTACCCATAACTACATAGAATAATAAAGCAATTTTTCTAAAAACATGCAGTGTGCAAATAAAAGGTGTTTCAGAAAAGACTCCTTAACTTTGAAATGACTTAGCTACGAACTGTCCATTGTAATGTGATTTGATGCCTGTTTACGAATTACAATTTACACACTACTTAATGGGGAAAAAACTATGTATGTTTTTTTATTCATTCAAACAAGAAATTGAAGAAGAATGGTTATATTCTTTAGGATGTTTTCATAAATGAAAATGCAAATCCAAATTTCTAATTGTACCTACAGTGAATGGTTCAAAGTTCATAATTGAAGTGGATCTGTGATCAGTACTTGCAAAAAATACCCCTTTCTGTATTACTTTTAAGTGAGCAGAATTTAACACAGTTGGAATAGAAATGCAATTAATGCAACATCGATTTTTCTTCTTTATCAACTAAAATTACTTTAATTAAAGCCCAGAACTTACTGTTCTCAAGTTTCATAGTATTAAAGAAAATGAACAGAATCCTATATTTCCAATTCATTCTGCAAGTAGTTGATAAAAAATTTTCAAAAAGATGTTAAATGTTATTTTTCATGGGCTAAAAATACTTTATTTTCCCATACAAATAAAAGTTAACGGTAGCCCGGTTGGAAGAGTAACGGATTAGATGTGGGAAGAATGCGAGTTCGAAACTTGGTCTAACCAAAGACATTCCTACACACTAAACACTTCACTACAATTCACACTCTTTTCAACTTTGAGGAAATTTTCATGCTTTTGACATGTGTTGTTTTCTGTGTGAAAATGCAATAATTTTGCTTTATTTTTTAATAACAATACATATAATATTACCGAACAAATTCATCGTTATGATTTCAGTTGGTATGAATGCCATTGCATTGTTTTGTGATGTTAATACCATTGTCGAACTGAAGCATTTTACTTTATGTAGGTAGTCAACTGATGTCCTACTGGAGAGACACAAGGGGCTATGAAGGAATAAAACGGCTGAAACACCTGCGCTGGCACTCCAAACTTCTTCACCATGCCAACGTTTCTGGAATCATTTTAAATAAACACAAAAGTAAGTATTTTAATTAACGTTGAACTAGGGGAACACAATGGACTATTTAACCTTCTGCATATAAAGCCTCAAAATATCAATTTAAAATCTCGAAACAGGAAGTGGCCCAAGTGTCCGTTCAAGCAGAGTATAAAAAGTGTGATTAGTGCTTTCCCCTAGGAAGCGTACCACTTTGTCACTCTACTTGACCATCTTCTTTGTATGGGCAGTAGAGTGTCAAAAACTACTCAAGGAAGTTGTCCCTTATCTTCCTGAAGCATGGAATTCCGCGACAAAAAACCAGTTTAAATGGGTTTACGAGGTTAAATTTTCCGCAGATTTCAAATCCGTTGAAATTTTTGCCAACCAACCGGTATAGTGGTTAAAGTGTTAAGCCGCGTCCACACCGGAGAAGCAGAGCAAAACATGAATGATTGATTAACCCCGGAGACAGGTTTGGTGAATCAATCTCTCTGGTTTATCTGGTTTGACAGCTCGGACACAAAATGTTCCATGTGCTCGCGATCAATCTGGTTGGTTGTGTGTTGAAGTTAAACTGCAAACTTATTGTTTGAAGCAAATTGTTTTAAGGTCCCGTTCTTTACGAAGTCGGCGCATAGTCGCGAGTGCAGTGTATGTTATCATTTAAGATTTATTAAAGAGAAATAGGAAGAAAAGTTCCCAAAAAAGGCGACATTGGTGATGGAAAATATTCTCAGGAGCCATAAGGCTGAAAATGTATACGTCTTTTGCTCACACGCGGTAGAAATTACGCTTTTCCTACTGGGACACTTAAGAAACCCTAAACTAATAGCCGCCTCGGAAAATAATCCACTTCATCGTTAACCCTGTACAATTTTGAACAAACCGTGTTTTCAATCCTGCGACGGTGGCTGCGGTAACCACTTTATTAATATATATATATATTTATTTATTTATTTATTTATATCCATACGTATTTGCAAAATTGATATTAGCAGATTATTTCCCTACAAAATAAAAATTTCTAACTGAATATTTCACTCATATGTTCCAACATATTGAATGTCTCTTTCAATTCGGCATTTTTCGGTAAAACGTATTAATATTGCAGTGCAACAATTTTAAATTTTCTTTAATTGCAAAAAAGTTTAAATACATTTTAAATATCCACCTCTTATTTATCTTAAACTAGCCACTGCGTGGTGATTGCTAAGAATTCCCATTTGGTTTGCGAAGCCTATTGGATAACAGCAATCATGGCATTGGTTTGCCTCACAAGCCAAATGGAAATTCGTAGCCTATTGGAATGGATTCCCAGCAAATTCTAATTTGATTTGCTTCGCAAACTAAATTATGAATATTATGAACTATGATTTGCTTCGCAAACAAACACCTCGGGCAACGCCGACCTCATCATTGCCAAATTCGAATTGCGAAGAGATCCAATCGGCGTGACGTCACAATCTTTTGCGAAAATATAAATATTTAATTGAAAAATTATTTATTAAAAGAAAATCAAATAAAGGTAGAGATTTAGGGGTTTAGATTTTATTCAGATTTCAAATCTGTTGAAATTTTCATCTGTCTTTAACGATCCCGATTTTACAAAAAAGTACTTAACAATGCCAGTCAATATGTTTTTTTTATTTGTTTTGCTTTTCTTCGCTGTGAAATGGTTTGAGTGTAGGAAATGAAATCTGTGATATCTCGAATCAAACGAAAGTCATTCTTCACAGAAAGTGGCGTTCGTGTTGGAAAAAATATGAGTTTCAATTTAAAATTATTCATTTATCGAAAATCATATTTTTAGGTATAGATCTAATGTGAAATTTTCCTCAGATTTCATATCCGTTGAAAATTGTACTCTATCTTTTGCGATCAAGGAGATAATAAAAAAGAACTACATAACTAAAGTTAAAACTTTAGTCTGCTGACAAATCTTTCTCCGCAAAATGAAATCGGAAGCGGAAAAAATACATTTAGAATCTGCTAACTTTTTATGCAACTTTTATTCCAAAAAAGACAATAATAATTAAATTCCAATAAATTTTTTTTAATGTTTTAGATTGAATTTTAAAATTCAGGCTAGACACAAAAATTGCAAAAACTTCGGACTACCCGTGTGCCAAATTTCATTATTGTAAGTGCAATAGATTCGTCCGGACATTGCGTAGTGGAAGTCGGACACTTCATTTTATAATAGCAGAGATTTGACGTGCAAAGTTCCCCAAGACCACTAATATAGACCATCTAAATACACATGGATGGACACATCAATTTTGACACTAATATGGGCAGATTACATTTTCACAACTAAGTTTTAATCGTCAACTATGTATAGCAAAACACACAATGCTTTCAAATAGACTACTTAAATAATAGTATCACTTTACAATCCGAAGAAATATAAATATTTCTATTTTCCGATCCCCGACCCGTTTCTTAACGATTACCCCGGTGATTGATTGAATGTCGAGCAAGGGAACGAAAAAACGCCGTCCAAATAGAGCGAGCACGAGCACTTGCTTTCCTTTGATGTACCGACTAGAAGCGGATCATTTTGCTCGTCCTCAAAATGTTCGTTCACCGTCTACACTGAACGAACTGCCAATCAAACCTGTCTCCGGGGTTAATCAATCATCCATGTTTTGCTCTGCTTCTCCGGTGTGGACGCGGCTTTAGCCTCTAGATCGGAAGGTTCCTGGTTCGAATCCAGGTCCGAGCATGGATGTTTGTAATCGTATGGTGTAATGGCGGCTGGTGCATCTTAAATCTGTCGTGGACGAAAGTCCTCCCATTGGGTGGGTGTGGAAGTTGGTCCATTGGAACCACTAGAGTGCTATAGGAACCACTGGCTTAAACACAGTGGGGTGCTAGCTCAGGTGTTGCTTCGTCATCTGACTGTGGTTCAAAATTACGAAGTGTTGTCCTTGGATCTTTCGCTTAAGGGATTGATCCCGGACCGTCGTTAATAGCCCGTTGTGTTGCTCTAGTACAACGTTAACTAATAATTACCAAATTATTACCGTTGAAATGTTCTATCTATCTTTAAAGATTCCGATTTTATAAAAAATAACTTAACAATCCAAGTCAAAATGTTTTTTATTTTATTGCTCTCCTTCGCTGAAATGGAATAGGGCAGGAAATGTAATTTTTTTTATAACGTGAAGGGCAGAAAATGCAATCTCTTTATTTTTGGAAAGCAAAAGTTCACATGACGTCACAATCTCTTGCAAAAATGTAAAATATATATTCAATTTAAAACTTATTTATTTAAAGAAAATAATATTTTAAGGTATCAATCTAAAGTGAATATTTCCTCAGATTTTAAATCTGTTGAAATTTTTAGTCTATCTTTAACGGTCTAGGAGACAGAGAAAAGAACTAGGTAACTCCAGTTAAAAGGTTATTAGTTTTTTATTGTCTGGCTGTAAAATCATTCCTCGGCGAAAAATCAAAACAGAAAAGAAAATAATGAATTTAGAATCAGTCATCTCCTCTGCTGTGCTGTTGTATTCAATGCTGATTAAATTTCATTAAATTAATTTTAAAATGTTCTAGATGGAATTTTAAAATTTGCCTCGACCCTATAATTGCAAATAATTTAATTACTACCTGTGTGCCAAATCCCATTACTGTAAGTGCCATAGAATCGTCAGGACTTTGCGTGCAAGGAACAAACAAACACCTCCTTTTATAGTATTAGATATTATAATGCACAGTGCATAAACAAGAAAGCTGGAAGTTTCATCCAGATATAGGTACTGTTAAGGTAATTTCGGGACAGATGAATCACTTAAGGTAAAGGCGGTTTAAAATGAATTGGGTATTAACAGTAAAAACGAAAATTTGTGACAGTACGTAATAGTTATTGTTTATCAATACTGAATAGTTGTTTTGTACTATATTCTAAATTTCTATAGGTAAAAAAAAATATGACTGCACATTTGGCTATTTCTCACCACGTTCCGGGTGAGATGCCTCACTTATGTGGAAAAGATGCCTTATCTGTAAAAATCAGTTATTTTTAAACTTAAAAGGTTTTAAATGTGTCCAACATATTAAAAGTAAGTGATTTTATGAAAATAATTACTACCTTAGCATTAATTTATAAAGTATTGAAATATTGAATAACCATAGACAGACAAGATGTAAAAAGTTTTTAATAAAACACATTTAAAGTAAAACGTACACAAAATTTGTAGTAAAACACATTAAAGCTATTAAAAAAACGCTTCACTTTGCTAGAAAGTTACAAAATTTTTAGTTTTCTTTTGTCCTCTAATTTTTGCTAAACTGCAAATTTTGCACAGATCCCCATACACATTTTGTCAAACCTACCAATTCTTTTGTAGAATAATAGTTTTCTTCATATTCGAGTTAGTCCAGCCAACACGTATGAAAAAACGGGCTTGCCTTGCAAAAGGTGGGGTAGAAGATTTTTTAAATGTGTACATAGTAGTATCAATATGAAAAAAAAAACAAGTTATCCAACATGTTTGAACCTGGAAAAACTTTTAGTGGCCAAAAAACCCACGAAAATTGACTACTTTTTTTGAGTTTTTACAATATATCTCAAAAATGGTTGAATTTAGCGATATTTTTTTTATACAAAGTTTAAAGAGGATTAAATTTCCTACAATTTTCATAATTACAACATTTTTTGTAGCACGAATAGCAAGCGCGTTACAGCTTCTTGAAAGTCTGTCTTCTTTCTCAACAACAATTGAAATTACTAATTGTGAGCTTTCTAAACTTGCAACTATGATTAATACATGTTATCAGTCCATTATATTCACAGTCTGTGTCAATACTACCTACCTGAAGGATATTGTTGCAAAATTTAGACGGGCTTTGTGTGCTCTCGAATGTAAGGGACCCACTGCAAAATTATGGCTTCAATACTTTCATATGATAACGCTCCTTAAACAGTTTATCGAGGATCAACTTTGAATTTGGCCAATTAACCAACTTTGAATTTGGTGGTAGCACCGATGGGAGGGATAGCATCCAGCATCGCATGTAGGTGGTAATCCTGCAAGATTTATCTTTCTGCTGTACACTGATTTTGCAAATAGGTTAAATCGTTAAGTGTCCAAGGATTGGTTGGAATAGTTAATGTCACCTGTGTAAAACGTTTTTAAGATTTTGTTCTCCAGCTACAGTTATATCGTTGTGATGGCTGTGTGGATCCATGAATGCTTCAATGACTACCTTCATTTCAGAAAAATTGTTGACAATGTTGCACAATTTAATCTTGCCTTGACCAAAGATGGCCGATGTCGTATCGCATCCACTAAATGCATGGATGAACATGATACTGCCGGGGTCAAACTTAAATGATTTAGTTGAGAAAAACACAACACCAGCACTCCCTCTTTCTTGTGCTTCCTCTTAAAAGTCCAATTTTAAAAATTGCCATAAGCGACCATTTTCGTAACCATTTCCATGCCAACTTCTTGGGGCAAATGACAGTTAGCATCTGTCCCTTCAAAAATACCACTGCTTAAAGACCTTATGGTATCACAGTGTCTGAAAAGGGGTGTGTTTGTGAGTGGGTCCCTTACATTCAAGAGCACACAAAGTCAGTCTAAATTTTGCAACAATATCCCTCAGACAGGTAGACACAGACTGTGAATATAATTGTTTGATCACATGTATTAATCATAGTTGCGAGTTCAGAATGCTCACAATCAGTAATTTCAATTATTGAGAAAGAATGCCAACTTTTAAGTAGCTGTAAAACTCTTGCTATTCGCACTACAAAAAAAGTTGTAATTTTAAAAACTGTAGGAAATTTAATCCTCTTTAAATTTTATAAAAGAAAAGCATCACTAATTTCAACCATTTCTGAAATATATCGAAAAAAACACCAAAAAGTAGTAAATTTTCGTGGTTTTTCGCCTGCCAAAAGTTCTTCTGCGGTCGGCTATGTTGGATAATTTGGTTTTTTCATGTTGGCACCAATATATACAAGTACAAAAAAAAACACTTCTACCCCATCTTCTGCCAGGTACAATGTATCTATTAACTGGACTAAGTTGCATGTAGGATTACTTTTGTTGTCCATAAGCTTTTTTGATACCTTGTTACGTTTGTTGGCTACTTTCAACTGTTTGTCTTGTGATAAACAAGAAACATTATATCAAAGTATTGTAAATTTAATTAATTTCAAACCAAAAATTTAAATTATATTGTTGGAAATTTACGATGGGGGATATTATATATATAAAAAAAATTCTGATTGTTAAGTTCAATTTAATTTCATTTTAATGTAAACCAGAATAAAAAAATAAATTTTGCAAAAAATTCAACTATACAATAACAAAAACCAAATTTGAAGACTTATAATTAATTTTAAAATAAAAAAAACAAACACAATAATAGATAACTAGGAATATAGCACAAAATTTATTGCTTTGTTAACCAAACCTTAAATTATATCTTCAATTTCATTTGATAAATTATAATTTAAATTTATTTTCAATAAATTTAATTGTATGTTAAAAATTTGAATGTGTGCAAATGTTACTGTGTCTTTTGGCAGATAAAGGCACAGTTTGATAGAAAAAAAAAATTGAACATAAGCACTTCCATTTCAGAATAGGAACTATATTCGGGAATAGAAAAATCTGTTAGCGCAGCATAAATATTTTTGATACATTGCTCTGTGTCTGGCGAAAGTTCGACGGAAAGCAGATTGCAAACAATTATAAAATCTTTCAGACTAAAAGAATCTTATACACAGGCTTTTAAATCTTCAAATTTAAGTTCAGCATCAAATCCTTCAAAATTTCTAATTCTGTTTCTATTGCCTCGATTGCCAGCAGAGCTGAATTTGAATTCGTGCAGCAATTTTACTTTTTGTGTGGAAGTGGAATGCAAAAGTTCTGAAATATGTGGGATATCATTCAGGTTCATAGTCCGCAACTCAAGCATGAACTGTACTTTAGAAAAGTTTTTTCATACTTGCGTGTTGTTGCGTAGTCCATCAATCAAAAGTGATGGTTATCAAAACACTCAATAGCATAGAATTGAAATAATTTCACCACTGTTTTGTATCAAACAACTGGCTCACCACGGTAACGTTCCAAGAATGGAATTTCAATGTCCGTTATACGCATCTTAACTCAGCTTACATCTTATTGTTGTCTAGGGAATAATTTAATTTCAGACTTCAACCGTCTAGTGCCCTCATGTTAGTATGCCTTATGGCAGATAAAGACACTGTTTGATAGAAAAAACTTTTAATTGAACATAAAAGGACTAAACAGAAGTACTAAAATTAATGATTGCGTTTGCGGCGATCTAATTTGTCGGGAGTTACAGTTAATCCAAGGGTTCTTCTTCCTTGACACAAATATTGAGATATTCTGTAAAAATAATGTAATTTAAAAAATTTAATTTGAGATTTAAACAACTAAAAGGCATCTCCATGAAAATGTATGTGGGGCGTCTATCCTTTTGGTGTGGGAGAGATGCCTCGGCAACTGTCCGAAGTAAAAGACAGCAAAAATGGCGGTACACTGCCTAAAGTCGATTGGTCAACTTCTGACTAAAGGTTTGTTTTCTTACATAAAAAAAATTCATTCAAATTATCTAGTGCCACCCTTGCACTACAAAATCAATCTTATAACGGATTGATTAAAACATGGTACTTTCTTGAAATTGCTGCTGTGATAGCAGAAAACAAAAGTTGATATAACATAACTTTCACAGCCCACCAAACAACATCTAAGTCAGGGTGGTAACAGAACCTGGGAAATCAGGGAATTCTCAGGGAATTTTTTATTTATGGAAAAATCAGGGAAATCTCAGGGAAAATTTCCAACTTTTACAAAAAATCAGGGAATTTTTGACAATTTAAACTGCTACCATTGTTGTTTGTCCTATTTAGAGATGTGCAATTACGAGTACTTTTAAGAATGGAATAAATTGTATTCGCCTAAATTGTAATTCGAATAAAGAACCTTAACGTCGCGATTTTTTAACACCGCGAAAACCGCTGCCGCCATTTTTTTCGCGGCTGCAGCATCTTGGTCGCCGTGAGGCTAGCGATACAACTTGTGGGATACAATTTGAAATTTGTGTAACAAATGATGTTTTTTGTGTATTAAATTAATTATTTTTGTTTACATTTACATTTTTGTATGTTTGGATTTGTTTTCGATGAATAGTGTGACAATGTAGGGTCAGGTGTAAAAAGTTCACAATCGTAGTATTTTGCATTTTTTCTCCAGTTTTTTCAATTGCAATTTTAGAGTTCCATTAAGGTTTCCAACCCTTACAATAACAATTAAAATATCAGTAGAGAAAAAATACAAAATATTTGTGGAGAATTATCCTTTTACACCCTCTGACCCTAAATATTTAAAATAGTGTTGTGTGGATACTGTATGTCGATACCTATCACGGATCACAATATTTCTTAAGGGAATTGGAAAATCAGGGAAATTTTTGTGAGACTATCAGGGAAATCATGGAAATATCAGGGAACTTTTTTTCAAGGATTTTGTTGCCACCCTGTAAGTGAAACATTCATGGAACTAGTAGGTCTCCCTAGCGTAAAGTTTCAAAATTTCATCACGTATGACATCTCTACCGGTGGGGCGTCTCATCCTGAATTACCTTTTATATTAAATTGAAGGAGATATAAGGATTCATATACCCAATTTTCTTGAGCTTAACAGAAAGCATTAGTTATATAAATTGTGTGAAGATTTTATCTTCAGTTTGATAGTTTGTTCCGACCAACCAGTCTGGTGGTTAAGGTGTTAGCCTCTAGATCCAAAGGTTCCGGGTTAGTGCATGTATGTTTGTAAACGTATGGTGTAGAGGCGTCTGGTGCACTAAAAGTCTCATGGCCAAAAGTCCAGGGTTGGTGTGGAAGTTTGGAGAGTGGGGTGTCAGCAGAGGTATGACCTAGTCTTCTGACCATGAATCAAAATGACTTGGTGTTGTTCTTGGAATCCACTGCAATTGAACCTGTAATGCCTAAAGCTTACACTTAACGCAGTGTTCAAAAACTCAGCTAGTGTTTTCTTAGATAGTCGGGTTCTGTCACCCTAAGACATTAATTAAAAGCACCAAATACCATGCTAAAATCTTTAGAGTCGCTAATAGCCCATTATATTGCAGTTAGCCGTTAATGTACTGCCTACCTCTTAGATAGCTGCAAATATTTTAACTGTAGGATTTTAAATAATTGCACTTGGGAAATACGTTAATCGTCTCGGGCATTGGTGGCTCGGTTGGATGAGTAACGGATTACCAACCGGAGGGTTGCGAGTTCAAATCCAACAAACACCATCTTGTACAAAGGGAGATGGTGGACGTTAAATCAGTCTTGGCCTTGAATAGTTTGCTGATACTGACTTGAATACAGTTCCCGAGTCTTCTTGTCCCAAGAATCGCTTTTCTTTTCACTGTACACAAAATTCATACCCTTTTAGTCGTAAAATTTTACTTTTATCTTATTGGATGCTATAAGATTTTTATTCAAAAACTTATCGAAGTATTCCAAATGAATTTAGATCAAGAGGATTCGGATCCAGATGATTTACATCCATCGCATGTTCAAGCAATGACATCATTTGGTGATCAGAATTCACCAACACCCAAAGAAAGCAAGACCCAAACAGCAACTGTGAATTGGATTTGTGCCGGAAATATGGATAGAAGGGCTGAAAGAGCGAAATGTTCTGTCTGAGAAACATTTTCTAGAGATCGACTCCTCAATCCAGTATTACACCATTCGTCGCCAAACGGGATTATTAGGAACAAAGGCAGTGAATACTACAAACACTCAATCTAAAAAAACAGTGGAATTTTAGAGCACATAATGGATCTAGAAGTAGCAACCCTGGATATAGCAAGAGGTCGAAGACAAATGCCTTATGCACAGGGTACAGTTAGAACCATGCTTTCTTCTCATTACATAGGACATCAAGATCGAAGTGAAGGGAAAGAATTTTCTGAGCTGGACAGTGGAAACCTAGCAAGTCGTCGCCTTTCTTCGGCAAAAATCTCTTCAAAATCTTCTTGTTCCAAAAGTGTGCAGAAAAACAAAAGCCTTGGTGATTCAGAGATAAGACCATCTGTATCTGTGCAAAGTGGAAAGCGCAATCCACAAAAACACCACAAAGCACAGCATCCAAAAACACACACTGAAGAAAAAATGTGTAAAAGGGAATTTTCAAATTGGAACGAAAAGGAACAAACAGGTAGTGAACAAAGCCCTTTTTTAACTCGGCACTTCAGAGAAACCGTTCGTAAACAACCACAGCCGTCAAAAACGACAAAATCAAAAGCAGATTCTTCGAATAGTATATCAATTGGAAATAATCGCACTGAAAATTCAGCGACAAAAGGTTATGCATGCGACCAGTGTGGAAAGAGTTTTAAGGAAAAACGACAGCTGAACCGACATCGAGGACTCCACTCTGTAACAAAATCACATCCATGTGAAGTTTGCAGCAAAGTGTTTCCAAGTAACTACAAATTAGAAGAGCACATGCGAGTGCATAGTGGCGAGAAACCATTTAAGTGCCATGTGTGCAAAAAAAGGTTTTCGAAGAAACATAGTTTGACAAGGCACAAACGGGTCCATTCAGATGAGAAGCCGTTTTTATGTGAAATTTGTAACAGAGGCTTCTTGAACCCATGGAACTTGAGTAGACACAGACGAGTGCACACTGAGGAGAAGCCGTATATGTGTGAAATATGCACGAGACGGTTTCCACGAGCTTCGGAGTTACGAATACATAGTCGTGCACACACTGGTGAGAGACCATATGAATGTGAAGTCTGCAACAAAACATTTTCGCATAAGAGTAATTTAATTAGTCACAAACGCATCCATTCAGGTGAGAAGCCGTTTGGATGTGAAATTTGCAAGAGAAGGTTTTCGGATTTTTCGAACTTACGAGTACACAGACGTACACACACTGTAGAAAAACCGTATATGTGTGAAGTGTGCGGGAGAAAGTTTTCACAAACTCAGAACTTAAATAGACATAGACGTATATGCATCAACAACGGAAAATAATTAAATGTGAAAAGTGCTAGAAAACAGATTTTCTTGAAGTGTACTTGCAACAACATAAAAGGACATAATTAACGTTTAACAATTTTTAGTTTGGACTGTAAGAAAATGCACTTTTTGCTGTTATTTGTAAACTGTTTTATATTATTTTAAAAGGATAAATATTTTCTAAATCTCACTTATAAATCCCCCCCCCCAAGTTTTTTGAAACGTATTTGGAAATTTTTATTTTATGTGTATAAAACTAATTTAATTGGTTGAAATAAAAATTGACACAAACAAACTTTTCAAAATTACTGTGATGAATTAAAACCTAAATACATTTTTTTGTAATTAAAGTGCAGTGTTATAACCTCACCAATTGTATGCACTTGTTTGGATTATATGTGTTTGCAATGAATTATACTGTTGGACAGTAGAAGTTAATATTTAGAGGTATCTTTTTGTACCAAGATATGAGCCGTTATTTTTTAAATTGGTATAAGTTCATTTTTTCATACATCGAGATATTAAAGGGTTTGCGTTGAAATTAATTTAAAAATAATGGCTAATGGTTACTCAATTTAGGTAATGTTTTTAACACATTAAACCTGTTAAATTTTTTTACAATAATAATTATTAAAATTGTAAAGAAAATAAACTCATTTTTTTTTCAAAGAGGACCTACACCACTTTCAAAAATAACGGCTCATATATGTGACGACTTTCTTACAAGTCTCACTTTACTCATAAAATAGGAGCAGGACAGAGAGCAATGAAAAAGACGTCTTTATTAGACCGCAGTCATGATTCGTGTGCTACAAGAGATGGAGCAGCAAGTTACAAGCTGCGTATCAACAAATTAATTATTCCTTGATCAGCAATACTCAGACAGATTTCATTGCCTTATATGGTATCATTTGATGGGACATCTTACAGTAAATAGACGGGAACAGATGGATCACGGCGTGGGAAGATGAATTTAGCTTAGCTTGCAAGATTTAATTATTTTTGTTACACACACACATTATATATATATATATATATATATATATATATATATATATATATATATATTAAAGCGTTTGAAATGTTCTTAAAGTGCTATTTATTCTTTGATACTTTTAGTTTTTATTCTATATCTCCATAGACATTTCAAATTTATTTTCCATTTTCTGATCGTTTGTGAGTGAAGGTCCGAAAGGAACTCGTCCCCCTAAGCCTTCAATTTTGAGTATTCATTGTGTTCATAGGAACCCTGTAAAAAACGTGAAAAAGTAAAATATTCTTCGATACTTGATTATATTCTGTGCACTCACAGATGGGTTTTCGTTTGAGGATGCTTACAAAAGTTGTATAGAGACTGTTCTATGAAAATTCTACAGAAATGGCTCATGAACCCCAATACTGATCGATTACATTGTAGCAATCCGATCCATCGTGATCTGAGATGTCCTTGCGCTGGGGTGATTGACAGTTTGGGGATTGGGGTCTCAGCTCTGTCGTGCCCTCATCAACTTACATTAACTCAAAATTACCTCGTATTGTTATCGGATCTTTCCCTTCTTAATAAACTCGGACCATTTACAACTGCGAGTTGTTTTGCTGCAGTTGACTTTCATTAACCCTTCTTTGCATAATAGTGGAAATTTCCATCATAACATTGAATGCCCAAAAATTATATAAAAGAACAAGTTCACTTTAAGTTGATCGTGTCTGGATACCTTTTTAATGTCCATTGCATTAAAAAAAAAAAACATAGCTGTCAAAAATAAGCAAGTGTCACTATCAGTAAAATGAGCTTGAAGTTGTCATTCCGCTGTTTGTTGTAGTTGCAATAAACGTATGATTTCGTTTTATTATATTTGAGTTTCTATTGCTAAATAAGTGAAAATGAGTGGAAGAAAGGTTTGTAACATGTGTTTCTGTTATTTTTAGAGCAATTTCTAAAAAAGTTTGCGTTTAATTAAAAAAATACCACATGATAGAATTTTACATCACTATACAGTTACTTATCTCCTAATGTATGGGAAAAAATATTTTTACTGGTTGTTTATTATTTGTTATTATTCTAGAAACCCCTAGATAAGAATTATTTATCTATTTAGTACTAAGCTAATGATCTAACTTTGCATGAACCGGTATAGTGGTTAAGGTGTTAGCCTCTAGATCGGAAGGTTCCTGGTTCGAATCCGGGTCCGGGCATGGATGTTTGTAAGCGTATGGTGTAGAGGCGGCTGGTGCACCTTAAATCTGTCGTGGCCGAAAGTCCTCACGTTGGGTTGTCGTGGAAGTTTGGAGAGTGGGGTGCCAGCTCAGGTGTTGCCTCGTCATCTGACCGTGGTTCAAAATTACGAGGTGTTGTCATCGGATCTTTCCCTTAAGGGGGTCCGTGACACAAAAATCGTCAAATTTTCGAAATTTTTTTTATTATTTTAAGAAATTCTCTGTTTTTCTGCTTAAAATGACGTCTAAATCATGTTTCTATCTTAATTAGAACTAGAGATATAATAATTTTTGTGGTGTGTTGTTTTGAAAATCTAACATTCTTGACAGTTATTGTCATGGCAACAACATCTGTCTTTAAAACTTTAAATGCGTTTTTCTCCATGATACATTTTTTCAAGATTTCCTGTATTCAAATTGCTATAAGTCGAATCCGATAAAGTTTAAGGGTTGAAATTTGGTATATATCTTTTTCAAACATTATACTTTAATTTTGTTTCAGCAAATTTGAAACAAATATTTACTTTTAAAAATATGACTTTTTTTAAAAAAAGTACCTTAAAATTTTCAAACATTTTCATTCAAATATATTTTTATTTTTTACTAAATTAATATTTTTTAAATTGCTGAATCATAATTAAAGTTTATAAATTTGTGAATAATTTATTGCAAGAATTTTGAAAATTGATCAAGAATATTTTGAGTTTTAGCAATTTAAAATGACCCCTCTTTTTTTCAAAAAATTTTAATTTAAAATTTTTAAAAAACTTCTGGAAAAATTTTGTGTTGTGATTTTGCTTATTAGTTAGATGGGTAATCAGTACAAAAAAATTCAAATTCTAAATTAATTAATAAAAAATTTTTTTCAATGTGTCCCGGACCCCCTTAAGGGACTGATCCTTGACCGTCGTCAATAGCCCGTTGTGTGCCTAGTACGACGTTAACTAAAATTACCATTACATTGATGATGAATTCGATGCAAGTTCAAAGATGACGATAAAAGACAAGTTTAAAAGCCAAAAAACGGGTAATTGGTAATTTTTAATTAACGTCGTACTGGAGCAACGCAACGGGCTATTGACGACGGTCCAGGATCAATCCCCTAAGGGAAAGAACCGTGGACAACACCACGTAATTTTGAACCTCGGTCGGATGACGAGGGAAAAAACGAGAATTAAATATTAGTCAAACAGAACTCGCATGTATGCGCGCGCCGACCAACCGGTATAGTGGTTAAGGTGTTAGCCTCTAGATCGGAAGGTTCCTGGTTCGAATCCGGGTCCGGGTATGGATGTTTGTAAACGTACGGTGTAGAGGCGGCTGGTGCACCTTAAATCTGTCGTGGCCGAAAGTCCTCACGTTGGGTTGGCGTGGAAGTTTGGAGAGTGGATTGCCAGCTCAGATGTTGCTTCGTCATCTGACCGTGGTTCAAAATTACGAGGTGTTGTCCTCGGTTCTTTCCCTTAAGAGGTTGATCCCGGACCGTCGTCAATAGCCCGTTGTGTGGCCCTAGTACGACGTTAATAAAAAATTACCAATTATTATTACCATGTAAGCGCGATGAAGCCGCAAGACATAGCATGTGGAGAACAATAACAATCAATTAATAAAAGTAAGAATATTTCAATGTAGGTATGTACTTAATTAACCTCGCTCTGACGGACCGGTATCAAACTTGATCAACACAAGTCAAACAAAAAACCTCTCATCTCTACTATTATAACGAAAAAGGTGTTTATGTATGTGGACTGTCCTGAAGAATCCATGACACTTGCAATAAAGAGATTTTTCACACAGGTAGTCCGAAATTTTTCCACAGCGCCCGAATTTTAAAATTCAATCTATAACATTTTAAAATGAATTTAATGAATTAAATTATTGTTTTCTTTAGAATGGCAACAACATAAAGATGTGACGCATTCTAAATTTATTTTTTCCATGCTTTCGTTTGATTTTGCGGAGGAACGATTTCAGCCGATGGAAAAAGAAATAAAATTTTAACTGGAGTTATGTAGTTCCTTTTCCTATCTCATAGATCGTTTAAGATAGAGTAAAAATTTCAACGGATTTGAAATCTGCGAAAAATTTCACATTAGATCGATACCTAAAAGTGTGATTTTCTTTAAATGAATAATTTTTAAATTGAATATCTAATTATATTTTCATAACAGATTGTGACGTCACGCGATTGGATCTCTTCGCAATTCAAATTTAGCCGCATTTTACAATGTGCGTTGCTCGTATGTACCACGGGTGACTTAAAATCTGAATTTAAATTCTAATAGTTCTCCAGGTGAAAAAAACTTTCTACAGATTTTTTGTAGTACTAGCCGGGCTGCGCCGGCTAGTGCTCGGCGGTGTGTAATAGTGCTTTTTTTAAACTTTTTTACGCACCGTAATCAAGCATGTTTTGATTTGTATATTTTATTTATTTTATGAAACAATTCTTCAAATCATTGCGAGCGTATTCAATCAAATATTTAAGGAAAGTTGGTCGAAATATACATATACCGCTACAAAATTATACATGTCTAGTGATAGTTTGCAGGAAATAGACATATCATTAAAATCTAACTCCTAAATAATATTTCTACAATAGGTAATATACCAGAACACATAATGCAAACAAAAATAAAATTCCAATCCTTGAAAAAATGCAAAATTCCGAAGAAAAAAATACGTACGTATCTATTCAAACGTGTTGAATTTCGATTTCCTGAATATATTGTGAAATAGAATAATGCGACAAAAGACTTTTCAACGATATTGACAAAGACAATAATGATTTATTAACAAAAAAAAAATAGATATTTATAATACTTGGGAATCCTCAAATATGTCCACAACATCTCGCAGTCAACTCAAATACGCAAACACGGAATTCTAAATCAAATTAAAAAAGCAAACATTAATTCTGAAGTGGCCAGATACCGGGTAGCAAAATTACGTTTAAATTACTTTTACATCAAAGGAAGAAATAAGAAGTCAGTTCAAACATAAATTTTTACAATTTAATTCCTTACTTTGCATAGAAATTGACCTCGGCTATTTATAAACAGCAAGAATTCAAAATATCTGGGTTATTTTATTTACGTTGATTGTTGCCATTCGACGATACACAAATAACGTCGATTTCGGGTCCACGTACGTTAGTGTTTTATATATATAGATTTTAAAAAATGTCACAATTGAGCAACTGAAGGGGTTATTAGTGACATTCTGGTAATCCTCCAGGAGGTCGAGTCAACCCCCAAAAGGGTTAAAAGAAACCAACTATAAAAACTAGCTGTTAAAATAATTTTAGTGACAATGGTAAAAAAATGTAATTTAGTTTTTAATGTTGATTATGCCTTTAGCAGATTGGTCCTCAATTCAGAAAACTTGCACAAATCAAACAGTTCCTATCAGAAATCCCTCAAATGTCGCTTTGACCCACCCTAAAATTGTCTCGAGTCAATACGACTGGAAAAATAATAGTTTCGCCAAAATATTTGAATTTCAATGGTGGTGACGTGTGTTTGTCTGATCTCAAGTTGAGTCACTTTTGATTTTGCATCTTGCGTGTAATGTAGTAGAACAGTAATCATTCTAGGAAACCGTGAAATTTTGCTCTACAAGTTTCTGTATAAGGTGCGGGAATTATTTACTATTTTTGAATGTGTTAGCTTCCGTGTTACAATATTTCACTCCTTCCCGATGTATTTTTGTACCGTTAACCCTGCAAGTGGTTTCGACAAAATATCCCTCTTCCGTCAAGATCCGGACAATTTTGCTAATGACGAGAAATATCGTCATCAGATATCACCATATGTTTGATAGTGACAAGTTCAAGTTCTCTTCACTTTTCTTCCAATGACGATTTTTCTCGTCCTCTAAGATCTGCTGTTCATTTTGCAAATGACGAGATCCTGGTCGAGACAATCACGTGGAGAGTTAAGAGAAACCAATTACAAAAACTAACAGGTAACACTCAGGGATACTCTTAACAGGTATAATAGAGAGAAAATGCTATAACAATTTGAGTTTGTGTTTTAGATGCATTATAAATCTTGGTGGATCAATACGTACTAAGATCCAATAAATTACAGTCAATAGTTTCACATTGTTCTAATATATAAAAAATATAAAATAATGTTTCATATTCTACTATCAATTTTAAAAATTGGAATTTTCAAACGTTTTATAGGGATATGGGGAGGGTGGATTTTTTTAATTATTATTTTTTTTCACTTTTTGAGGAGGTTTGATATGTTTCTGTACGATGGTGAGGCATACCGTTGCTAGGCAATTGATTGTTTTGATTTATAATGTATGGGCAGCAAAATCTGAATAATTTGTCTTTGAAATTTTTTTGCACCAAAATTCCATTCTGACGTGTTTCCGTTGTTTATCCTGGTATATTAACAGTTCTTGTAAAAAAGGCAAATAAATTTGTTTTAAAAAATTTACTAATGTTTTTTAATTAAAATTTTGAAGACACGAGCCATGACTAGATACCAGAATAGGCATTCTCGTATTCCAACAATATTCGTATTTTTTTTTAAATAGTCAAACAAGAAATTGAATTGAAAAGGTTATACTCTTTAGGCTGTTTTCACAAATGAAAATGTGAATCAAAATTTTAATTGTTCAGTGAATGGTTCAAAGTTTATATTTGAAATGGATCTGTGATGACATTTGCAAAAAACACCCCCTTCTGTATCGCCTTTAAAAGAGCAGAATTTGGAATCGAAGTACAATTAATGCAACATAGATTTTTCTTCTTTATCAACTAAAATTACTTTTAATAAAACCTGGGAAACTCGCTGAACTTTTATACTGTTCTCATGTTTCACATGGAAGGAATCGAATCCTATATTCTTCTGATTTGTTCTGTAAGTAGTTGATAAAAATTTCAATATAACGTTAAAAGGTTATTTTCCAAAGGCTAAATATACTTTTTTTACCTTATGATAAAGGGCAACGGTATCCCAGTTGGAAGAGTAACGGATTAGATAAGGGAAGAATGCGAGATCGATACTAGGTCCAACCAAAAACCTTCCTGTACACTGGGGAGAATGCACGTTATATCTGTTGTGGCCTCAAACACCTTCACTACAATTTGCACTCTTTTCAGATGTATTTCAATGTTATTAAAGAAACACAAAGGAGGATAATTGACACGCCAATATTATGAGGGTTTTAAGGGGCAATGTTAGGTGAAATGTAATGCGTTTTTACATTTCATTACTTATTAAACCGCTGTTCCAATCAATCTATGTTTGATAAACTGTGTCACCAAGTATAAATTTAAAAAATCTATAATGTTTTGGGGAAATTTTGATGCTTTTGACGTGTTGCTTTCCTTGCGAGGATGCAATAATTTTTGCTATAGCTATACAAACTAGGTATCTAAGCTTACAAGTGTGAGCATAAGAATGTCGTTCGATTATTTTTTAATAACAATGCATATAGTATTACCAAACAAATTCATAGTTACGGTTTCAGTTGGTAAAATCATATGAATGCATTTACATTGTTTTGTGATGTTAATACCGTTGTCAAACTGAAGCATTCTACTTTATGTAGGTAGAGTGCCTATATAATAAGAGTGGCGACAAATGGGAAACACTTTCTGATTGGCTTAGATATCTTTTCTACCGCCCGAGGCGGTCTTTTCCTAGCTCCCGTAGACTTAACATGGGAACTTTTTGTGTGTTCGAGAAAAACGTGTGTATATTAAATTAAAAAGAAAATATAGCTTATTCATGTTCCATTTCGTGTTCTAGAATGTTTATTTATTATTATTTTAGTGTTTTGTCAGTATAAATTTGAAGACTTTTTAAGTAAATAGCTTTTTTTTTAACAACATGGCGTTTCTTGCAATCTAAGTTAGCGCGTTGTGCAATCCATCTCATCAATTACGCATGTGATTGAGCGTTTATATGATTCATTTATACCGAATGTATCCATATTATAGCAATCATATGCTTTTTGTTCTCCTTGAAATGATATATTAATTCGCCCAGCAACCTTCTTTGAGACGATTCTGGTAGAAAAATGACTGCGGCGCATGCGCATTGGGCCAAATTTGGTCCCTTGTCGCCACTCTTATTATATAGGCACTCTATATGTACGTAGTCAATTAATGTAGCTCTGGAGTTAGGGGGGTTCACGCAGGAAGGAATAGAACTTGGCTGAAACACCTGAGCTGGCACCCCATTCTTTAAACTTCACCATGCCAACATGATTACGTTTCTGGAATCATCTTAAATAAACACAGATGTAGGTATTTCAATTAACCGTTGAACTGGGCGAACACAACGGGCTCTTTCAAACAAAAAGGAGGTAGGCATTTTAGGTAGGTAAGGTCACACTGTAGTAACACTACTTGAAAATTGACAAAGTTAAAATTTTTGAGTGTTTTAATCAAAGGCAAATGTGGCGAAATTTGAAGTGATATTTGAATTTTTTTTTTCTTTTACTTATAACCCATATAGAACCAGTATTAAGATCCTAATAATTATATTTGATATTGTTAACAATTACAAATTTTAGATCAGGAGCATTCGGATCCAGATTTTTTACGGGAATCGCATGTTAAAAAGTAACGATACATTTTGGTTTTCAGAATTCATCAACTCCGGAAGAAAGCAACGCCAAAATAGAACGTGCATTAGTGAATTTGATTTGTGGATTTGCAGACATAACAACAGAAGGGACAAGATAAGTTCCAGCATCTACGTTGGTTCTGTTGGTCATAGGTTTTCTGCAAATCAACATCCCAAACCTGATGATTATGAACGAAGACTGTCAATCCTACGAACTCCCTCACTTCGAGAATAGCAGTGAAACTTTAGAGCACTCGATAGATACACGAGTAGAAACCCCAGAAGTAAAAAAAGAATGTAGAATGCCTGTTGCACAGATGTTACTTCGATCTACGCCTCCTCCTGATGACATAGACTGTCAAGATCAAAGAGAAGGGAAAGAATTTTCTGAGCTGACCATAGAAAATCAAGATTACCCTCGCGTTTCTTCGACAAAACTATCCTTAATATCGTGTCATTCAACAAGTGTGCGAAAAGGGACAAGACGTGTTTGTGATTCAGTGAAAAGTCCGCGTGCGTCCGTGCAGCTTCGAAAGCTTAATGCACGAAAACGCCACTCGACGCATGTTGATGTGAAAACGTTTGAGTGTGATGCGCAAAAATGCAACTTACAACAACATAGAATCAACCATTTAGGTAAGAAAAATTTTATTTGTGAAACTTGTAACAGAAGCTTTTCCCAACTTGGCAGCTTACGAACACACATTCGAACACACACTAAAGAGAAGCCCTATAAGTGTGAAGTATGCATGAAAAGGTTTGCACAGTCTTCGACCTTAATATCACATAGACGCACACACACTGAAGAGAAACCGTATGAGTGTGAAGTATGCATGAAAAGGTTCTCACAAGCTTCGAACTTGCGTACACATGCTCGTATACACAGTGGTGAGAATCCGTATGAGTGTGAAGTCTGCAAGAAAACGTTTTCATCGAAGGGTAATTTAGCAAGTCACAAACGCATCCATTCAGGTGAGAAACCTTTTAATTGTGAAATTTGCAACAGAGCCTTTTTGGAACTGGGAAGCTTACAAAAACATAGACGAACGCACACTGAAGAGAAGCCGTATATGTGTGAAACATGCATGAGAACGTTTTCACAAGCTTCGAGCTTACGAACACATAGGCGTGTACACACTCAAGAGAAACCTTATATGTGTGAAATATGTATGAAACAATTTTCACAAGCTGCAAACTTACGAAGACATAGGCTTATACACACTCAAGAGAAGTCTTATGTGTGTGAAATATGCATGAAAATGTTTTTGGATTCTTGCAACTTTCAAAGACATATGCGTATACACACTAAAGAAAAATCGTATATGTGTGAAATATGCATGAAACATTTTTCAAACGCTTCGTACTTACGAACACATAAGCGTATACACACTGAAGAGAAGCCTTATATATGTGAAATATGCAAGAAAAAGTTTTCACAATCTTTCACCTTACAAAGACATATGAGTGTACACACTAAAGAAAAGCCGTATAAGTGTGAAATGTGCATGAAAAAATATTCACACGCTTCGAGCTTACAAACACATAGGCGTATACATACTGGAGAGCAGCCGTATATATGTGAAATATGCATGAAAAAGTTTTCACGCTCTTCCAGCTTACGAAAACATATCCGTAGCCATCAGAACCGAAAATAATTAAATGTGAAAAGTGTTAGAAAGCATTTGCGAGAAATGTACTTGTAACGGCATAAAAGGATAGTAAAGATTTCTGTTTTATTTTAGGAAAGGATGTTTTATTAGTGAATAACTTTTTGTGATTTGTAAACTGTATTTTATATTATTTTAAACAGATAAAATGTTTTATTTATTTTTTTAAATTTCGTAGTCTTTGACTATAATTTTCTCTTCTAGTTCCTTTGCTGACAACTCTGACTATGGTTGGAATTTAATGTTTGTCTGACATTTTTTTTTCATGAATTCATATGACACAAGACATTATTTAACTTCAAATTGTCATTGTTTTAATTTCTTTTTAATAAAAAAAATGCGTCTTACATTTTTTAGAACATTTTTTTTATAGTTTAGTTAATTTTTTTGTATACATACTTTTGAAAACATTTTCGGTAAAATATCATTTACAACAACATATAATAGAAAGGGGAGCTTTTGAAAATACGGTACCAAGCAAAGCATAGGGGTTACACTCTAGGAAAAAGCCATATGAGTACAAAGAATGCTAGAAAATTTTTTCAATGATTGATACTTTAACAAAACAGACGCTTCCATTTCGGTGAGAAAATTTGTAATTGTGAAATCTGTAGTAAATGCCTTTTGGTAATTGGGACCTTACGAAGACAGACACACACACACTGAAGAGAAGCCGTATATGAGTGAAGTATGCATAAGAAGGTTTGCACAAACATCGACCTTACGATCTATCAAACACGGAAAGAAGTGTAACATGGCAAGTGCTAGAAAATACAGTGTGTATCGAAATGATAGGTCCACCCACATTTTTCAAAGTTTCGACTCTTAATTTAGAATAAGAATCACTTTTTTGGTGGAGATAATTATACAATAATCGTTATAACTATTTAGGAAGCAATTTGTTAAAAATAAATAATTCATTTTTATTTTACGCAAATTTTCATTTTGAGATCGTTTTGAAAAGATAGGTCCACCTTTATAAATCTTTGCAACCAAACGTTTATTTCCACAAAATGTGCATAAATATCACAGTTTAGTCTTACTGATTGATTACGCTGGCTGATGTGGAGGTATTTAAACAGATTTGAAAATCACTTTGCAATCAAATGAAATGGTTCGTCATTGCAGTCTTCCGCTGATTGAGCAGAGGAAAATTGATGCATTTAAGAAGTGTTGAAAATCGAAAAGAGACATAACTAAACTTTTAAACAGATCGCATAATGTTGTAAACTGTTTTGTGCGACTTGGAAATGCTTATGGCACTAAAAAAACATCTGGGCGGCCATTAAAAGTGACACCTCGACAAAGAAGGAGTATCGTAAAGGATTTAAAATCTGAAAATACGAGCTTATCCACGTTGGTCAGGCAACAAAACCCTCCAATATCAAAATCCACGGCCCATAGAGTGGTAAAGAAGTTCGACAATTTAGTTTACTGGAAGAGGAAAGCGGCTCCGAAATTAACTAAAGAGCACAAAAAAAAGTGATTGAAATTTGCACAGGAAGTGATGTCCTGGAAAGAAGACTGACATCGAGTGACATTCAGTGATGAAAAAAAATTCAACCTGGATGGTCCAGATGGCTGGCAGTATTACTGGCACGATCTGCGTACCGATAGAGAGATATTCTCGAAGAGGCAAGCTGGAGGTGGTTCCATTATGGTATGGGCCGGATTTGGACGTGCAGGAAAAACTGATATAGCATTTGTAGACAATCGTTTGAATGCTGCAGCCTACCAACAGCTGCTTGAACAATATTTTCTTCCACAATCAGCACATTGGATGCTCGTTCTTTATGTTCCAACAGGGCAATGCTCCTGTGCATACTGCAAAGTTAACTTTTGAATGGTTTCTGGATAATGATGCACATATTATCGATTGGTCACCTTGCAGCCTCGACCTGAATCCGGTAGAAAACATATGGGCCATACTCACAAGAGCAGTGTATGCAGGCGGAAGGCTGTACAACTGTACTACAGACTTAAAAAACGCTATTTCCTCCGATTGGGCAAAAATCGAGACAAACTCTTTACAAAAACTTGTAGAAACTATGCCGAATAGAATTTATGAGCTCATTCTGAAAAACGGTAGGAAAATTTCGTATTAGTTGAAGACTAATTCGATGTTTGGTTCAGTGGACCTATCTTTTTGAAACAGCTGTTTCACATAATTTTTATCTTCCGTATAATTCCTATGATTTGTATATTATTTATGCATAATTTTTTCATTTTATGAACTAACGTAGTTTATAAAATAGTACTTTGTACACAGTAAAACTTTTTTTACCAACATAACTTTCGATTTTACTAGTGGACCTATCATTTCGATACGCACTGTATATTTCGGGGGCGTGAAGTGTTATTGCAACGACATAAGAAAACGGGACATATTAACGATATCCATTTTGTTTTTTGGAAACTAGCTATGGTTAGAAAATAATTTTTTATATGATTTATAAACTGTATTTAATATTTTAAATGGAAAAAAGTTTTACAGTCGTTTTTAAATTTCTGACCTGGAATGTAATTTCCTCTTGTTTCTTTGCTGACTGGTATGTCTAGCATATATTCGAATTCAATGCTTGCCTGACGTTTTTTATTCCTGAATATATACTAGACAATTAACAATCTACTTTAATTTGATCATTATTAATTCAATATAGAAATTTTCGGACGGAATTGATAGAAGCTTTTTAGATAAAATAAGTTAACTTTTAATATGTCATTGTTTTCATTACTCTTTCATGTAAACAATAAAACTAAAATATTTAAATTTAAACATTTGTATAGTTTTTGCTTTATTTGTTTACATGCATTTTTTAATGCGTATAAAATGTAATTTCTTACATTGAAACGACAACTATGTAAAACAATTGGAACCCGAACATTTTCGAAGTAAATACTAGAATTTGAAACCTAAATAAGCATTGGGGCGTATCCTTTTGGAGCACCACTTCATCTCAGCATGATAATAAAAGAAATATTTAAATTACTTACTACTAACGTAAGGGTGGATGAATTTATTCAAAATCTCGATCTAGGGGGCAGAAGAGGACTTAACTGCTAAAGAAATACCATAGGCTCCGCCTAATCGCAAAAGAGATAGACGGTCACCCTCCCATTTGCTGACCACAACCGAAGGTGTTTAGGTTTTGGATCAAGAAAGTTCGCTCGGGGACGAATCCCAAGACTGCTGCACGCTCAGATAGAAGAGCTTTAGCATTAAATGCAAAAAGGAAAGGCAAAAATTAAATTTAGGAGCGAAATTAGGAATCCCCCCCCCAATATTATTGAAACTAAACTTTACAAGTGATATGATTAGTGGCCCAATCGAGTCCAAGCCCTTATTGTTGGCACATAGAGGTCAAGAAGAAAGGGGATTCCATTTGAAGTAATAGACTTCAGGATCCATACGGAACACTCTTCATCTGAGTTTTGGCCTTTCTGGCAAGAAATTAAACTGTGCAGAATACTTCGAGGTCTATTCTGCGAGCTGACAGCAATTGGGTCATAATGTGGTAATAACTAGAGCTTCGTTCGGCTTACATCAACTGTATACACTGGTTTGTTGTTGTTTCTTATGCCTACACTGGCAGACCAGAGGAGTGCCAGGCCCGTCGAAGACGACAAGAGGCGAGGGGGTTCGCCTTCCATGTTATTGAGCCCCATTGGGAGAAAGTCCGACTTTGCTCGACATACATGACACATTTGTTATACAGGAAGGCCCCTTTCTTACATCCATTCACTCACACATATCGTAATTTAGATCCCAATCAGAGGCCGATAACTCCCTGATTAGGTACCCCCAGAGGTATTGATTTGGTATGGGAACATGGGGGACTTTGTGACCACGACCTATTTAACGTGCCCCCGTCACCATTAGTGAACACGACGGTCTCGCAATCATCAGAATTGCAGGCTCCGCCGAGGACAGAACCCACAACCCTTCTGATGCGAGCCCGATGATCTGAAAAGCATTTCATATGTCCTATTCTAATTTCCATTTTCTAACCATATTAAATTTCTACCTGTAAAGGTAGGTAGGTGTTTTGATTAACGTCGTACTGGAGCAACACAACGGCTTTTGACTTTAATTGAATAAAGCTAATCACAGGCTAGTTATTTGGTGTTAAGCAAAGCTGTTTGTTGTGTGAATTCAACTACTTAGTATGAGTCTTTAAAGTTATTAAATATTGGTTCGACTTAGGTTTTAAACTCAAACAATAGATTCGAAGCTCCAAAAGAGAGTTGATCCAGGGCGACGTCAATTAATAACCCTTACCCGTAAAACAGTAATTCGTAAACCCTACTTTTAATCCCGATTGCTTATGTAACACTTCTGCAAATAAGTGAAAAGGTCACCTAATGAAACATTCTGTTTTAGGTCCGGTGCACACATCCGGTTTTTCAACGTGCGGTGCCACTGCGGCACCGAAGCCCAACTATGCACACATAACCGCGAAATGACGCACGAACTCATTTGCGATAAATATTCTATCGAAGAAAACGTGTTTATTTCGCTTACTTGGTGTAAAAAAAGTTTATTTTGAAACAAAATAGACGTTACTGCAGGGCTCGAAATACCCGGGTGCACTGTGCACATGAAAATAAAATTGTGCACCTAATTTTTTCCAGCTAGGTGCATGTCGTGCACCTAACGTTAAAAAGTGGCGGGAACGTTTTATGTTATTTTGATGCTTTAACAAACTATTAGTATCGACCTCTCTCGCTCTAATGGAACGTAATTAAAATTCTTAAATACACACTATGCGAAAACAAAATCGCTGGGCCGTAATGGGTTTAAACAGGAGGAAGGTTTACTTGTGCCATGCCACCAGAACTTTCCGATGATCGAAACATTTTCCAGCTAGCTCTGTTGAAGCGATTGTCGAGACAGTCGTGCGCCGGAGAAGGGAGAATGTAGATGTTTAAATATTTGTATTTACTATCTACTACTAATCTATCTAAAAATACCCAACTAATAAAGCAGTTTACATTATATCAATGCTCTTATATTACGTTTTTTTAAATGTGCACCTAAAATACAACCTGTGCACCTATTTTTAAAACTTTGATGCACCTGTATTAAAAATCTATTTCGAGGCCTGCGTTACTGGATACAACCTTTTATTAATTATTATTTATATTCCATTTGTTTATGAAAACAAGGTACTTCAGAACGGAGACTCATGTGCGGCGCCGTGGGGAAATTCCGGTACAAATTGCACGCAAGTTGGACGTGCGTCGCCCCAGCGGCGCTGGAGGCATGTGTGCACTGCTCCATTGGATCTAATGTATCTCAGACAGCACTTGTGTATTGGCAGCGGCGCCGCACGTTGAAAAACCGGATGTGTGCGCCGGGCGCTGTTTTCCAAATCCTCGTAGATACTACAACTGGGGGCGGGGCTAACCATAACGACCAATGAGACTGAAATCAACCAAATATAAAATGATGTCTTCTTTTAAAGAGCTTGTTTTCGTGAAGCAACGATGGCCTAAGGGCTAAAGTCACCTACTTTCAGTTTGGCGTCGGCAGCGAAGGATGACTTCCCGAGTTCGAACACAGCTGGCGGAAAAATTTTTAGATCCTCCAAATTGTTTAAAAAAAATTCCAATTTAATTCCTTTTTATTCTAAATTACTTTTCCTAATTTTCAATACCCTTTTTTTATTTTTCCAAGCTTCCGTTGATTTTACATAAATAATCTAAGAACCACTCCTGAACTCACTACCAGCTGATATTTTTCCGCCCCTCTGCCGTCCCCTTTGCTTTAGGATGATGGTGTCGTATCCAACACTGGTTTAGGACCATTCTGATGTAACAAAAAGCATACATAAAACACTAACTTATATAATTATTAACTTATATAATTATTAACTTATATAATAAAAGGATACAATTTTCGGCTCCCACCTCTACCCACCCATAGCCATGGATCTGAAAAGAAAAGAAGAAAACAGAAAAATTATTTAACATGTTTCATTTATTACACTGCAAACAGGATCAGACAGGATTTCAGTTGTCTTTAGCGTAGTGAAGGAGATTCCTATCCAGCGCTCGCGATCATTGGCCGTTACGGTTAGCCCCGCCCCCAGTTGTAGTACCTATGAGGGTTTGGAAAATCGCGCACCGGGCCTTAAAACTGATCATTTCTTTCGTACATTGTTTTTCAATCAAGGAAACTTACGAAACTCGAATAAAGTCGCTGTTCTACGAATAATTCTACAAAAATAACTTCTTTTCTCCCCAATACTATCGCAGAATGCAAGATTGTTCAGAATTTAATCAGTTTCGACATTTGAATTGTGATGGCGTGTATAACTTAAAAAAATATCAAATCTCAAGTTGATTCACATTTCGTATTTCATCATGGGAAATCTAGACGAATCATTCTAAAAAACGTCGGAATTTTATTCATAAGTTCGTGTGATCGGTTTATGAATAATTTACTGATTTATGGTGTTAGCTTTTCATGATACATTATTTGTTTTGTTATTATTATATTTGATATTATTTTTATATGACTACATTATGATATTATTAAATTAACAAAGAAAAAAGACACAACGTAAAATGAGAGGCCCATTTAAGGGTCAAAGATGTTTTTTTAGGAAAATTGTTATGGAATATTATAGGACTAAATGTTCATAGAGGTTAATCAAAGACGCGTTTACCTTGCCGGTATTTGAATCTTCCATCACCGGTAGCTGCATCATCCCGCGCTCTTACAAGTTCCGAGGTTTCTGGCTCTTGAACTGATCAGGTGACGTAACTTTCGAACCACTCGCGGCACGTGCCATCGTCAACGGCCCCACTCACCCTACATGCCACACACATCTTTTGTGTCTGCAAAGCATTCTTGCCTTTTTGGAAATTAAAAAGCACTAGGGGGCCTGCCCCCTTCTCGCTAACGCTCGCCAACCCCTGGAGGATTGCTTCGCAATCCTCATTGGTTCGCTGCGCGAACCTATGCTCGCTTCGCTCGCCTCAATGAAGACATGTGTCCTAGCAGAAGGTATTGTTTACAAAATAGGTTACCAAAAAAATGTTTTTCAAATCTAAATTTGCTGTATTAGAGAAAAAATATACACAGTATCTCTAAAATCAGAATTCAAATGAAAACTTTGTGCAAATTTTGACTCGAAATGTGAGCGTTGCTTTGGAAATTGAATACCCAACATGTTGTTTGTGTGTACATTTTCCCAGCACTCAAACGACTCACACTTTTTCATTGAGTATGTTGCCGAAAGTCGTAGTGCAAGCGTCTTGTTGAACTATAATTGTTGACCCTGAAAAGGACCGTTTTTTAAATGGCCCTGAAAAGATCCTCCGCTTTGTTTGATTTCTATTATAAACTAACTGCAACAGCTCATTACAATTTCCTTTTTTTTTCAATAAAATTTTATCCGATAACGCTATAAATTCAAACGATGCGCGAGACTTACAATCATACATCGCGATAAACAAACATTCGTACAGTGTTGCCAAAACGCGATTACAAATAACGTCTTTTTTGCGTGCCACGTAAGAGAATTATATATATAGATACTATGTCAAAAAAGCTCCCTATTTTCTGCCTCTTTTAATGCTTATCAAAATTTAAATAACGGATCTCAATGACACAATTGTTTCGCAATAAAATTGCTAGATAAATAGGGTTTAAGAGAGGACTTTTATGCTACTATTTTTTAAAATAGTGTTTCTACTGTATTTCATAAGTAGTTTCTGTGTTGCAGCCCCGTAAAATACACAGCTATCTTAATGAATTGTTAAGCCTGGAAAAGTTTCATTTCTCCCAGCTTATAATAAATAGCCATCAAACAGTTTTCGGTGAAACAACTGGTTTCTAGAGGAAAATCCAACGAATTATTAAACTGTTGTTTCAGTTCATCATAGTATTAATTTTTTATACTTGCATTTATTTAATTTATGTTGTCCACTTTAAATGGACTTTGATTGAAAAGGAATTAAGTGGTTCTAAAACTATAAAGTTAAACAAAGCATGTGTCGTAAAAGTATAAAAAGTAGCAGCAGCTTTATTTTTAGAAATGGTGTTCGAATGACGTATGAACCTCCAAAATAGGAAATAATGAAACAAATAATAAATTGAAATTACATATTATATCATTAATTCTGAATTCAGGATAACATTTCAAAATTCCTTCTTGCAATAATGGGAATAAATAGAATAGAATCTCCTATTTTCTCTGAAACAATAAAGTTATTTTCAGTACAATAATATACGAGTCCATTGTTACCTTAGCAATGAAATTTCTATTTCATTATTAACCAAATATTGTTGCGCATGTAAGCATTACTGTTTTAAGATTTCGTCATTCATGTTATGTATTTCAAACTGCTAACTAGCGCATTTTAAAACTTTGATCAAGTGAGATAAATATACGTTTGATTAAAGCGATTTTGGTTGCAGAGGAATTTTCCGCTGCAATTTATTTATAAACAGTACTTTTCAGTGCTATTTGCGTCAATTTTACCGACGTTTCAAACAAACAGTACTTTTCAGTGCTATTTCGTCATTTTTTATAGACGTGTCTTTCAAGATGTTGGATTGGTTCGGGAAACAAATGTAAGTTGGTGATCTATTCCTTATATCTTCTTTAAATGGTACAGGTACACTCTACGTTTATGAGTGATGGCAACGGCTTGGCGATTTTTTTGGCGCACTTCTAGTAGCGAGTTACGATAAATTAAGGCAAACATCTATCGTTACCGTTGTTGTGGTTTTCATGGCAACCTCGGCAAACGGAAACTTTCAATTTTCATTTTTGAATATTCTAGAAAGTTCTTCCGAAATCCGTTAAAATCGTTTGATTTCATTGGTTCGTTTGAAATTTTTTCTTTCCTCCCATTGATTATTTTGTTTAAAAAATATCCTTTGATTGGATTGGTCCTTTTAAATCGTTTTCTGTGATACCATTGGTCCATTTATTTGTATTTTGACAGTTGTGGAATTTTTATTTTATTATAATAGTTTTCACGAAAATATTTTGTTTTTTGACCACTTTCGTTTTTGTTATTTATTTATGTGGTGGAGTGGTCGTTCACGGTAAGAAGGCGATTTGTCGCCAAATATGGTAACCTTCACCTTTTGCGGATTTTCTTCACATCTGCCGTTTTTGTTATGGCAACCCTCTCTGTTGTTACGGAATTCGGCCGCCATCTTGATTTGGCGACAAAAATTAGTTGGCGACAAACGTCTTACCGTGAACAACCACTCCACCATTTATGTTTTCACGCAAGAGTTCTGATGTTATCAGGTTGTATTATTTCTTGCTTTTTTTCTTTTATAATTTTTTTTCTTTTTCAACATGCCCACTGTATTTAGTGTAATTGATACGTTTCAGGGTATATATATATATATATATATTCTTACCCAACATTCGAAGTTTAGTTCTGCTGGAACACAATTGTGTTTTGCAATGTATTTACTTTTTGGGAAATTAAAAATATATGTACTTTCAAAACGTTTTCAAATGTGGTTTCAAACTTTCATTTTCCGTTGAAAAAGAAAAATATTTTTGAAAAAAAAGTTTTTTGAAAGAATTTTTTTTTTTGGCAATTTTATATATATATAGAAGTGCGCCAAAAAAATCGCCAAGGCCGTTGCCACCACTCATAACCGTAGAGTGTATCTGTTCCCTTTAAATTGCTTATTTATATACATTTTAGTGTCTACTAACATTGCATTTTTCCATGAACTGTTGGTTTTAAATATGTGTAATGTATCCAATTCCTTTTTGAAACATTAATAAATACCGACCTGCCATTTCAGAAGGAAGTTTCGCGAGAAGCGCAGCTGGAAGAAACGGGCTAAAAAGGAGGCCAAACAACTGAAAGGGAAACCCTGCATAGAACGCGACTACCTCGCCGAGTGGAATGACGAACATCCGGAGGAATTCATGGACTTGCGTCTTCGCACCATCCAAGATGAGATGGCAGAAAGGGCTCTAATTGCTGCTGCACAAGCTGTTGACGCGCCAACCGCAGAAACTGCCACCTATCTAGATGGAGCAGAAATGTTTATCCTGTCGACGCAGTGGTACTGAGCATCACATACGTAGAGTCACTGCAGAGAAAAACTTCATTATAAACCTAATGGACTACGATTTCGACCGAACTAATGCCTACATCAAGAAACTGTTTAGTGATTAGAAGTATGGCTTATAAAAATTTGATTTATCAATTGTTATTGGAGCACATGTATTATCATCTCTTACTTTTATTATTTGGAAAAACCTAAAAGCGCATATTGTGAATTTTCTAATTTAAAAACTCAATAAAAAATATTTCCCTCCATTGATTGTGTATGTATTCATTGCTTTAATTTCATATATTTACCTCATATTTAAGATTCTTCTTTCTTCGGGGTCCAGAACACTGCCATTTTGCCAAGATGTAACAAAAATCAAAACTGTTACAAATTCACGTTTATTTCAGGCCCATAAATCATTCCCTTACGAAATATTTTTATAAAATTCCATAGAATTGAATAGATTTCTTAAGAAACGAAATTTCGTTGCAATAGAAAACAACTTCTGTGAGATTTGTATCGAGAAATTACGCTCCGAATCTATAGAAATATATTAATATAGAAGTCCTATAGCATAGCAAAATCGCGAACAAGAATACAATTTCTATATAATTATACATAGAGGTTTCCAGACATTCTCTAGAAATTTCTATCGACCTTACGTGATAGATATCCTATAGAAAAATAAAGCACAATTCTATAGCTTATATCAATACCATATAAGCATACATCTATAGATAGATATGTACCACATTCTATACTTATTTTAATGAAATCCGATAGATATTTTCATGGAATCCTATAGATATTTTTATAGATTCCTATAGATATTTTAATAGAATCCTATAGACATTACTATAGCATTCTGTAAATTTTTTATACCATTCTATAGATCTTATAGTATATCTTATAGCGATTTCTTTAGAGCTTTCTTTTATAATCATATCTACTTGTAAAATTATCTCACCTATATAAAAAAAAATGAAAGCTTTATTTCTTGGTCCCATTATTATGCTTAACATTTGGAAAACGAAAAATGCAGTACAGATTATGAAGTCCCAAGTATACAGCAGGCCGCTGGTAGTCTAGTTGGAAGAGCAACGGATTAACAGGATATAATATACTTTTCTTATTTTTAAATCGCGTAACGATCGAATTGCCGATTTTTTTACTGATTTAATTTTTGTTACGAAGGTGCCGATGCCCCAAAACATAAAAAAATATTAATTACCATCTCCTTTCATCATATTATTGGTTTTTTTTATCGAAAAAAAAAAGTGAACTTAGCTGATACAATATTAATACCATTACTAGGCACATGTCAGCAAACGTGTACGATCGATGTCAAATGGCGACGGCGTCGATCGTTACTCAATTTCGGACGTGATATAGCAATCTCAATAAGAATGTAAAGAATTTTTTTTAAATAACATTTTTATTTTTTGCCTTATGATTGTAATGATCCTTTGAATAAATTTTTTAAGATGAAACTTAGATTTTTAGTATATTTTTTCCTGGTGAATTGTAGAGGAATTATAACTTTTCCAGGAGTTTTCAAGAATAAAGTTATTTTTATTTTATGATCATGTTTTCCTTTTTGTATACGTAAATGTATATTATTTAAAAAATCACAAAAATCAACCTAACCCAAAATTTTTAGAATTAGTCTTAAAATTTTACAGAATTAAACAAATCTATGATTTAAAAATCTGGAAAAACAAAATTCTAGTTTTAAAATATTCAAATCTACTCTTATTTTTAAAGCATTGACAATTTATAACTAATTTATTATTAGTCATTAGACATGGGAAATGCCGAAGTTATGTTTCCTACAGGCCAGCAATGTCCAGAATCTGTAACCCACAGGAAAGCAATGTCCAAAATCTGTAACCTACAGATCTTGTAATTAAATGTTTTAATTCGTTATTTAGAACAGTTCCTGTCTTTGAATGATTGTATATTGTATTCTAGGCCTATAAAAAAAACACAACAAAAAAGTATTGACGCTAAATTTAAAAAATTATTCACAGTTAACATTTAGTGTTCCCACATTTTTTTTTTTATTGAGAATGTCCCACTTCATTTTCGTGTAAATTTTTGTTTTCGGTTAATTACTTTTTTAGCGTTAAATCATAGCATTGCCAACTCAATGAAAAAACTTGAAACAAAATGTTAAACTACATGATAACGAGTCATTTGAACTGTTTGAGGTGAGTTAAAAAATATACCACCCTGCACGAGAAGTTAAGCAAAAGGTTTAATAGTTTTTAACATAGAAGAGCTAATGTCGCACTGGAGCAACAGAATGGGCTATTGGGGTCGGGGTAGGTTTAATGGAGGAACAGCAATCAATCCTTGGGTTTGTGGATCCGAAGACACGTTTCGATACATAGCTAAATCGGTGATTTGGTACGTTTCTGTTTCTCCTATAAGTTCTGACTTTTTTTCCATTCAGCGCCGAAATAGTCGAGATCTGGCAGGGGTCGAGACATTTTGTTTCGTATTTTAAGCATGCCGGTGATTGTCACGCGAATAAGTATTCATTAGATTAGGTCCAAGCTGACCTGATCTTGATGGACCCTATATCTCATCATCAGGAGAAAACTGATCTTATCTTGATAACGTCATCGTAAGAAAATGGGCAGCATCTTGAGGAGGAGATTTAACGTCATAGCGAAATGGGTCAGATCTTGAGGAGGTGATATTACGCAATAGCGAAATGGGTCAGATATTGAGGAGGTGATATTACGTCATAGCGAAATGGGTCAGATCTTGAGGAGGTGATATTACGTCATAGCGAAATGGGTCAGATCTTGAGGAGGTGATATTACGTCATAGCGAAATGGGTCAGATCTTGAGGAGGTGATATTACGTCATAGCGAAATGGGTCAGATCTTGAGGAGGTGATATTACGTCGTAGCGAAATGGGTCAGATCTTGAGGAGGTGATATTACGTCATAGCGAAATGGGTCAGATCTTGAGGAGGAGATTTTACGTCATAGCGAAATAGGTCAGATCTTGAGGAGGAGATTTTACGTCATAGCGAAATGGGTCAGATCTTGAGGGTCTAGATATCACGTCGAAACCACTTGCAGGGTTAAGACGACCGTTATGTGATATGTGCAGGTGGGTCCTTCCTCAGAATGTTCCTGAACTTCAACAAAGCAACCTTATATTTGAGTAGCCAATATGCAAAACCCGTTAAATCCGTTTTTTTTTTAAATTGTCGGATAATCGACAAAAACGTATAAAAAATAGTCTAGTAATGGTCTGTAAAAATTAGATAAAAATCATATTATTCATCAGTCAAAGCCTGTATAATCTTGATTTTTTTTTAGATAATTTGTAATTTGGAAAAAGAAATTGGATTTAACGGGTTTTGCATCTGGTAAAATTATATAACAGATTTTGTAACTGTTTGGTCGGCCATTGGCTTTTGGACTCAAGTTGCAAAACCGGTTATATTTCAGAAAATACGTCATTAAACCAAATAAAATTTTAAAAATATTTAACATTACATCACATTTTATATGAAATTACTTCATTAATAAGTACACAATATACCATATTTAATATCAATTTTTAAATTTAAGTTTCACACACAGTTATTGGATATCCTATAATCGTCTTCATTCAAATCAAAATATAGCTCTTCTTCCTCATTAACTGGCGGAAGAAAAAGACCGTTTAATAGTAATTGTTCATCAAAAACATCCTTATAAAACTGAAGATCCGGATTGCCTTCCCACCTTTCACCGAAGTGAAGGATTAAGAGACGTTTCACATCAGTAATTTTGGCAGCCTTCAGAGTAACTCCTCTTTGCACCTCTTCAAGATGAATGTTTTTTAAACCTTTTAGCTGCGCTAGATTACGCGGTTGAGGATCCATGGCAATTGTTGCAGGGTGTTTGCTTTCAGACGTTTCACGCCGTATACGCCAACGTCCATCTGTCCGATGGAGCATAAAACGTGATTCATCGGGAAAAGCCACCTGTCGCCACTCTGTGGACGTCCAGTTGCGGTACTGGCGTGCAAATTCCAGTCTTCGTCGCCGATGAACAGCAGTCAGCATAGGTGCATTAACCAGGCGTCTGCTGCGGAGGCCCATGCGCAGCAACGTTCGCTGAACCGTTGTTGAGGATACACTCTTGGTAGCACCTTGGTTCATCTGGGCGGTCAGTTGCTCAACAGTTGCACGTCTATTCGCCCGAACGCATCTCCGTAGCTTTCGTTCGCCTCTGTCATCTATAGCCCGTGGTGCCCCACATGTGCTTTGCCACTGGTTTTGGATAGTGCCATTTTGCCATGCACGGCACACGAACAGTTCACAAAATTAGCCGTTTCCGAAATGCTTCCACCCTTGGCCCGAAAGCCAATAATCATGGCCTTTTGGACGTCGGATATATCGCTACGTTTCTGCATTACGCCAACGATTGAAATGCTTTCCGATGCCCTAGGACATCCTTTATATACACTACACTGCAATGTGCACCTTCCTTTTGTTATTGGTTATTTCACGTTGAGTTCGAAAGTAGGTGGTGGTCACATTAATGAGACTGGACCGTGTGTATATATATATATATATATATATACGCTCATTGCCATAAATATTTGCGCACCAAGAAAAAGTCGTCAAAATGAAACGAAATTCTACACATGTAAGTACTACTTTGATATAAGTAAGTGATTAGAAAATCAAAGAAAAAGGATTATTTATTGCAGAAAAAAGTACAAATGAACGGAAGTTTTAGTACTCTGTTGGACCCCCTCTAGTGCGAATGCACGATGCGATACGAGCGGGCATTGAGGCATACAAGTTCCGTATGATATCTTGAGACATCTCATTCCACAGTTGCTGTAAACGCTCCTATAATTCGACCAAACTTGTAGTGTGTCCAACTTGCCGTTACAAATGATCCTAGATATGCTCGATTGGTGACAAATCTGGGGATCGAGCAGGCCAGGGAAGGGTGGTAATGTGGCGGAGGCAGTCTTGTGACATCCTTGCTGTGTGTAGCCGAGCATTGTCTTGTTGAAAAAGGGCTCCTGGGAGCCCTGCCATGAGTGGCATCACATGTAGCTGAAGGATGTCATGGACGTACCGCTGGGCTGTCATTGTGCCATGGATCAATATTATGGGTTACCGTGTATCGTAAGCAATGGCACCCCATACCATCACACCTGCTGTGGGAGCGGTGTGTCGCTTTAAAGCGAAGGCAGGATTGAGGCGTTCACCACGGGGCCTCCACACACGAACACGATTGTCATCACTGCTCAAATTGAATCTAGATTCGTTACTGAAGACCACCGGTTTCCATTCCGTTGTAGTCCAATCCCGTCGTGCACGACACCACTCCAAACGGAGGCGTCGGTGGGTGGATGTCATTGGCAGCACACGTAATGGGCGCCGCGATACCAGATGTCCTTTAGCCAGGTGCCTTGTGATGGTTCGGGAAGACACAGGGGCCCGAAGTGAAGGTGCTGCCTGTATCTGGACAGCGGCCAATGAAGCAGTTGGCTCTACGCGTGCGTTTCGTATGATGTGACGGTCTTCTCGACTATTGGTCTGTCGAGGGCGTCCTGAGCCTGGTCGCCGTGTAAATGACTTCTCTTCTGTCCACTGGTCCCAACACCTCCTCACAGTAAAATCAGAACGGCCTACTTAACGAGCTACTCGCCGAGCTGACCACCCAGTTTCCATCATCCATATGATTCTTCCCCTCTCGAACTCTGACAGCTGCTCATATTGTCTTCGATGGTCGCGTAACGGCATGTCACAAGAGTCTCACCGCAACTCTATCCCGTGGAATGATTTTTAAACCGCGCATGCGCGAACTGTTAAGTGTATGGAAGACGTGGCTTATCTGATGGGAGTGAGTAGAGGTTCACTCTGGCTTCGAGAGTGCGAGTATAAAAACATTGCAGGGTGGGGGGATTGCAGTGTTTTGTTTTGGCTAAAATTTATTTCCGATTTGGAAGAACGGAAAAATACCAGATCCTGGAATAGAAGAGAAGCAGATACAGATTGATTTTTTGATGTGGTGAGAAGGAAACTATGACAATTAGATACTTGTGAAAAGATAATTTGAAGTGAACAGTAGGGAAAATAATCTTAGGTAAGGTATCTTAAATAATTAGAAATGTTATTTGAATTAAATGTGTTGTGCACACGAATGCAATTATAAATATTTTGTATTATGTGGAATCTCAACTCTTATGGTAGAGCGTAGAACGTTTTTTTACAAATCATAATAGTAACTAGCACTTTATGTAAGCGCCTATATAATCAGCCCTACGCGGAGCAAAAATGATCCTTAAAGGGTGGTTTTCAGAAGATATCTGTTGCTCTATACTGTGAAATTGTTCACTTCTGAGTAAGTTACTATTTAATATGGTCTACAGGCATTCGATATCTGCTGCATGTAATTGTTAAATTGTGGCTACCCAATCATTTTTCTATTTTATTTTATGTGATAACGTCATTGCTGTTAATAGTGCATTGATTGATAAACAGCATCACAGTTTGAAAAGTGATAGCAGAATTGTTGTACAACTGTACTAATGTACTTTTTTGCTAGAAATTGGGAAATTTTTTCATTTTCTTAAGTGTAGTGTTGACTGACTTAACTGTATGCATACAGTAAAGGTTAAATTCCTGTTATTTAATCCTGGATGTACTTCCCTTTAGTACGAGTAAAACTTTCCTCGTGCGTAATGTCTTAGTTCTTGAATTCTATGGATCAAGCACACAAGTTGTGGAATAAATGCATACTACATCATTAATATAACTTTGATTGAATTAAACTACTCATTAATATTGGTTTTTTATGGTGGTGTAGTTTTGCATCATTCATTTCAATTACACAGATAGTGGTACAAACCAAAATACTTATTGTTTTATTTTTAATTTAAAAAAAACTATCTAAAGGATCAAAATTAAAAATTTATGAAGTGGGAATGTTGTTTTTTAGCCTAGATTATACTTTTTCTACAAAAAGAAAGTCCAAAAAATTAAATTGGATAATTGTTCCAGTAGCAGCTATTACTAACTAGCAAGAGTTCTGCCTTCCTGTGTTAGTCTAGCATCTAAGTAATAGATTATAAAATCCAACAAATATTTATAATATTGCAAAATCTAGGTCTTGTACACAAATTATAAATACACTACATAGACCATCATGTCTGAATTTAGTAATTTTATATAGGACAATGTACACATTGTCCTATATACAAGGTTTATAGCTGTACAATGTTCACTGATGTACACTATAGTGATACATCAATATATTGTAGATCAGTAAACCTTAATTCAATTGATTTGTGAAAAGTTTTGAAAAGATTGAGAGGAAAAGGCTGCCATATGTAAAGTAAGAATGGTTTTCCTTTGCCAACATGTTATCATTGCTGTCGCTTTTGTCACTGAACCATAAACTTAACACCAGGATCCTTGCTATAGACATCAACAAAAGGCATGGTTCGTTTACATTACTGCCAGTGTCCTAATTTAATTAATGACTTGTTTAAGACCATGTGACTCAATTACCAACTGGCGGGAGTTAGACTACACTCCAATTTTGAATTCATAAATCTGTGGATGAGTTTTACAGTAAGACTTGCAATAAGTGCAAAATAAGCTGGATCAAGAAATGCTTTAAAGTATTGGACATGGCATTTTTATTTTATATTTCTGCTTATTTCAGAAGTTACAAAAATGCTTGTTTTTAAAATTCAGAATCTAGTAGTCTGGCTATGGAAAGTTGTCATTTGAGTTGATTTTGTAAGAAAGAGTTTAGATGCTTAAGGGCTGGTTAGAGATATTATAATGGCAGACCATAATTGGTGGTACTGATTTCGAATTTTTTTGTCGAAAGTGATTGCAATGAGCATGAGCTGGCGAAACAAATAACTATCTAAGGCAATTACCACATTATTTTGTGTATGGCTGCACTTTTCTTGTTCAGCTTGTTTCTGAAAATGGACCTGGTCTGTTATTATAAGCAATTCAATATTTCGTTTGTATTAATCATGCAAGTTTAGCATCGCAGAAACATGCACATTCCCTTTTTTGGCATTTATTAAATTTGGTACTTATAGATACTAAGTAGATAACAATACATATATAAATTCAATTATGTGTATATAGTTCATCAGTTGTATTGTTTTGATTAGGTATTGATTTTTAGATTTGTTGCATGTGTTTTGGGGCACAAAGTTGCTTAAATATGTTAACAAAATTCATGTCACATTTGCTTGGGTAAATGTTGCAGAAGGTTGCTTAAGTAAATTCTGACATTTTATGGGTTCATTATATTAGTTAAAGAATACTACACATATACCTAAACTACTTCAGAGATTCGTAGTTAAATTGCAAGTTGACTGCATTTCTCTTCAAAAAGAGTAAAGCAAAGCATCTGTTTCCGGAAGTGGCTCCAATTGTCAGTAATGTGATGTGGACGACATTTCTTATATCATTCTATTTATTTTGATATTTTATGAAGTTATTTTATACCCAATAGTTTAAAAACTGCAATAGCGTAAAATGTTTGCATTTATCAGTTGGTCACAATACCAATTAGCTTGCATAAAGCACATCTTCAATCGAATATCTGGTGATGTAATGGAATCATTCATATCATAGAGGTATAATCAATGAGCATGAACAAAACGTGTTACTAATTTGGTCATTCCATAAAGAACACATTTTTCACATATTTTGTATCGTTTATTGTTACCATTTTATAATTTCAAAATATGTTCGTTTTTTACTTCATACCAATTAAGTGTTTATTTCTTTTTCATCAGCCCATAGTGTAAGTCTACTGTGATCTAATTTATGCTTTGTTGATCCAAATGCATTACTTTTCAGCTCTTTCAACTAAAATGGTTGCTACAATGTGTTGTGTTATATTATTTCTGGAATGTTAGCTTTAGAATTGAAATTGTATAGAGAATTTTAGTTGTAATATATTCATATTTGACCTTTTTTGAGTTCTGCTGAAAATAAAAGTTTTCTTTGCATCACTTGGTTATATTTTTACAGAATATCTTGTATTCACCAGGATTTTTGATATCTAAGAAACTCATTACAATTATCTACTATATTTCAATTTTGTCCATATAATTTTTAAATAAGTTTTCTTTAACCATGAAATGTGAAGTAAATATTGACTGTATCTACTATTTTAAGTTTGTTTACTTGCAACATGTAACCTATTATAAATCTCATTTGCTTTTCCCTAAAGCACGAAACAAACTGTAACATTTTAGCTTGTTTTTGTTATTTATAAAAAAACAAGTATCTCTGGCATACTGTTTTGTAAGTAATATTTTAAAGGAGTTTCTTTTATCTTTTCTTAATTTTCTTGTTTACAAAAAAGCCAAAGTTTTGTATAATATTTAGCTGTTTTTTTATATTTGTATACTAAAATTTAAATGGTTAGTTCAAGTAACATTTATTAAATGAAAATTGTAACTTGTAGAAGTTATACTTCATAACATTTTGTTACAAGCAAATTGCAACATGTTTTTATGTGTAAACAATTGCCATTCACAATTTGATGTCAATTTTCTTTACCTTCGAATGCATTTCTTACCAAGTAGAATTAGCAAGTTTTTCTCTCATGTTGGCTTTATGCCTCCCATCCCAAGTGCAATACAATAAAATATTGCTGTTACATTTGAACTTAAAAGTATACAAACCTTAGTGTTTTTAGGAAAAGACATTAAGTAGCTGGAAATAAATCCCACATTATTACTGTCACTAAATAAATAATAAAATTAGAATTTCAATTTCGGAGCCATTATTATAAATGCTTAGAGGCGAAGCTAAGCTACAGCACTTATACCGAACTGTTCTAGAAGTAAGGAGTAACAGTAGTGTGATAGATACATTCCTGAAGAATACATGTAAAAAAAAAGACATTGTATATCGAAGGAAAGAATGGTTAAGATCTAAAAAAATTTTTTTTAAACATTTTCGAGAATATTAGTTTTAAGCTTATTTTATTTCAACAAAATACATGTATTAAAATAAATTTGCATTCGAAATGGAAAAAACTCTTCATGAACATAAATCTGTTTTACAAGATGTTATTCATTTTCTGACAATAAATGGTGCATACCTTCATGTACCTCTAGAATATCACTCTAAGATTTTTTTAGACAGGATGAAACAACTTCTATTTCGCTTGGATTAGCAATGTTTGTTCTTAAATGAATTTCTAAAGATCTTTTACCTGTCAGACGGTTATTAGTCAATCCAGACTTCCATCCTTTTTATCCAAGTTTTATTTATATCACTAACAAACAAACAAAAAAAAAACACATAGTGTGAATCATGGCTTATCACATCGTTCTCAAACCAGTTCTAATACAAGCTCCAACATCAATCGCAAGTCAAAGAGCACGCAACGCATTCTGTTTGTAGGGCTCCTAACAGGTTTCAAGGTTTAAAAAAGTGATGAAAGTGATTAATTGAGTAGAAAAAAGTGACAAAAAGTGACTAATCGAACAAAAAAAAAGTGACGAATAACAATGCTAAATATATTCAAGTATAAAGATAGAAAATAAAGAGATCCTCCCCAGCCACCCCTATCTATTATTTTTCTTTCTTTGAAAGGATATTTTTATTTTCTTCATTTAAGAAGTACATCATTTTAAAATATTGACATAAAAAAAAATTCTTAATTATGATTTTTTAATTCTTTTATTTTTGACACAGCTTGATAATTTCTTCCTTTTGTTTGAAAGATTATGCCTAATTTTTTTTGTTGTTGAAAAGTCTGAAATTAATTTTGTCTTTTTCTTCTCAATAGAAGAATGTGCATTTTTTAAATTCTGTCTTTGCTGACCAGCAATCGGAGATTTTTGCCGCTCCTTCAATCATTGCATGAGCAAGTGCTGCTTGTTAAAATCTATATATTCTAAATAGGCAATGTAGGTTTTATATGCAACCCTTTCCATATCCATTAGCTTTGATGTGATTGGCACCAAATAAGGTTGATTGGCAAAATTTGGCAAGCTTCTTTTAACCGTCATCAATGTATTGAGTATGTGTTTTGACTAGTGATGGGAAAAAATGATTCTTTTCAGGGATCGGATCGGAACCGCTCGCTCACTAAAAAGAGCTAGCTCTTTTTCATGACTCACCGCTCCTTTGAGATGTATAATAATGTATATAACATATCGAGATGTCTCTACTATTATAAAAGAAAGTGTTTGTTTGGGGCCGCAAAATCCCGACGATTCTAGGGCACTTGCAACAACGAGATTTGGCCCACAGGTAGTCCGAATTATTTGCAATTTTTGGGTCACGGCGAATTTTAAAATTCAATCTAGAAGATTTTTAAATGAATTTCATAATTTTACTCTCCATCGATTTTTTAAACGCGGAGAACGTTTTCTACTCATGCGACCTTGCAGTCAGGGTTAGGAATCATGGCAAGTTTTTTTCATCCGCAGAACGCGTAGAAAACTATTGTTTTCGTTTCCGTTTTGATTTTGCGCGATTGATTTCCCAGCCAGACGATAAATCTTTTAACTGAGGTCAAAAATCTTTTTTCTATCTCCTGGATGCTCGTGATCATTTGGTGTAGAGGCGGCTGGTGCACCTTAAATCTGTCGTGGCCGAACGTCCTCACGTTGGGTTGGTGTGGAAGTTTGGAGAGAGGATTCCAGCTCAGGTGTCTCGTCATCTGACCATGGCTCAAAATTACGAGGTGTTGTCCTCGGATCTTTCCCTTAGGGGATTGATCCCGGCCCACCGTCAATAGCAAGGGAACAAAATTTAGAAGAAATTCAAAATATTTTGGGAAATTTTTGTTTGGGTAACCTTTAATTCTGTCCGCGATGTCAGTTTTAAAGTTTAACGATACCCTTTTTCCGTAAAACACCTGCTTCTAGAATGTCCTGGGCTAAAACCACTTGGGGACCAAATGAGACTTTCTGATAATTTAAATGATATTTTGAAATCAAATAATAAAAATATTAATAATTTATTTAATTACTTAAGATTTGTAACTATTTATTTTAAGATATAGGTATACTATACCCTCGAATATTCGTTGTCCCAAAGATTTTCGAAATCCAAATCCCTTCCCTGTCTTTTAATAAAATTTTTAAAAATGCCTTGTTTTGTGAAGGCAATGCAATAAAAACAAGTTACGTTTAATTTAATTTTGTGTAGCTTTATAATGATATCACACCCGAGATATCGAGGTTTTATTATTATTATTATTGTATTAATGTTAAGTAAATAATATAATGATTGTTAGAATATGTTTTAATAACAATCTTAAAACTAGTTTTAATTAGTCCTAAAAGGCGTGATATGACTTAAGCCGTTAAAACGCCCTTTCAACCTAAAATGGAATTTAAAATAAAAAAATAACATTTATGATTTGATAATACATAGATATTTAAAAATTTGAAACTTCAAAAAAGTGACAAAAAGCTGGGGAGCGCAAAAGAGCGCATGCGGAATTGACTCTTCGAGAGACGACCATCTCACGGGTGTAAGAATCATAGCAATTGCGCATGCGTATGGAGTTGGAAATTTTTAACTCCATGTTTGGTTCTGGGGAAAGGTATGCCAAATTTGGCAATTTATCGCTTACAATACGAGGATTTTTTGAGTTTGCTGTCAGATGTTAAAGTAATAAGTACGGCCAGTTTAGAATCCTATTTTTATAGTTTAGTATAAGTAAGGCTTATTTACGACCAGTAAATAAGTATTAAATACTATCTATTCTATACTATCTTTCTACGAAAAGTTAATTTGTGTAAGTTCATTATTTAAAAGTTTATTTAAATGTCAAACACACACATTATGAGTTTCTGAAAAATAAATTATTTTATAACTTGTAATTGTGCTCTATATCCATGTGATGTACATCCAATGCTACATTATGAGCACTCGTCACATGTTCCCTCAGCTTTGTTCGTGTTGAAAATGTTTGTTCACACGATACTGCAGGGCAGTTTATGTTAAATTTTCTTTTGTTGCTGACATTAGTCACAATGTGCACCTTTTTTATATGACGTAATAAATTCTGTCGATACTGGAAAGTTTTGTCACAAGAATCGCATCTATACTGTACATCCATTCTAGAATGTCAACGACAGCGGACAGATGCTTGGTTTGGCGCGGGGTGAAAATATCCTCGTCTTCGCCAAACAAACCACTCGTAAAGAAAGGGTTGCAACAGAAGTCCGGACCGGAATCAATTGACGCATGCGCAATTGCTATGATTCTTACACCCGTGAGATGGTCGTTTCGAGAGCGATAGTTATTAAAGATGCGATAGTTAGAAAAGAGCCAGTAGTCGAAAAGAGCTTGCCCTCGAAAAGAGTTAACTCCCAAAAGAATCAGTGAGCGCAAAGATCGAATGCGGAAATCATTCTTCTAAAGAGCCAGCTCTCGAAAAGAGCTAGCTCACGAAAAGAGTTAACTCCCAAAAGAATCACTGAGCTGGTGATCGCATGCGGAAATGACTCTTCGAGAGCGGAAGCGCTGATTCGTTAAAAAAGAGCTACAGCTCTTTTTTTAACGAATCAACGCTCGCTCACTCCATCAAGAAAGCTAGCTCTTTGAGTCAGCTCCTGAGCGGATCGCCCATCTCTAGTTCTGACATCACATACTCAATGCATTGATTTAACATGAAATAAACAAGAAATGGTAGAAACAACCATTATAATAATCAAAACGAAACTTTCTAAGAGAAGACTAATACTATTACTTATAAGAGTGATAGAAGTAATTCAGAAACGTAATACTTAAGTAACATTATAAGCCAACTGCAACACTGCTCTTGTAGAAAACTTTCTCTAAGACGCAATTATAAGATACAAATCCACTCGCCGTTCTTCAGATTACAAAATTTATTGCAGTGCTAGCTAATCTAACCCAAAAAAGTTTTTGGAAAAGAAAATAATACTGTACTATCCCACTTCAGAACCAAACCTAAAAAAGTAAAAACCGCTGGGAATATATCGGTTGACGTGCTTAGCGGCCTTAACCTCCGGTAGGACGTGTGTGGAGTGCCCTGAGCGTTAGATAAATTTTTTGAAGGATGAAATTAATTAAGCATAATTTCAATTAGGATCATGGCTTTTTCAGCGAGAGTCGGGGCAGCTTTGATTTCTTGCATGATATTTTTGAGATTAATGTTCGAGAATAATTTGGCAATTTCTCGGAAGAGCTCTAAGCTCTCTTTGATGTGTAGGAAAGTCTGGTTGTTGTTCTGAACGGGACAAGCGGTTCAATTCAGAATGTCTCAGTTACCTGTCTTTGATCTGATTCGTCGAAAAGAATGACGTAGTAATTCAGTGAAGAGGTTGCTAGGGTTACTATTTCGCCAAAATCTAGGCAACACTCTAGCGCCTCAGCGTAAGTGTCCGACAAGTTGACACTGACTGACTCCTCATATATATGTTGTATGGTTGTTGTTAGTAGTATTTCTCGCCAATAACCATAACGGCCTATGAGACTGAAATCAACCAAAAATAAAATGATGTGTTCTTTTAAAGAGCGTCTTTTCGTGAAGCAATGATAGCCTAATGGTTAAAGTCACCTACATTCAAATTGACGTCGGCAGCTGAGGATGACTTCCCGAGTTCGAACCCAGCTGGCGGAAAAATTTTTAGATCCTCCAAATTATTAAAAAAAAATTCCAATTTAATTCTTTTTGATACTAAATTACTTTTCCTAATTTTTAATACCCTTTTTATATTTTTCCAAGCTTCCGTTGATTTTGCATAAATAATCTAAGAAACACTCCTGAACTCACTACCAGCTGATATTTTTCCGCCCCTCTGCCGTCCCCTTTGCTTTAGGATGATGGTGTCGTATCCACCCCTGGTTTAGGACCATTCTGATGTAACAAAAAGCATACATAAAACACTAACTTATATAATTATTAACTTATATAATAAAATGATTCAATTTTCGGCTCCCACCTTTACCCACCCATAAACACTATATGTGTGTAAACCACGTGCACAATAGATCTCATTAAGTATGGAATTTAATTGCGAAATTTGTGGTACGGGATTTTATGTCAAGCGATATTTGAAGGCTCATGAAGCAAGAGTTCATGGGATGTCTTTGCAAAAAAGCAGCAACAAAAGTTTCCACTGCAAGTCTTGTGAAAAAGTCTTCGGATCTATTATGGATGCCAAAGCAAAGAGCAATTGCCAAATCTGTGTAGAGATAGGCTTTCAAGACGCCAAACACCACGTGATTTAATCAGCCTATGAAACAACTTATGAGTTCTTGAAACGATCTCCTTTGAATCGCTTGTTGAACGGGTATGGTGAAGGGATTTTTTGTGTGAGGTTCTGGGCAGGTGAGCTCGTGCGTAAGACACGCCCTTTTGAGTTTCACTATGTTGGAAGTTTCTGATTAGAATTTGGGTTGGAGGCGGTCTCGGAAACTTTTTGCAGCCTCTCCATGAAGCCACATGTCCGTATTCGTTACAGTTGATGCAGAGTGGGTTGGTCTGTTTGGGTCTTTTGCAGGAGCTAGTCCTGTGATTGAGTCCGCATTTAAGACATCTAGTTATCATATGACAGTTGGCACTGCCATGTCCGAAATGATTGCAGTTGTAGCACTGCGTAGGCCCCTTGGTGCCTTTGAAGTGCTCAATTGTGATTCTGAGATACAACATATTACTGATATTGTAAACAGAGTTCCAATTTTCAGTTCTAAGGAGGGTGATTAGAAATATGGGCAAGGGGGTCTTTTGTTTTGAAACGTTTTAGCTGGGAGATTCGTTGAACAACAAGGCCTTTAACCTCGAGTTCGGTTTTAATTTCGTCAATATTGGTGTCAGTGGGAGGTCCCTTAATAACAACTTTGGATAGTCTTTGGTTGCGTGGAGTGATTTCAAAGAATTCGATTTTTTTCAGAAATTAGAGATGATTCCGGATGGAGTCGTATTAGGATTTGCTATTGGATTGTAATTTAAAGTGATTGCTTGCAATTTTGTAGGAGGGGTGAGTTTAGTTTGCTCTTCTCTTAAGAAGGACGGTATGGGATAGTTCAGTTCGCACATGAATGAGTGGCATTTTAGGTTCGGGAGCTATTTCTTCGGTGATGTCATCGAGAGCTTCGAAGTTGTTTTCCGTTTCAATTTCTGGTTCCGGGGTCGGCGGAGAAGCGGCTCAATCCCATGATAGTACTTTACGCAAGTCCAACTTGATTGGCTAGTTTCACGGGCTTGGCTTCACTTGGATATCTCGCCAATCTGATTGTTGCAGTAACCATTTGATTTTGAATATGCGCGTTGTTTCTTAGAAATACATTACATACACTAGCGCCTCAGCGTAAGTGTCCGACAAGTTGACTCTGATTGGCTCCTCATATATATGTTGTATGGTTGTTAGTAGTATTTCTTGCCAACTTATATTAAGGGTACTTATACTTTAAAGAGCATCTTATCGTGAAGCAATGCTGGCCTAATGGCTAAAGTCACCTACCTTCAGATCAGCTTCGGCAGCGGAGTTCTTGAGTTCGAACCCAGCTGGGGAAAAATTTTTAGATCCTCCAAATTATTTTTAAAAAATTCCAATTTAATTCCTTTTCATTCTAATTTACTTTTCCTAATTTTTAATACCCTTTTAAAATTTTTCCAAGCTTCCGTTGATTTTACATAAATAATCTAAGAACCACTACTGAACTCACTACCAGCTGATATTTTTCCGCCCCTCTGTCGTCCCCTTTGCTTTAGGATGATGGTGTCGTATCCACCCCCTGGCTTAGGACCATTCTGATGTAACAAAAAGCATACATAAAACACTAACTTATATAATTATTAACTTATATAATAAAAGGATACAATTTTCGTCTCCCACCTCTACCCACCCATAGCCATGGATCTGAAAAGAAAAGAAGAAAGCAGAAAGGGAGATAAATTGCCAAAAGAAAATTCTCATGACATACGTATCTAGGTCATGTGATCCGATTAGCCAATCAAGTTGGACTTGCGTAAAGTGCTATCATGGGATTGAGGCGCCTGTGGTCGGCGGTCTGGTTTTTGCAATCAATCGTTTGGTGCGGGGGGCGGGGGGGATTTGAAAGTTCATTTCCTCTGCAATAGGTGGTTTTTTATGGATTTTTTCCGTTTTTTTGGTATGCTCTCTCTTGGGGCAGTACTCAGGGCAGTCAAACAAAGTAACAATCACATACCCTTCAGCTTGGCTAGTTCCGTCTTGGTTGTATTCAGGCTTTTCTGTAGGGTTTTCTGCATGTAGGAGGAATGTTTCCCCATCTGGGCGGCGCTGATCGAGAATTCCGCAGAAGAAGTAGCAATGGCTAGTTTCTCCTGGATTTCTTCTTTCTTCAGACAGACATCTTCCGGCGTGAGCGCTTTGATGGCTGTTTCGATTTCTTCTCTTTCTTGACTGGAAAATTCCTCCGTTTTCAGATTGTATTCCTCCATTGGCGAGGTCATGCTCAAAAAATCAACAGGGATTTATGCCTTGAAAAAAGCATTTTTGGATTCGAAAAGTTCGAATCAGGGAGCAAGTTGAGTTGGTAATTTTTAGTTAACGTCGTACTAGAGCAACACAACGGGCTATTGACGACGGTCCGGGATCAGTCCCTTAAGGGAAAGATCCGAGGACAACACCTCGTAATTTTGAACCACGGTCAGATGACGAAGCAACACCTGAGCTGGCACCCCACTCTCCAAACTTCCACGCCAACCCAACGGAGCAAGTTGAGATACGTCCGATGTGGTCGAAAGAAAATCCTGGAAAAAGGACCGCTGTGAATTTTTCCCGCTCCATGCTTTTATACTCACAAACTCTCGAAATCAGGTTACTTAAAATCTAGTTCTAGTCCCTTCCGTCAGATAAGCCAGACCTTCCATATACTTAAACTGTTCGCGCATGCGTAGTTTAAAAATAGTTCCACTGGATAGAGTTGCGGTGAGACTCTTGTCTCCTGGAATGCTTAAACAGGAAATATTAATTTTACTTTCTTGCATTGGCAGCACTAAAAAATCTGTGTTTTTCCAAGCTGTGTGAAGAAGAGATTTCTGTTTTATTTTAACTTTAACTAACTTTATTTTTTTATGAATTCTGAAGCGCGTAATTTTGAATGTAATTTTGTCGTTTATGTTTAAAATTTGTCTCGTTTCAATTGTTATAAAAAAGAGAGAATAATGAATCATAGAATTTTTGTCTCTGTCAAAACAACGTGGTAAGCTCAAATTTGCAATATACAGAACAATTATCCGGATCAATGGGACCACAACCCAGCCGGATAATTCACGAAAAATGGTTATGTTGCAGTAATATAACGAATTTGCTTTATTATGTAATGTAATTTAAGGACTGAAAACAATTTTGCTTACAGTTTGTACTTGTATTCTGTATTAAAATGTATCATTGCATGTACATATCGGTCCAAGCCATTTATTTCGCGCTTGATGTAAAGTAGTTGTAGATGGCTGCACTCAGGCTGCCGCTCTATTCATTTTAGTGCTGTGTCTAGGCACTCAAACGCCTTACTGGCTGACTGTCCCTCGTCTGGTTGAGTGAAATGTTATAATTGATGAACTCTTCTCTCACATTTTGAATGAGTTTATCATCACTGAGAATTTGGTGAATCCAGGGTCTGAAGAATCACACCAACCACTCGTCATTGTGGTACATATTAGTTTGTAGGTCATAAAAAAAAATCTTGATTAAAAATATTTTAAAAATTGGAACAGATGTTGGATTTGGATCCGAGTTGGATGGCCCGAATTAAAAAAGTACTGTTTTTATTCCCAACACAAGTTGGAGTTGTTTTCCCAACACCCGCTGGAGTTGCTATAAAAATCGTTCATAAAGAATTAGAAAATTTGGCCAAGTTGCTGCCACCAAACTGAGATTCGAATCCAACAGTTCTATCAAAAAATGATCCCTTTCTAACTGTTATTTTTATGTGCTAATTAATTACACTATTCAATTATTTTTTTGTGTGCTATATTTGGCAATATTTAGCTATTTATCGCTTGTGCACGGCTAATGGAAAAGTACCTTCGTTTTTTGCAAAATTAGCAGATACGTATATAAGCCAACCCTTCCTACTTTAGCTTTTTGAAAAAATTCCAAAAATTCTCGACTTATACGCGGAAATATACGGTACTTTTATTCTTCCATACAATAAAGAGCAGTGGTAGCCCGGTTGGAAGAGTGACTGATTAGATATTGGAAGAATGCGAGTTCCAAACTAGGTCCAATTAAAGACCTTCCTGTTCACTGGGAAGGATACACTGAATATCTGTGGTGGCCTCAAACGCCTTCACTACAATTTGCACTCTTTTCAGATGTATTTCAACATTATTAGAGGAACACTAAAGAGGAAAATTGACGTGTCAATATTATGTGTGTTTATAGGGCAATGTTAGGTAAAATTTAATGCATTTTTACATGTCATTACTCATTAAACCACTGTTCCAATCAATCTATGTTTGATATGGGCGAAATATAAATTAAAAAAATCTTTTTTTTAAATGCTTTGGGGAAATTTTGAGGCTTTTCATTTGTTTTCTTCAATGTTATTAAAGGAACACAAAGGAAAAAAATTAACACAAGTTAATAATCATGAGTGATTTAAGGGCAATGTTAAGTATAAGTTAGTGAATTTTTATATGGCACAGCTCAGAACCACTGCTAACTTCCAATCAATTTGTATTTGATATTGGCACCAAATGTAAATGTTTTAAAATCTATTTTTCAAATTCTTTGTGTAAATTTTCATGCTTTTGACTTGTGTTGCTTCCCTTGTGAGGATGCAATGATTTTAGATATAACTATACAAACTAGTTTACTAGTGTGAGCACAAGAACGTTGTTTGACTATTTTTTAATAACAATGCATATAATATTACCGAACAAATTCATAGTTACGGTTTCAGTTGGTATGAATGCCTTTGCATTGTTTTGTGATGTCAATACCATTGTCGAACTGAAGCATTTTACTTTATATAGGTAGTCAATTAATGGCGCTCTGGAGTTAGGGGGGTTCACCCAGGAAGGAACAGAACTTGGCTGAAACACCTGAGCTGGCACCCCATTCTCTAAACTTCACCATGCCAACATGATTACGTTTCTGGAATCATCTTAAATAAAAATAAAGGTAGGTATTTGAATTAACATTGAACTGGGGAACATGTTATTTAACCATCTGCATATGAAGCCTCGAAATATCGTTTTAATATCTCTTTACGGGAAGTGTCCCAAGTGCCTGTTTAAGCAGAATATGGAAAGTGCCTGAGCGGCCTAGGTTAGTGATTTCCCCTAGGAAGTGTATTACCTTGTCACTCTACTTGACTTTCTCCTTTATATGGGTCGTATGGGTGCAAAAACTACTTGCTCAATTCGGACCTAATTCAATAAACCCTTTTTACATTTCTTGATATGAATACCCCAATGAACATAAACTATATAGTAAATATTTGCTTTCAAAGCAAAGACTGCAGAGCATCTACTTTAAAAATAAGTAAAATTTTGTTAAAACTTGTGTATAACTAACTAAACTAGTTTTTATATTAGATATTTTTAAAATGTGTATTAGACTTCATTTATAGAAGATTAGAGTAATATTATCAATATAATATATCTATACTAAGTTTGCAACAATGTGAAAAATAATTTTTCTAACAAACTAGGGGGCTCCGCCCCTGCTCGCTTAAGCTTGCCAACCCCCGGGGATTGCTACGCAAGCCCATTTGGTTTGCTTCGCAAACCAAAACTTCTTTTACATATGGCATTTGGTTTGCTTCGCAAACCAACATTCCTTTTGCAGAGTGAAGCTATCTGAATAATTTGTATTATCCTGATTTCACTTTACGGTCCATGACGTCACAGCGAGGGCTTCGTCCCCTGCTCGCTTACGCTCGCCGACCCCCAGGGATTGCTACGCAATCCCGTTTGGTTTGCTTCGCAAGCCAATACCTCTTACGCAAGTCATTTCACTCTTTTTTACTTTAACACTTAATGCACCCTAAACTAATAGCCGCATGAGTAAAAAATCTTCTGCATCTTGTTCCCTGTACAATTTTAAGTAAACCCTGTTAATCTCCAAACTTTACGATGTGTACTTTGTACTTCCTCGGTAAACCGTCTGACAACAGAGGGAAAAAAGCGAGCCTTTTTCCTTGCCAAATAAAAAGAAATCATTTTTATGGCAATTGTTGCTACGATAAATTTGATATCTGGCAAACCCGATAGTCAGAAATGCAACCCTGAAAAGCTCCGCGAAATAAAAAATACGAAATTTGTGTCACCAACTTTTGATTGCATCGAATTTATTTACGAACCAATTTTAAAAATAATGGTACCATAAGAAAGAGTACATTCTGAGGTATACTGCGCTATTTTCAAAATAAAAAACTAATAGTAATACGATATAGATTTGACAGTTTTAGTTAATGGTAACAAAAAGTATCGAAAATATCCCAAGATTCCGAATTTTGTATAACCAACTTTTGATCGTATCCAATTTAATTATTAACCGATTTAAAAAATAATAGTACCGTAAGAAAGAGTACATTCTGAGGTATACTGCGATATTTTAAAAATTAAAAACTAATAGTAATAAAGTATACATACGGCAGTTTTAATAAAAAGTAACAAAAATGTCCTGATTTTTTACGAATTTCAAAAAAATATTATTAAGAACCAAATTGAAATTTAAAAAAAAAACTCGACGAGCTGCAAAAATTTACGTTGAGAGGTATTCTTTAAAAAAAAACTCATGGCTGAAGCCCTAAACTAATAGCCGCATCGGAAAAAAATCTTAATAATTGTCCAGGGAATACGATGAAGAACAAATCATGTTAATTTCGTTTTTTTTCCAATCAGAACTTTCTCGGGAAATCGTTTAAGAATTGAGCTAAACAACACAGTTTTCAATCCTGTGGCGGCGGTAACTTTTTTTAATATAAAGAGATAGATAATATTTATGGGTAAGAAAATCATTATTTTTACTCTCTTTATTTTATGTTAGGCATATTTCAGTTTGTAAATTATGGTAAAATAATTTACTTCAGAGTTTGTAATTTGTGATGAAGTAATTTGCTATATGCTTTAAGTATTTTTATTTTTGGTGTGTGAAGATTGGCTGCTGTGATGGTGTGTTTTAAAATTTAATTTTCTTTACAACAAAAGTAACCTGGCAATAGGAATAGACGTTTATGTAATAATTGGGTTCACACAGTTCCGGTAAAATTAATATTTTTAATGAATAAGGTGAAGCTGATGAATAATTTACGTATGATTGGAGCATTCATATGGAGAGTACAAAGTAGCCTATGTCCATCTGGCATGTCTAAGTCAGAGTTCCCAAAAATAGTCCCTGAGCACGTATTGCAAAGGAACGTTTTTCCTCTTTTTAGTTTGACTTCCTTCTCTTTCCGTTCATGTTCGTGCAGCCCATAGGAGGTAGAGGGCTCTGGTGATGAGAAGTAGGGGAGGTTTGTAGTTTCACCCCTACATTTATTTAAAATGTTAAATGATTAGTACATTTTGGCAAGAGACCTGCCATCATTTATATGAAATCATAGATATATTATTCTCAGGATGGAGTACATCAAGGTGGAAATGAGGTACAGGCTTGCATTGCATGAAATAGAGCCTAAAGAAATGTGTTGTCATTAATAAGTTAGATATAATATTTACCTATTATTGTCGTATATTTTTTGAAAAAAATTTCTATATTTTATCTTATGGTCACTTCTAACCCTCAATGTGCTTTAACTTCACTCCCTGCTTTGAGGTTGTGCTTTGTAATTATGTTCTCGTTGTAAAAAAGTATTTTTCAAAGCTCTTCCTATTTCAGCAAATATTATTAGCTTAAAATCTATTTAATCTATAGTCTTGAAATAAATACAGATTTGATTCATGATTATTATGTCTCGCAAAATGGATGGTAGGAATGGCAAACCGATTAAATGACTTTTTTTTCTGGGGGCTTTCAATGGTAACTATACATTAAAAAATGACCCCAAGGATGGAGCCTTTGCAGGGTGTATAATTAAAGAATGCAAATTTAACACGGAAGAAATAGTACATCAGTTGAAAAGTATTAAGCCATCCAAAGCACCCGGGCCAGACGATATTTATCCGAGAGTACTAGTTGAATGCGCTGAAGAATTGGGGGACGTAATTCACATCATATTTTATTCAACATATAGCACAGGTTGGGTACCAATGGATTGGAAGTTGGCCAACATAACTCCAATTTTCAAAAAGGGAATACAAAGTGATCCGGGCAACTATAGACCAGTAAGTCTAACATCAGTAATTTGCAAAATATTTGAATCGCTGTTAAAAAAGCATATAATGTTATACTTGGAGGAGGGGGGGGGGTCTGTTATCAGATAATCAGTATGGGTTTAGGAAGGGCAGATCCTGCTCTACAAACCTTTTGAAGTTCTACGAAAAATTACTGAGGAGCTGGATAATAAGAGCAGTGTAGATATCATGTACATAGATTTTCAAAAGGCTTTTGATAAAGTACCTCATGAAGCATTACTGTTTAAATTGGAAAGGTTGGGGATTCAGGAAAAAACATTGATATGGATAAAGAATGGGTTATTGGGTAGAAAGCAGAGAGTGCAGGTAAAAGGAAATTATTCTCAGTGGACAGAAGTTATAAGTGGAGTGCCTCAGGGATCAGTTTTGGCTCCAATTTTATTTATAATTTTCATAGATGATATAGGTCAGGGGATCAAGAATAGAATCAGTATATTTGCAGATGACTTAAAAATATGGGGGACAGTGAATACTAAGTTACAGATAGAGAATTTACAAGGGGATCTTGATAAGATATCCGAATGGGCTGTAAATTGGGGTACATCATTTAATGTAGGGAAATGTCAAGTTCTGCATATGGGTTACAGGAACAGTGGAGCCGAGTACTGTCTGCAGGGGAGAAACAGTCAAGGATCTTGGGGTGATAATTCACAAGGATTTTAAAATGGGTCACCAATGTTCAGCTGCAGGTAAAAAGGCTAATAGGTTATTGGGGTATATTAAAAAGACTGTAACTTCAAGGGATAAGAATATAATCTTGCCTTTATATAAGGGTTTAGTAAGACCACATCTAGAATATGCTGTACAATTCTGGGCTCCATATATGAGAAAGGATATATAATTAGTTGAAAGGTTTCAGCACAAAGCTACAAAAATAATAAAGGGGATAGCAAATCTCGACTTCAATGAACGTTTAAGTAAACTAAACATGTATACACTGGAAAGAAGAAGAAGAAGGAGGGGGGATTTGATTCAGCTTTTCAAGTTGGTAAAACAAGAGGACACAGAGGGCTTAAATTTCAATAGGGATAACAGAACAAGGGGCCATGGGAATAAATTGAATGAGACACATTTTAATCGGGATTTAAGGAAAAACTACTACTTTAATAGGGTAATAGACAGTTGGAACGCGTTGCCACAGAATATAGTTAATGGGTCATTCCACATGAAGACAGCCATTTTAAGAAAAAGTTGTTGCACCATAGTCACTGATCTTTTATAAATTTTTATCATACATACACATAGTAGTAAGACCCTCAAATCTCAATTTGTAAATTATTTTGCCCAATATTAGCCAAGATACAGGCTTTTGAAAATGGGTCATTTTTACCAATTGGCGGCCATCTTGGATTTTGCAACAATGTCTCAAAGGGTAATAACTTGAGACCTAATGGTTCAAATTCAGTAATTCTGGCACCAATTTAAGCTATTTATATCAGGAGTGTATATATAATACCAAAACAACAATAAACTGACTTTGTAATACCTTTATTACATGTGAAGTGGAAAAATCGCCTTCAAAAAGCAGTTAACTGTAATAGGCCACAAAAAAATGGGACACAATATTTTTCTTTTAAACTTGGTAAAAACACTAAATAATATGGGTACTTTAAGTGAAAAAAAAAATCAGGAGGGTAATATTTGTATAACAGACATAAATGAATTTTAAACATATATATACATATGGGTCATTCCACATGAAGACAGACATTTTAATGAAAAGTTGTTGCACTATAGACACAGATTTTTTATCATAGATACACATGGTAGTAAGACTCAAATCTCAATTTGTAAAATATTTTGCACAGTATCAGCCAAGCCACAGGCTTTTGAAAATTGGTCATTTTTACTAAATAGCGGCCATCTTGGATTTTGCAGTAATGTCTCAAACGGTAATAACTTGAGACCTAATAGTTCAAATTCAGTAATTCTGGAACCAATTTAAAGCTTTTTATATCAGGAGTGTATATAATGCCAAAACAACAATAAATTTACTTTTTAATACAGTTATTACATGTTAAGTGAAAAAATCATTTTCAGAAAACAGTTAACAGTAAAACAGACCACAAAAAAATGGGACACAATATTTTTTTAACTTGGTAAAAACACTAAATTCTATGGGTACTTTAAGTAAAAAAAATTAGGATGGTACCTATATAATATTTGTACAACAGACATAAATGGATTTTAAACATTTATACATATATTTAAAGTTTGACAAGCAGTAATTCAATCATTTTTACAAATACTGTTTTTAAAAAAATCAAATAATGTACAAAAACAGCGAACCATTAAAATGTATTTAGCATTCAAAGTTAAAACCCATGGATTTAATTTATCTAAAAACAGTTTTTGAATAATAGTTCAATGGATTGATTTTCATCAGGTGCAAAGCGATACGTTCTTCCCTAGTAGTCATGGGAAAAGCAACAGTTTTTATTACATGTTCGTATGGAATCCAACATACATCTAAAAGTTTTGGCCATACCATGCACTTGGGCCGTGAGGATGCATAAACATTATTTTGTAGTCATTAAGTCATGAGTACATCTGAATATGTCTTCGATAAAATAAGAGAAATTTTTTTTTAGTGATTTATCTCTAACTTTTCCAGGATGTTTATTATACGGATCACAACATATTCTCTGCTCAACTGTGCCACTTTAAATATTTATCTTTGTGAACAATACAAAGTTTATGCTGGTGGAAGTATTTGTAATCTGTAATTAGACTACATAATCTTCTTTTTAATAATTCCAAATCATTTGAAGACAATTTAAGCATAGGAATAAACTTAGTACTCAATGAAACATTCAGTTTCTTGCATACAAAACATTCCATCTCTTGACTGAACATGCCACTGCTTTGAACACTTCTGAAGAAACAAGCTCTCAAAGGAATAACTACACCTCTCAGATAGTTTATGATCAATATTGAATCATACTTTAGTTTCAATAAATCAGAAAATAGATGAGGCAACACAAGCAACCATTTCAAGAATTGCATAATGTACAACCAGCCAGCTACATGACACATAATTTATATTTTTGTATAGCAGAAATAATTGGTACACAATATATCTTTTTATACTTCGTTCAAGTGTTTTATATTAAGTGTGTGTATATTATGAGTGCTGTTCATCACAAATGTTTATACATTACTCTTCACTGTGTTTAGATTTATGATGCCATCTGTTTACATTACTGTTGCTAGTATATATATATATATTCTAATCAGTTATGACTGGCTGATGCAATCTCTTTATGATACATAGTAATTGACCCAGTTGCCTCTGAGTCTTTACGCTGCTCAGATCATTCTTTGCCTGCCAATTGTGATGTCCTTTTATAAATATTAAATGTCCTGTTGGACTTGAAGTACACTCTTATTCCTTTATTACAAGATATAACAGTATTTAGACTACATAATCTTTTTTATAATTCCAAATCATTTGAAGACAATTTAAGCATAGGAAGAAACTCAGTACTCAATGAAACATTGATCATGTACTACCAGCCAGCTATATGACATATAATAACTGATATTTTTTGTGTAATTGAAATAATTGGTATAGAATATTTCTTTTTTTAATTATTACTTCTAATTCATATAACAATAGTTAAAATGTGTGGTTTTTAGGAATTCTTTTATTAGAATATTACAACACCATGGATTTTTATAAATCTTGACATTCTATATGATTAAAAAATAATTACCAGTTGATATGACATATTACCCTCCTGATTTTTTTTCACTTAAAGTACCCATATTATTTAGTGTTTTTACCAAATTTAAAAGAAAATTATTGTGTCCCATTTTGTTTGTGGCTTATTACAGTTAACTGTTTTTTGAAGGCGATTTTTCCACTTCACATGTAATAAAAGTATTACAAAGTGAATTTATTGTTGTTTTGGCATTATACGAGGGTCATTTTTAAAGTAAGAACCGATTGCTCGTCGTGTCCGCGCATCCTGTCAAGTGACGTCAGTTCAAGGTCGGTCACTATTGGCCAGTCTCTCACTACGTAGCCAGTACGTTTCACGTCTCTGCCGGTGTTGGTTGTATGATTATACTGCTTCGTTTGTCGCCATGTCAATCAGTAATCCCGCCGATTGTGAAGTGCGCTCAGTTATCCGTTTTTTAAATGGAAAAAAAAAACTTTTGTCCTGCTGAAATTCACCGCCAGCTTGTTGAAGTTTATAGTCAAGGTGTAATGAATGATGGAAATGTGCGTAAATGGTGTTGGCTTTTTAATGAAGGAAGAACAAATGTTCATGATGAAGAACGATCTGGACGACCTACTGTGATGAATGAAGACTTGACACAAAAAGTTGATGAGGAAATTCGCCGAAACAGGCGCTTCACTATTGACGAGCTTCATAAGAAATTTCCACAAGTTTCAAGATCAGTAGTTTATCAGATTGTTACTGATAAACTTCACTACAAAAAAAAATGTGTGCGAGATGGGCGCCGAAAATGTTGGCAGAAGAACACAAAACAAAGCGAACTGCACATTCTTTGTCTTTTTTGGAGCGCTATAACAAGGATGGTGACGAGTTCTTGAATCACATTGTGACCGGTGATGAAACATGGATTGCGTACTACTCTCCAGAGAATAAACGTCAATCCAGTAAGTGGTATCATTCAAACTCCAAGACAAAACCACAAAAATTCAAACAAGAACCTCAAGGAAAATCGTGGCCACGGTTTTTTGGGACAGAAAAAGCATTTTTGTGTTAGACTTTTTGCCAAGAGGAATGACAATAAATGCTGAGAGCTTCTGTGAAACATTATTAAAGCTTAGGCGCGCTATTCAAAATCGCCGGCGAGGACTGCTCTCTAGCGGTGTCGTTCTGCTTCACGATAATGCTCGGCCTCACGTTGCGGCAAGAACAAAGACGCAACTGGACAATTTTCATTGGGAATTATTGGATCATCCGCCATACAGTCCTGACTTAGCACCATCAGACTTTCATCTGTTTCCAAATCTTAACGAATTTCTTGGTGGAAAGCGCCTGGAAAATGATGACATGTTGAAAGAAACTGTTACTAACTGGTTTAACGGCGAGGCGGCAGAGTTCTTTGATGATGGGATCCAAAAGCTGGTGACACGACAAATGTTTAAATGCTAATGGTGACTATGTTGAAAAGTGAAAAAATTTTCATATTTTAGTTTGTGATACAATTTACGTTCATAACTAAAGTTTATCTTACTCTATTACAAAACGGTTCTTACTTAAAAAATGACCCTCGTATATACACTCCTGATATAAATAGCTTGAAATTGGTACCAGAATTACTGAATTTGAACCATTAGATCTCAAGTTATTACCTTTTGTGACATTGCTGCAAAATCCAAGATGCCGCCAATTGGTAAAAATGACCCATTTTCAAAAGCCTGTATCTTGGCTAATATTGGGCAAAATACTTTACAAATTGAGATTTGAGGTTCTTACTACCATGTGTATCTATGATAAAAATTACAAAAAAATCGGTGACTATGGTGCAACAACTTTTTCTTATGCTTAATTTTAATGTTGACTGGTCAGAGGAAGTTGAGTAAATGCATACAGGAAAAGGAATTTGGACATCACACAGGACCTGTGCATAATTTGCCAATATGCTCATCAGCATTGGATTTTTTTAAATTGCTCATTTCGGATGAACTCTTTGTAGTTATTCAAGTAAACACGAATAAATATGCAATTCTCTGTGCACAGAAAAGAGGATTAGAGGATAAACATTGGCAACCTATTGATTGATGAATTGTGGAGATTTTTTGAAATTGTTCTTGTTATGGAGTGTAGCTCATTTACTATAGGCATTCTGACTATGGGTCGCAGAATCCGATATTAAGTAACACAATAGTAAGAAAACTTATGACCAGAGATGATTTTTTTAAATTTTGCACTATTTTTACATGTTAGATATAGAGAAGGAAGTTGGAAAAGTAAATGTTGAGTTTTATTACGTACAAAGAGTTGAACTTCTGAATTCTATAGTGTAAAAAAATGTTATTGGCATCTCAATGCTCCTAGAGAAGTTTGTATTGATGAAGCCTTAATAAAATTTAATGGCCAAGTGGGGCATAGTCCAATATATGCTCTTTAAACCGGCCAATTGAGGTCTGAAATTGTGGTTCCTTTGTTCATTAAAATCCGGCTATGTTTTGAATTTTGAACTGTATGCTGAAAAGATGAGTAATATTCCAGAGTCACTGAAAGGACTTGGATACGATGTGGTCACGTATTTGATAAAAACTCTAAAGAATAAAGGCCATGATATATATTTTAACCGCTTTTTTTAGTGTTCCTATCAAGGTGTAAAAAAATCAATGAATCAGATTTTTTTTTTTTTAATCACATTTTTTAAAATTTAAATCAGATTATTTAAATTTCTGTAGGCCCTATACACTCTTTTTGCAATAATTATATAAATTTTTTAAATAAAAAATAAAGTTTGTGACGTGTAAAATCAATATTTACTTTAAAACACAAGTTGACATCCTACATAGTTTTTCTTGAGCAAATTACATCATCATGTTAACAAATTTATCAGTAAGTGTAAGTGACAAACCTAAACTATAGTATGAGAAGTAGAGTAGAGGACAGAGATATATTCAGACTATGGTAAATTCTAATACTAAAACTGTCGAGCAGCAATAATAAATGAATTTTCACTTTTAATTCATATTGGATCTTTCTTTTTTCCTGCTGACATTTTAATGGTTGAGTGTGTGAAAATGTATATTTCTACTCTTTAGTCTCTAATGAAACCACAATAATAAGCTAACTGACAAATACCTAAAAAAACTTTACTTCCTGCTTGTGTGTTTTTTTTTAGTTAATAAAATCGGTCACTCTTTTCCAGAAAAAGCAAATGTAATCCGAAACGAACAATTCAGCAGCGAAAAACAGTCTCCTCTATCTCAGAACAGCAAACCAAACTTTAAATGACACTACAGCCGTTACAAATGCCTTCAATATCAAATTATTTGAATAGTGTAGTAAGGAATCAAGTGATTATTTCAGCGATAAAAGGGTATGCATGCGACCAGTGTGGAACACGTTTTAAACAAAAAATGCAACTGAAACGACATCAAGGACTCCACTCTCGAAAAAAGTCACATAAATGTGAAGTTTGCAGCAAAGTGTTTACTGACGTCTTGAATTTAAAACAGCACATGCGAGTGCATACTGGTGAAAAACCTTTCGAGTGTGAGGTTTGCAAAAAAAACTTTACGCAGCAACGCTTACAACCATGACTACTGTATATTCGAATTCAATATTAACCTGACATTTTCATTTATCAATACATAAAAAACATAGGGTCATATTAGTGAATTCTTGGTAAAAAAAAAACCACTAAGATCTATATCTCTAAAAGTAAGTTAAACAAAATAACTAAATTGGGTATGGAGCAGGCTTAAATAATAACTTGAACTAAATTACTTGAAATCATTTTACATTTTGTTTAATTTCATTAATTAAGTGACCAATATTTACCCTGGCTTCAGGATAAGGAAAAAAAAGGTTTGTTTCCTGTAACATGAGCAAAAAGTTTAGGGTAGGTAGATTGGAAAAAGGTTTTTTTTTTTTTTGCTAAATATTTTTAGCAAATACGCAAAAGGAAATATCTGAGTATTAATGTTAGATTTAAAATTGATGATTAGAGGTGTGATCAGGAATGTAAAATACCTGGGTCTATTTGTTTTTGCTGGTCAATAAAAAACAAATATTAATATAAAATAAACATAATTGAACATGCGTGCTTATGTTTTTCTTGTAGAATGTGTTGATTTGAGCAACACCGAGTGATTGTCTGAATCGCGAATAACCATTAAATAATTTAGATTTAAAAAAAATGCGTCAAGAGTTTTCTTTCCAGTTAGCTGAAAGCAGCCTAGAAATGACTCCTTTGCATATGCTTTTTTTTTCCTCGATGTGAACATATCGACCTATTTCACACATGATCGATGTGTGAGTGTACTGTCAAAGATAATTTTGTATTATTTTCCTTTTTAATGGCAAACAAAATCTTTTTCTTAACACTCTCGCTTAGAAGTGTGATAAACTCGTTTTGTGGCAGGGGACAGATAGCTTGTAAGTATTTTGTCTGTCTGTGACTGACCTGCCTGCTCTAGTTGGCCAAGTGTTCTCTTAGTACCGGATCATACTGTGATACGAGCTCAACTAGCTGTAGAAAAATTCATGTTTTGTGATAACATGTGCTCTTTGAGGCCAACAGAATGGTTAATTTTGTTAAGCCTAAAAAAACCTTTACATCTATAAGAGACTTTTCAAAATATCCCTCCATTTTTTGCTGTTGCTGTAACAGTCTGACTAATTAGATATCACAATCAGAATAATTACGTCATAATACATGTGATTAGGTGACCACAACTCTACGCAGTTGGCAGTATTTTCTATTATCTTTCTATCTCTGTGTAGATGAAGACTTCTATATTATTTTTAGGTATGGCAAGCCTCTAAATAGATTTTTTAATACAGGCGCTGTTTTTAAAATAGGTGCACAGGTTATATTTTAGGTGCCTATTAAAAAAAAACGTAATGTAAGAGCATTGATATAATGTAAACTTCTTTATTGGTTATGTTTAGAAGGGTTTGTAGTAGGTAGTACAGGGTGGTAACAGAACCTGGAAATCAGGGAATTCTCAGGGAACTTTTTAATTCTGGAAAAATCAGTGAAATCTCAGAGAAAATTTCCAAATTTCAAAAAATCAGGGAATTTTTTTAATTTTGACATTTTAATTGCAATTATTATCATTAGTCCTTTTTGAGATGAGCGATTACGAGTACTTTTGAGAATCTAATCAATCGTATTTGAAATTTGTGTAACTAGAGATGGGTTTTTTTGTGCATTAAATTAATATTTTTTGCTTGCAATTGCATTTTTGCAGAATTTTTTGGCACCGCTTCAGTTTATGTTTATAGCAGTGATAACGGCCTTGGCGCTTTTTTTGGAGCACTTCTAAAGTCCTCAAGAAAATAATTATTTCAAATGAACCAATGAAATCAAACTGCAGTTTAACAGATTTTGAAAGAACTTTCTAGAATAATCAAATGAAATTTTAAAGTTTCCTTTGCCGAGGTTGCCATGAAATCCACAATGACGGTTATGGATGGGTTGCCTTAACCTGCCGTAACTCGCTACTAGAAATGCACCAAAAGAATAAACGTCAAGACCGTTGCCATCCCTCTAAACTGAAACTGTACCAATTCTTTGTGAAAATTTGATTTTGATGTATAGTAGGATAATGTAGGGTCACTTGTAAAAAGTTCATGATGAAAGTATTTTATATTTTTTCTCCAGTTTTTTCAATTGCTATCGTAAGAGTTCCATTAAGGGTTCCAAACTTTACAGTAACAGTTAAAATATCCAAAGAGAAAAAATACAAATATTTGTGGAAAATGATCCTTTTACCCCACCTGCCCCTAAATATTTAAACATATTGTCGTGTGGATACCGTATATCGATACCAATTAGGGATCACAACATTTCTTAAAGGAATTATAAAATCAGGGAAATTTTTGCAAGACTATCAGGGAATTCATGGAAATATCAGGGAACTTTTTTTTCGAGGATTTTGTTGTCATCCTGTAGTAAATAAAAATATTGAAACATCTAAATTCTCATTCGCACGGCTATCGCGACAGTCGCTTTAACAGAGCCATCCGGAAAATGTTTCGATCTTCGGAAATTTCTGTTGGCGGTGTGACAAGTAAACCTTCCTCCTGTATTTAAACACGTTACGGCCCATCGATTTTGTTTTCCCATAGTGTGTATTTAGGAATTTTAATTATGTTTATTTAGAGTGAAAGAAGTCTATACTAATAGTTTGTTCAAGCATTGAATAACATAAAAGGTCCAATCCCCTTTTTTAATGTTAGGTGCACAGCATGCACCTAGCGGGAAAAAATTAGGTGCACAATTTCATTTTCATGTGCACCCGGGTATTTCGAGCCCTCAGTTATAGTACCATACTTCATAATTTTATTACCTCGTTCTAAGTACCTATCATGCTTCGTCTATCTGGAAATGCTTTTCTAAATTGGGTAATACGAATCCTAGGAATAGAAACATCTTGATATACAGGGTGGTCATAAAAAAACTTGATATATGGACCTCTACGGGTTGTTCCGTTCAACCGATCGAGATGAGATTTCAGATATAGTTATTATGAGCTTGATATTCTGCGAACGTCAACAAAGTGGCAATCACAAGTATAGTTATAGGTAGAGAAACTCGAAATTTTCGAATGCAATGCCCACTTTTTCCCATCTCAAAATGCTCAGCGCATGCCAAAACCCTTTAGAGCGTTAGGAATGGTACGTGTATCACAAAAAACGGATGCGTTATGCACGCACAAAAACAGCTCTGCGAACGGTAACAAAACCACGTTCGGGGCGCACAGAGGAAATTTGCAAATGATGATGAAGACCTTGTCGAGTACAATCAGTGGGTTTTGACTGATCAAACTGAAATGATAGGGTGCTCAAGCTCAGTTGACAAGGTTAGTGATAACGTAGTAGAAAGACTGAACCTCATTAATACATTGCTTAACCCTCTGAATCCGGAGGCAGCTGAAAGCTTGGTACAGTTGTGTCCTGTGGTTTGTTTACTCACGAGTCTGTGAAATGGACTGGCCCGTTTTCACCACTTTCATGAGTGGTCCTTAAAGCATCAATGGTCTATTGTGGATCGAGTGTCAATTTGAACCTCTCCACCCCTAAGCAAGGGGGAAGCATAGAGAAGGGCAGAAGATGCAAGCTAGGGCGAAGGAAATGAAAGGTGGTATATTGCGTTTGGTTGGGCTGTTTCTTTCCGTCCAATATTTGGTCTCTTGCGTTTCAGCAAATATTATTTTTACTATAGTTTTATCGAATGTGCAAAATTCTCTTTTGTAACTCTGAAAAGTTTTTGGTTTTATAAAGTGGGTTATGAATTTTTCTCTGCAATTGACTATATATTTGGCCCTGCTAATTTCTAAACATTTAGGAAAATTTTCATACAAGGACAGTTTTGCAATCCAGTTACAAAAGCTAAATTTTAATTTAGCACTTTATTTAATTAGCAGAACGAATACATATATTATTTGCACATCAAAAATAGCTTTTTTAAAGCAATAAATTAATGCACTCTAATATCTGTTAACAAATGTAAACTTTTTATTACTCTTTTTAACGAACAAATTTGAACATAACACCTTATTTACAAGTAACTTTTCTATACATAAATTACCCGGCGTTGCACGAGTTCAATCGGTTTTAATTCAATGTTCTTTCAATGGCATGTTTGAAAATATCAATATCCTTTCCAAAAATAAAAACCAAATTAAACAGTAATAAACAAACTATCATAAGTGATACAAATTCGAAACTAAGTTATGCTTTTAAAAAGTCTTGACGCTAAACCGCAGATATCGACAAAATCAAATTGCACAATACTATATAAAAAATTACATAAATGGTAAAAATTAAATATCGCTACACTTTCCAAAAGTGTTAAAGCTAAAGAGAAAAAAGAAGCAAAAAAAAAACCCACACAACTTGATGTGGCTGCACTGGTCTCAGTCATAAGTGAAAAAAAATACTTTTGTCTTACTGGAAATTCAAAACTAAAAATGTAAAATTGAAGCGTGTATTTAACGAAAACAATTTTTAATGGATTGCTTAACTGTCCAGTAAAATTATAAATATTCAAATTTGATAACAAAAAAAAAAAAAAATTAGTCAAAACACACATGTGTGAAACATAAAAATAAAAAGTTAATTGAAAGTAGTACTCACGTTTTGGCTTGAGCTTTTAACACTTTTGACTAGTTTCAACCATATTAGAATTGGCTGTGATAAGGTTCGAAACAGTTGATACAGAGACACACTTTGCAGGCTTTACAAATCCAAGTACTTTGCACAGCATGATTTGCTGCAGTCTTAATTTTTTTACTACTGCAGTGCCTACAGACTCTTTTCCTTCCTTCAATTTTTATTCGTTCATGTGTTCTTGAGATCATAGGATTTGGAGAATCGTTAGATGGTCGTAACTTTGTAATTATCGAAGCAATCATACCCATCTTAAAGTTCATTAAACTCATAGGTTTTCTTGGAGATGACCTATTTGTTAAAATGTATATTATATGGGCATTGTTCATTGCGCTATTCAGGAGAAACCAATACATATATAACCACCATTTGTACGATTTGCGAGCAACATTATAGTACTGTCGTTTCTGGTCCGCAAGATCTACTCCTCCCATAAACCTATTGTAATGTTTAATAGTTTCTGGGCAAGAAATAAAAACAGAATTACCCCCAATTCTACGTTTAGTGGACTCTACAACGTGTTTGTTGCCAGTAGAAAGTAAAATTATCTCTTTCTTGTCTTTCCAAATTGTGCAAGTCAGATTGGGAGTTTCAATGCATTGATAGCATTTGCTATCTCAAGCATTCTTCAGTTTATATTCCTTTATGTCTTTTGGAAGAAATTTTCTGTTTGACATAACAGTTCCAGTGGAATATTGTCCGGACTTCAGCAAGTCCCGCATAAGAAGGGCACTTGAAAAGTATCGATCAAAAAAAATGTGATGACCTTTACTCTTTAAGCTTGTGCACAAGTAACTGATCACATCATTCCCTAGTCCTCTTCCACTGCGGGGTACATTGTCTTTCTTCCCACAATACGGTTCAAAATTGTATACATAACCCAATTTGGAATCATGTAGCACCCAAACTTTAATGCCTCGCTTTGCTGGTTTCATTGGCATGTACTACCCTATTCCCAGTCTTCCTTTATATTTAATCAGAGCTTCATCGATGGAAAGTTGTCTGTAGGGTGAAAAGTGCTCAATAAAGTTAGCTTTCAAATTGGTCATAAAAGGTTCAACCTTCTGCATAATGCAAAATTCATCTTCCGTGTTTTTTTCTTCTTCTTCCGTGTTCGATAAATGAAAGTACCTGAAAATTAAAAAAAACCTGTCCCTAGACATAGTACGTTTAACCATTTCATTTCCCAAGATAGGGTTAGTTGACCAATAATCTTTCAATCTGGGCAAGCGAGATATACTCATGATGAACATAATCGATACAAAGTTCCATATTTCTTCAACAAATTCTATGCGTTTCCATTTTGAATTTGTGATGTTTTTCACTTTATGTACATAGTCCGCATATTTGTCGGTGTTTAATCTCATCATTTCACACATATCGTTCGTCACAAACAACTTAAAATATTCAAAAGGTTCCAATCCTACTTGAAGGTTATGTACAGGACCACTACAAAAGTTCCCTGTATTAACCTCTATTTTATCATTATCAATAATAGTAGTCCAGTTTATTTGAGAATAACTCTCATTCGCTTCTTCAATACCCTCAACAGCGATTGATTGATTGTCAATTTCATTGATGTCTTGCTCTAATACAGAGAATTTATCAATGTCAGCATTATCATCTATTCGAAAGGATTGATTATAATCATGATCCTCTCTTGGCCAGCCATCATCTTCACTTGATAGGTCATCATCACTTGAAGTAGATCTGAAAAGGATTGCATCAATTTCTGCTTGACTCAAAATATTTCTCTTCCGCTTACTCATGTTTCAAATTAAATAAAACTGAAAAGGTAGAAAGATGTTGCAAGATGCTAGAAAGCAAGATGTTAGAAATAATATTCTGCACAACTGGCTGGTATAACAGACTTGCAGCAAAGAACTAGAATTATAGCTAAAATCTAAGAAAGAGGGAGAAGAAAGTTCTTATATAGGGTAATTTTCCAAAGGTTGTTGCCGCTTTTCGAAACTCTTTTGTGCCCGTTAAAGAGTGGTGAATTACAATGAGAACAATACAACCTGTTTCCTGTGTATTGAATCCCAGGTACGAATACATACAAGCATTTGACTTAAAGGAGCTCCGATCACCTGAAGATTCCTCACAGGTGGAATTTAGTTTCTCGCACTTTGACTAAAACATTTATTATATCGTATAGAAAGCGGGAAGCTCTTGAAACTTCAAACGTATTGTGCGAGTTTCACTAATGGTTGTACTTCAGACTTTACTATGGACACAGCATACCTTCTTGCTAACTTGGTCTGTGGGATATAACATAATATCCTCTCTGCTACGACAATAGTAGAATGGCTTACAACACATCCCACGGCAATTTGACTCAAGAGGGTTATTTGTGACCCTAGGGAAAATGTTTTTCTTTTCTAATGTTAAATCTTTCGTTGCTAAGTATTTTTTTTTTACAATACTTTTTCCCTTAGTTTTTGTCTTTTAAATACTCTTTTACAACTTTGGGGGTTCAATGAGTAATTTTGGCATGAATATAAAGTTCTCATGTTTACTACCTGAAGATCTGTTCTTTCTTATTGTTATAACCGCTTATTAAGAAATCGTTATAGCACTTTTACTTATGTACTTTACTCACCACTTACGTTTGATACTTTTGAATTGTTTGCACTAGTTTCAATCTTCTTACTTTCAGTCGGTCTAATGTCTAATAAGCCTTGGTGATATAAAAAATTATCGTACAGAGACGAATCAAAGTATTAGACTTTCAGTGATATATATTGCGCATTAGTTTACAGATATTAAATCCACTTATTGTTTGCAATATCATATCATATATAGTTATTGACCTAAATTGTAGGTTTCAACAGTTTCCATAAATTTAGACTTTCAATTTAACTAGACTTTAGACTTTTACAAGTAATAAATGTTGATAATCGCTATTTGATGCAAATTTTTCCAATAACTTTTAATATTTTACTCTAAAAATTACAAATTTTGTACTGGCTGATTTTTATCTGATTTACTTAAGAAAATCTATCAAAGATTGAGAAATCTTTTATTTTCTATGTATATAGAACATTAAAATTGCAGCATTCACGTTTCTATAATCTTAATGAAGCCTTAAATCTTCACTGTCAAAACAAAATGGTAGAATAGAACGATATTTTATTTATATATAATTAGTCTAAAATTATACGAGACAAATATTCCAATAATTTATTTTTACCTACAATGGCCATAGACAAGCCTATCATTTCAGTAAGATCTTAGAAAATACCAGAGTTCAAAATATCAGTGACTACGGAGTTTAAAAGCTAACAAGAATTAAAAAAGTTAGAAGGCTTTTTAAATTGCATGGCTTTCTAAACAAGAATTAGGAAATTTCTTTCCGGCGTTCTATTTGTTCAAGGGGGGTAAAAATTTACGGCATTCGTGACTAATTTTATTTGAAGCAAACGCACTTTTCCCAGATAATTCTATTCAATGGCATGTGGAATAACAGAGCTTTTGTTAGAAATACATGTCATCAAAGTAGACAAATTAAACCCAATCGATAAAATTTTTTTAATAAACAGAAGGTTGATTTTACAGCGCTTTTACAAAAAGAAAATCACTTTCAACGAACGATTCACATGCGTCTAAGTTGCATGAGAACACCTTCAATAAATAGAGTAAGAAACCTCAACTTTCTGTCTTAAGACATAAAATTTCAATTTTTCGAAATTACTTAGTGTGATATTATTCCAAGATCAACAAAGTCTTGTTAAAAATTCCCTTTTCTCCAACACACATACAGTTTTAAATTGTACCCTCATGGTGCTTTTTAAGATTAGAAATTTGGTTTCTAAATGGAAAGCATGTATCTCTTTAGAATGATGGATGTAGTTACTTGACTATGGAGTACAGCTTTCAATAACACCCATGAAACACGAAAAACAAATGAAATTTAGTTTATTTTAATTGTCTTTCAATGAAAAGCTATACCAAAATTTTCAAATATATTTTGAACTACAAAGTATGACTACCAGTTTTAATTTAAAGTAACCCATCTTATTGAAAGTTATTTTTGAAAATTTTCACGTCATTTAAAATAACAAATTACACACTCAAAAAATATTTTTATTTGTAAATTTTATTATTATTTTTTTTATCTACACACTATTACATATTCAACCAAAGATTTAAAGAAAGTTAGTAGAAATATACATATACCACCACGAAAGTACCCATGTGTAGTGATGTTTTGCAGGAAATAAATAAATAAAATCCAACTCCTAAATAATATTTCTGGAATAGGTAATATACCGGGAACACATAAGCAAACAGAAACGAAATTCCAATCCTTAAAAAAGGCAGAATTTTGAAGAAGAAAAAAATCTGTTTTAGCTTGTTGAATTTCGACTTCCTGAATATATTCTGAAGGAAAACAATTCGACAAAAAATTATATATATTATAAAAATTATATATTATAAAATTTATAAGCAATAAGAACACATATTTATAATACTTGGGAATCCCCAAATATGACCACAGCCATCTCGTTTTCAATTCAAATACCCAAAAAAAGAATTATAAATCAAATAAAAAAATTAAACATTAATTCTGAGGTTGCCAGATACAGAGTAGCAAATTTACGCATTTATGATCAATGAGTTTATCGTTTGGGCTTTTCGTGCTCCATTATGAAATTTAAGTAATTATAAAATTAAATGTTCTAAATATTCTTTCTTCATCAATCAAATATTTATTAATATTATTTTCATCATGGGAAGAAGTAAAAATTCAGTTCAAACATGAACATTATAATTTAATTTGTTTTAAGAAAATTGTTTTTCGATCAACACTGGTAAAGCAATAGTTTTATACTCAATGTTATTTCTATGGCGATTTAAAATTGCTTTTGGCTTAGGTCTTGGGTCAATTTTAGGCCTCTTAGGATTCGAATTTTTCAAAATCCTTTCTTAGTGCACCCCTACGGTATAAGAAGAATCACTCTGCAAAATTTCAGCTTCCTAGAACTTGTAGTGCTTGAGATACAGTGATGAGTGAGTGGTATTTGAATTTTATATATGTTCTGGTTCGGGTTGTCTAGGGTGTTGGTTGATGGATGAAGACAAGAACAATAATTAAAACAATAACTGTATTCTGTGATTGAGCATACAGCTTTAGGCTCTTAAGCAATGTTAGTTTCAAAATGTTAGCCTTAGCTTCCTTACGTCGTTGTTTGATACTTTGTGTCAATTCGTCTTTTGTCTGTGCATCTTTGATTTTTTGAGTTAGCTCATCATGTTGTATCACCAAAACTGGGTAACGACTTAGGGCATCGACATGACGCATTTGTTTAGCTGGCCTATGGAGTATTTCGTAGTCAAAATCTGCTAAGAAAAGGACCCATCTCGCTATTTTCGGTGGGATATCCTTTTTAGAAACTCCTGACAATCAGTAAAAATTTGAAATTTTGTTCCTACTAAATAATGTTGGAACTTTTTAAGGGCTTCGACTATCGCTAAAACTTCTAACTCGTAACTTGAATTTTTTTCCTCTTGGGAGGAAGTTTTACGACTCATATAGTGTATTGGATGAAAATTTTTATCCGAATCCATTTGTAAAAGTATAACCCTAAATCCTTTCGAGCTTGCATCGCAATGCAGTTGTAATGGTGCTCCTTGTTCGTAAAGTTTAAGTATAGGCTCTAATGATAGGGCTTGCTTCAAAGCAAGGAAAGCCTGTTTCTGCTCGTGATCAAAGTGAAATGGCACTTTGTCCCGTAAGAGGTCTGGCTATTATTGCAAAATCTTTGATGAATTTTCGAAAATATGAACTTAGCCCTAAAAAGGATTGGACATAAGTTTGGTAACCCCTTCAATTTCGTTTTTGGAAGGAATGATGATATCATCCATGTAAATAATTACTGTTCCATCAGCTAGAAGTTCCTTAAAAATAGACTGAATAAACTTTTGAAATTCAGATGGAGAATTACATAATCCAAACGGAACTCTTTTAAACTCATATTGACCGTAATGCATCACAAAACTGGTATATTTAGAACTTTCGGGGCTGATTGGAATGTGGAAATATCCATTCTTAAGATCTAAATTACTATATACTAAGGCTCCTTGTAATTTGTCAAAAATGTCCTCTATAAGGGGTAGTGGAAATCTTTCTTTTATGGTTTTAGTGTTAATCTTACGATAATCTACAAAAATTTTTGTTGAATTATCCGCTTTTTTAACTAACATTATTGGCGATGAATAATCTGAATTGCTCTCTGTAATTATTCCATCATGTAACCATTTCGATATTTGTCTGTTAACTTCCTGCTTTTCAATTTCCGCTAACCGGCGTGGTCGCTGCACAATCAAAATATCATCAGAAAGAATTATTTTCATTTCCAAATTGGTTTGTTTGGATTTATTCGGTGTACATGAATTTATCAAACTTTGGAGCTCATTCCTCAAATTCAAATCGCGGATGTGCAAAGTATCGACTTCCTGTAAAGACGCATCTAGTTCGATGTTGAATAAAAACAAATCATCACAGGCGTCGAGGGAGGTGTTTAGTCTACTGTTTTGTTCTTTCCGCTGCGATTTCTCGTTTTGCTTTTTTATAGATTCATTGTCAGCTGTGCTTTTGTGGTTTCGGTGGGGTTCATTTTTTAGAATGTCAAATATGTTCGGGGGAATAATGAAGTCCTCACATAAAATTTTTGCTAACCGCTACAGGAATTGTTATAGTGTTTGTAGGGTTGTTGGATAATGCTAAAGAAAGATTTGTTATTTTTGCCTCTTGATAATTACCGAACGCTCCTCTTAACGTAATGGAACTTTCGTATTTCGTTTCTGGGGAGAGGTGTGTTTCTTTAATACAGCAAATTATGGTTCCATTATCGATGAGGGTTTAAAATTTTTCTCCGTTAACCAAAATGTTTTCGTATTGTAATGTATTGATGCATTCCTTTCGTTTCTGTGGTTTGTGGCTTCCGATTTCATTTACAGGGTTGTTGTGATTAAATCTCGGATTATCTGGTCTCTGTGAGTTTCGGTTGTAAAATCCTCGCGTTGGATTGTTTGGTCTTCGAAACTGTTCGAGTGGTGTTGGTCTATAATGGTTTTCGAAAGTAGGTTGGCGTGTGTGTGTGTGTCACCGAGTGATTTGCGCTTTGAAGCGAAGTAAATGTCACATTCTTTTGCGAGTTGTGGTGGTCTATACCAATTTTCGCCAGAGCGAATTGAAATATGCGATTGTGTATCCCTTTCTAAAGTGCTATGAAGTTTGTCCGAAACCATTAGTTCACTTACAGATTTAAAGTCATTGACATCTCGAAGTCTGCAATAATATTCGAATGCTCTAGTTAATCTTGCTGCAAATTGAGTATGTGTTTCATTAGGAAATCTTTGACATCTATGGAAATTAGCGAGACATTCTTGTGGCGTTGGTTGGAATTCTTTTAATACGGTAGCTTTGACCTGTTCGTAGTTTTCGAGTTCATTTTCTGGAACGTATAGGAGGATATTGGCAGCTTTTTCTTGAAGAATGTTAATTAATATTTCGGATTTATATTCTTGTGGCACGTTTTTTGTTTCAAAGGCACGTTCGAGCGAATGGAAAAATAAATTGTAATTTTCTGCCTTAGTTGGGACTGGCATACTTAGCATTTTAACACTTTTTATATAACTTTCTATGTTCGGCAATGATGTGTCGTTCATTCTAGTATTGTTTTTGATAGGATATTGGTTTGCTCCAGTATTATTTCTTATAGTAGCTAATTCGAGTTCTCGTTCTATTTGTACTAACTTAAGTTTCTCGGTGTCGACTATATGTGCTAACTTAAGTTTTTCTATTTCTGCTAACTTAAGTTTCTCGGTTTCGACTTCTTTAGCCTTTCTTTCTTCGACGATTGAACTCAATAAATCTTTTATAAATTCTGGGTCTTGTTTGAACGTATCATTTTTTTTTCAATAATTTCTTTTAGTTTGATTATAGTGGCACCTTCCGGTACAATTTCATCTATTTCTTGGACAACCTTTATGAGGTCTTCTTTCTTTGTATTTTTATACATGCTTAAAATAAAGGTTTGGTCCTACCTTAGATTCTTGTTTGGCTTCTGTTTTGGCACCGTCGTCTGTTCGACCGTTGCACTGGTCACTTTCGTTGAGGCGGGGAGTTTGTCCTTTTGCTTCCGTTATGGCACGTAGGTGAGATGCACTGGACACGTTCGTTGAGGCGGGGAGATTGGTCTATTGCTTCCATTTTGGCACGTCGGTGAGCTGCACTGGACATGTTCGTTGAGGCGGGGAGATTGGCCTATTGCTTCCATTTTGGCACGTTGGTGAGCTGCACTGGACACGTTCGTTGAGGCGGGGAGATTGGCCTATTGCTTCCGTTTTGGCACGTCGGTGAGCTCCACTGGACACTTTCGATGAGGCGGGGAGATTGGTCTATTGCTTCCGTTTTGGCACGTCGGTGAGCTGCACTGGGCACGTTAGTTGAGGCGGGGAAATTGGCCTCTTGCTTCCGTTTTCTCTGCATTGTTGTTCTGTTGACTGGACATGTTAGTTGAGACGGGGAGATTGGCCTCTAGCTTTGGTTTGGCTGTAGAATTAAGTTTCGTTGCTGTCATTCCAAGAGCTGTTCATTTCGTTTCTCAAAGTTCAGAAGAATCGGTAGTAGAATCGGTACTTCCACACTTTGAATGACTTCTCCAAATGCAAAAGGCATCCCAGTCCTTGTCGATGTTGGCCATTAAAACTATCCCCAAGCAACTTCACTACATCACTATCAAGTGTCAATGGATTACCTTTGACCTCGAACCGCTCCCCAAAGGAACTGCAAGAGATCCCTCGTCTAACTACCTGCTTCCCTCCTATGAAAGACGACCGCCCGACTAAGCGCCTCACAGGACTCTGTCGAAGAATCTCTTTGGGGCGGATAGAGCCGGTTCAGGATTCAGAGGGTTAATCACAAGCTTCATTTAAAAAAAGTTTTAAAGGAAACAGTTTCCTTAAAAACAGCTGTTAACTCTATGGATTTTAGTGAAAATTTTGCTTTCACGATACAAGAAGAGGCTCAAGGTTACCACTGGACCTCAGATTCATGCACTATTCATACTTTCATGATTCACTTCAAGGATACAAGCAATTAAAAACTGATTTTACCTCTTTGTATCTTATCTGATGACCTCAAACATGACACAACCAGTCACAGTAAAACAGAATGTGACAGAATAGGGGTTTAACGTAAAACGTTTAGCTCGGAAGGAAAGTCTTCAGCGACATCTGGACGGACCAATTACAACAACAAATGAACTTTTCAAGTTTTGGAAATCCAACATTGCAAATATTAACTTCCAACATATTTCTCAAAAAGCGGTTGATTCAACTCGCCTGGCTTTAGTAAGTAAAGCCCAAGATCTTCAAACTCTCCCAGGAACAAGATCGTTCCACACCTTTCAGCCAACAGACGATTTGAGAACAATTGAGGCTAGAAGAATCAGCAGTATTGAAACACCAGCTCCCATTTTCAACTTATATAACAAGCAGAAAACTTTTACGTATGAAAATAAAAGACATATCCTGGATGTTTTTTGCTTGTGTTTATGACAGCTTATGGTATTTTGGTAAGGTGAGTGAGATGAATGCAGAAGAAAAAGATATCACTGTAAAGTTTTTACATCCTCATGGACTTTCACCATTATTTTTCTGACCCAAAAGGGTAGATGAATGTGTTGTACCCATCCCTCATATCATTGCAATTGTGGAATCCCAAAAACAATGACTGGAAGAACTTACAAATTATCTCAAGGATGCATGATGCATGCTCAATCAACCTTATGACAACACTGGAGAAAATCAAAGAATTATTATCTAGAATTTAAAATATTTCAATGGCAAGTTTTGTAATACATTTTCCATTCCAAAATCATTACAAAAATTCAAATTTGTTATAATTTCACTAAAATTGTAACTTTAATTTAACGATTTCAAGAAAATGAGTGAATCAAGTGATTTTAATCTTAAAATGAGAAGAAAAAAAATAATGGAGTGAAAAGAGCTTTCATTTTATTTTTTCATGTGGTACAGCATATCTTTTAGAACAAGAATATTAATTTTTTTCTGGACTCCCTACACATTGATGTATACTCATAAAATATTTCATCAACATTGGTTGGTAAACCAAGGAGATGCAATTTTTTTTTCCAATAGAAAATAAATTATGTTTCCTCCGCCTGATCAATAAATACCATGAAATTCCAAAACTTTACTTTACCAGGCTGTAAAATCTAACTAACACAACTAATGTGATTAATAATTTATTAAATAAAGCATACAACTGAGCTTTCTATTTGCAAGGATAAAATTTTTAACACTATGAACATCTTTCATTTTCCAAAATGCACCCCGAAACAGTCACTTGTCACTTTAAAAGTAGTGACACACAACAAATATTTATGTAGTCAAACTATAATTTAGGTCTGTCACTTACACTTACTGATAAATTTGTTAACATGATGATGTAATTTACTCAAGGAAAACTATGTAGGATGTCAACTTGTGTTTTAAAGTCAAACAAATGTTTCTTTGACATTTTTTAAATCTATTACCATGTAACAAATTATGATTTTTAGTAAAATAAATATTGGTTTACATTTCATCAAAACCTCAATTTTTTGTTTAACAAATTTATGTATAATTGTTATAAAAACAGTGTATAGGTCCTATAGAAATTAAAATTTAAAAAATATCAGATTAGTTGAATTTTTTACACTTGGTTATAAAATACTTTTTCAAACTTGAACTGAAGTGAAGTAACTGGATACAATTCATATATTATAAAATCCTCAAAGCATTTTTTTGATACTCATTCGAAAGCAGTTCCTAAGCTCTTCAACTTCAAAAATTGATTTCCCATTGCTGTACTGGAATTTCATAATTTTTAGTTCCATGATTTAGATTTATGTCATTGCAGTATTAGATTTTTAATGCACAAAATGCTCAAAATAAATACAGAAGCACTCACATCCTGATGTTTTATGTCTATTTCATGTTCAAGCAACGGCATCCTTTGGTGATAGGAGTTTGCTAGTACCTGGAGAATACAAGACCAAATAAATATTTCGTGCAACAGTGAATTGGATTTGTGCCGGAAAAGGGCCAAAAGAAATAAAGGTTCCAGCATCGATATTGAATTTGTTGGTCAAACTTTTTCTACACTTCTGCATCCAAATCTAGAAGCACAACATTCATCTCAAAGCTAAACTAATACGAACAAGTACTGAACAGTACAAACACCCTCACTTAGATAAAAGCAGTGGAATTTTAGAGCATGCACTGGATTCACCTGTCTTAATGAAACCTGCACACGAAACCTTTCGAGTTATCTTTCTTCAGAGCACATCTCTTCAAAATCTTACGTGTGTAGAAAAGGACAAGCCTTGTTACTGATTCAAACGCGAGACCATGTGTGTCGGTTCAGAGTGGAACGTTTTAGTCTTAAAAACGTCATTCAACACTTAATCCGCAGACACACCATGTAGATAAAATGTTCAGGGGTGTAACATTTCCAGAGAAAGCAAATGTAATTCGAAAGGAACAATTCAACAGCGAAAAACAGTCTTCTTTATCTCAGAACAGCACACCAACCCTTCAAATGACACTACAGCCGTTACAAATGTCTTCAATATCAAATTATTTGAATAATGTAGTTAAGAATCAAGTGATCATTTCAGCGATAAAAGAGTGTGCATGCAACCAGTGTGGAACATGTTTTAAACAAAAAAAGCAACTGAAACGACATCAAGGGCTCCACTCTCCAGAAAAGTCACATAAATGCGAAGTTTGCAGCAAAATGTTTACAGATATCTTGAATTTAAAGCAGCACATGCTAGTGCATAGTGGTGAGAAACCTTTCGAGTGTGAGGTTTGCAAAAACACCTTTACGCAGAAGATAAGCTTAACAAACCACAGACGCATACATTCAGGTGCGAAACCTTTTGAGTGTGAGGTTTGCAAAAAAACCTTTACGCAGAAGAGCACCTTAACAACCCACAGACGCATACATTCAGGTGAAAAACCTTTCGAGTGTGAGGTTTGCAAAAAAACCTTTACGAACAAGGGCAGCTTAACAACCCACAGACGCATACATTCAGGTGAGAAACCTTTTTCGTGTGAAATTTGTAATGCAAGCTTTTCACAAGCTTCTAGCTTACGAACACACTGGCATTTACACTCTGGCGAAAAGCCGTATGTATGTGAAAAATGCATGGCAAAGTTTTCACTATCTTCACACTTAAAAAGACATATGCGTATACACACTCAAGAAAAGCCGCATATATGTGAAATATGCATGAAAAAGTTTTCATTTTCTTCATCCTTACAAAGACACAGGCGTATACACACTGAAGAGAAGCCGTATATATGTGAAATATGCATGAAAAAGTTTTCACATTCTTCATCCTTACAAACACATAGGCATAGACACACTGGAGAGAAGCCATATATGTGTGAAATATGCATGAAAAAGTTTTCAGATTCTTCATCCTTACACAAACATAGACGAACACACACTGAAGAAAGGCCGTATGTTTGTGAAATATGCCGGAAAAAATTTTTACGTGCTGGGAGCTTACAACAACATAGACATATCCATCTAAAACAAAAATAATTTAAATTGAAAATTGTTAGAAAACATTTGCGAAAAATGTACGTGTAACAACAAACAAAGAAAAATTTCCATTTTATTTTTAGAAGAGATTTTTTGTTACTCAATTACCTTTTATGATTTGTAAACTGTGTTTATATTTTAAACGGTTATACAATTTTAAAATCTTTTTTACATTCTTGTACTCTGGATTATAACTTTCTCTTCTATTTCCTTTGCGTACAACCATGATGACTGTATATTCAAATTCAATATTTACCTGACACTTTCATTCATCAATACATAAAAGACAGGGTCATATTAGTGAATTCTTGGTAAAAAAAACCACTAAGATCTGTATATCTTCAAAAGGAAGTTAGACAAAATAACTAAATTGGATATGGAGCAAGCTTAAGTAATCAGTGATTTATTGAAATAATCACTTTATTTGAAATGAATTTAAATTTTGTTTAATTTCATTAATCAAGTCACCAAGATTTACCCTGGCTTCGGGATAAGGAAAAAAAAGGTTTGTTTACTGTAACACAAGCAAAAAATTTAGGGTATGAGGTTGAAAATTTTTGTTTTTGTTTTTTAGTTAATATATTTTTTTATTATTTTTTTTTTATTATTATTATTATTATTTTTTTTTTTTTTTTTTTGCTGAATAATTTAGCAAATACGCAAAATGAAATATCTGAGTATTTTAATGTTAGATTTAAAATTGATGATCAGAGGTGTGATCAGGAATGTAAAATACCTGGGTCTATTTGTTTTTGCCGGTCAATAAAAAACAAAAATTAATACAAAATAAACATAATTGAACATGCTTGCTAATGTTTTTCTTGTAGAATGTGTTGATTTGAGCAACAACGAGTGGTTGTATGAATCGCAAATAACCATTAAATAATTTAGATTTTAAAAAATTGCGTCAAGAGTTTTCTTTCCAGTTAGCTGAAAGCAGCCTAGAAGTGACTCCTTTGCATATGCTTTTTTTTTCCTCGATGTGAACATATCGACCTATTTCACACATGATCAATGTGTGAGTGTATCGTCAAAGATAATTCTGTATTATTTTGCTTCATTAATGTCAAACAAAATCTTTTAATACAAAATCTTAAATAAAAAATATAGGTAGAGAAACTCGAAATTTTCAAATGGCACTTTTTCCCGTCTCAAAATGCTCAGCGCATGCGAAAACCCTTTAGAGCGTTGGAACGATACATGTATCACTAAAAAAGGTACGCGTTATGCACGCACAAAAACAGCTCTGCGAACGGCCAACAAAACCACGTTCGGGGCGCATGGAAGAAATTTGCAAATGACAGATAAAAATGATGATGATGATGAAAAAATGATGATGAAGACCTTGTCGGGTACAATCAGTGAGTTTTGACTGATCAAACTGAAATGATAGGGTGATCAAGCTCAGTTGACGAGGTTAGTGATAACATAGTAGAAAAACTGAACAGGTTAATACCTCATTAATACATTGCTTAATCCCAAGCTTCATTTTTAAAAAGTTTAAAAGGAAACAGTTTCCTTAAATACAGCTGTTATCTCTGTGGATTTTAGTGAAAATTATGCTTTCACGATACAAGAAGAGGCTCAAGGTTACCACTGGACCTCAGATTCATGCACTATTCATACTGTCATGATTCACTTCAAGGATGCAAGCAATTAAAAACTGATTTTACCTCTTTGTATCTTATCTGATGACCTCAATCATGACACAACCAGTCACAGTAAAACCAGTGCTGTAGTCGTAAAAAAAACAGACGGTATACCATGGGCACTAGCAGAATTTTTTCCATGGGTGGGCGAAACATGTACTTACACTTTCCGAGGGGGGGGGGCAAAAAACATGTACACACACGCACGTTCAAGTATATATATAGGAAATCCATAAACCAGGGGGTTGTTCGCCCCCCTCCTCCGGACGCCCATGGAGTATACTCAAAGGACCAGGGAATATGTTCGAATTAATCAAAGTTCAAATTATCGAGAGAAAAAAAGCCTATATTAATTTTATATTATAAGAAAGGAATTTTGGAACTCTGAAGAAACTTAGATTTAAGCAGAAATTCGTTTTAACAAATTGGAAGGCCTTCCTCTATCATTTTCATTGAAATATTTTCCCAACTGCTTGACTAGAGAAATCCGTCTCTGTGTCTCATTTTGTAAAGCATACTCTCGATCTATTGTCTACTGAAGAGCAATGATTGGCTAACCAAGAATTTACAAATTTTTTATTTACAAAGTGTTCTATGGTCCATTTGCCTTAATAAATATTAGATCGGAGACATCTGAAATCAATTTAAGATTATCTCAAATCTATTGCACTGTATTATTTATTAAACTAAGCCCTGGCTCGCATTCGGCTGTGGAACATGGTAATATTTCAATTGTTCTTAAAAGAGGCTTTAATTTTTCTGGAACAACTTGGGCGTTTTCATTGGTCCCTCAAACCCTGAATAGTGCACATTTCATCGATACCAAAATGTCGACAGATCCTTTTTACATCCTTTTCTCTATGGCGAATATCCCCTGTATTTATACTTTCTGGATTAAACATGGATATATCTTTCAAAAGTAGATAATTTTCTTCATTAACATCAGAACAAAGTCAGATTTCATTCTATCGACAATACTTTGAATGAATTGCTTATGCTTAATAAGTACGATTTTGGAATTATGTACAAAGGTGATATCTTGCAATAGAAACTTTTCTTTTGCTTCTACAGCTATCTGCGTTTCACGTCACGTTTCGCGCGAAGTTTTCTTGGAAAAGCAAAGCGTGAACGTAGTTTTTAAGAAAAAGCTGAGGGTATACCGAATTTGCTAGAAAAACCAGAGGGTATACGGCGTATACCGCCGTATACCCTCCACTACAGCCCTGAGTAAAACAGAATGTGACAGAATAGGGGTTTAACGTAAAACATTTAGCTCGGAAGGAAAGTCTTCAGCGACATCTGGACGGACCAATTACAACAACAAATGAACTTTTCAAGTTTTGGAAATCCAACATTGCAAATATTAACTTCCAACATATTTCTCAAAAAGCGGTTGATTCAACTCGCCTGGTTTTAGTAAGTAATGCCCAAGATCTTCAAACTCTTCCAGGAACAAGATCGTTCCACACCTTTCAGCCAACAGACGATTTGAGAACGATTGAGGCTAGAAGAATCAGCAGCATTGAAACACCAGCTCCCATTTTCAACTTATATAACAAGCAGAAAACTTTTACGTATGAAAATAAAAGACATATCCTGGATGTTTTTTGCTTGTGTTTATGACAGCTTATGGTATTTTGGTAAGGTGAGTGAAATGAATGCAGAAGAAAAAGATATCACTGTAAAGTTTTTACATCCTCATGGACTTTCACCATTATTTTTCTGACCCAAAAGGGTAGATGAATGTGTTGTACCCATCCCTCATATCATTGCAATTGTGGAATCCCAAAAACAATGACTGGAAGAACTTACAAATTATCTCAAGGATGAATGATGCATGCTCAATCAACATTATGACAACACTGGAGAAAATCAAAGAATTATTTCATAGAATTTGAAATATTTCAATGGTAAGTTTTGTAATACATTTTCCATTCTAAAATCATTCCAAATATTCAAATTTGTTATAATTTCACTAAAATTGTAACTTTAATTTAACAATTTCAAGAAAATGAGTGAATCAAGTGATTTTTATCTTAAAATGAGAAAAAAAAATAATGGAGTGAAAAGAGCATTCATTTTATTTTTTCATGTGGTACAGCATATCTTTTAGAACAAGAATATTAATTTTTTTCTGGACTCCTTACATATTGATGTATACTCATAAAATATTTCACCAACATTGGTTGGTAAACCAAGGAGATATAATTTATTTTCTATTGGAAAAAAAATTGCGTTTCCTCCGCCTGATCAATAAATACCATGAAATTCCAAAACTTTACTTTACCAGGCTGTAAAATCTAACACAACTGATGTGATTAATAATTTATTAAATAAAGCATACAACTGAGCTTTCTATTTGCAAGGATAAAATTTTAAACACTATGAACATCTTTCATTTTGCAAAATGCACCCCGAAACAGTCACTTGTCACTTTAAAAGTAGTGACACACAACAAATGTTTATGTAGTCAAACTATAATTTAGGTCTGTCACTTACACTTACTGATAAATTTGTTAACATGATGAAGTGATTTACTCAAGGAAAACTATGTAGGATGTCAACTTGTGTTTTAAAGTCAAACAAATGTTTCTTTGACATTTTTTAAATCTATTACTATGTAACAAATTATGATTTTTAGTAAAATAAATATTGGTTTACATGTCATCAAAACCTCAATTTTTTATTTAACAAATTTATGTATAATTGTTATAAAAACAGTGTATAGGGCCTATAGCAATTAAAATTTAAAAAATATCAGATAAGTTGAATTTTTTACACTTGGTTATAAAATACTTTTTCAAACTTGAACTGAAGTGAAGTAACTGGATACAATTCATATATTATAAAATCCTCAAAGCATTTTTTTGATACTCATTCGAAAGCAGTTCCTAAGCTCTTCAACTTCAAAAATTGATTTCCCATTGCTGTACTGGAATTTCACAATTTCTAGTTCCATGATTTTAGATTTATGTCATTGCAGTATTAGATTTTTAATGCATAAAATGCTCAAAATAAATACAGAACAGAAGCACTCACATCCTGATGTTTTATGTCTATTTCATGTTCAAGCAACGGCATCCTTTGGTGATAGGAGTTCGCTAGCACCTGGAGAATACAAGACCAAATAAATATTTCGTGCAACAGTGAATTGGATTTGTGCCGGAAAAGGAACAAAAGGGCCAAAAGAAATAAAGGTTCCAGCATCGATATTGGATTTGTTGGTCAAACTTTTTCTACACTTTTCCATCCAAATCTAGAAGCACAACATTCATCTCAAAGCTAAACTAATACAAACAAGCACTGAACAGTACAAACACCCTCACTTAGATAAAAGCAGTGGAATTTTAGAGCATGCACTGGATTCACCTGTCTTAACTCGAAAGGTTTCGTGTGCAGGTTTCATTATCTTTCTTCAGAGCACATCTCTTCAAAATCTTACGTGTGTAGAAAAGGACAAGCCTTGTTACTGATTCAAGCGCGAGACCATGTGTGTCGGTTCAGAGTGGAACGTTTTAGTCACAAAAACGTCATTCAACACTGCATCCGCAGACACACCATGTAGATAAAATGTTCAGGGGTGTAACATTTCCAGAGAAAGCAAATGTAATTCGAAAGGAACAATTCAACAGCGAAAAACAGTCTTCTTTATCTCAGAACAGCACACCAACCCTTCAAATGACACTACAGCCGTTACAAATGTCTTCAATATCAAATTATTTGAATAATGTAGTTAAGAATCAAGTGATCATTTCAGCGATAAAAGAGTGTGCATGCAACCAGTGTGGAACATGTTTTAAACAAAAAAAGCAACTGAAACGACATCAAGGGCTCCACTCTCCAGAAAAGTCACATAAATGCGAAGTTTGCAGCAAAATGTTTACAGATATCTTGAATTTAAAGCAGCACATGCTAGTGCATAGTGGTGAGAAACCTTTCGAGTGTGAGGTTTGCAAAAACACCTTTACAAAGAAGATAAGCTTAACAAACCACAGACGCATACATTCAGGTGAGAAACCTTTTGAGTGTGAGGTTTGCAAAAAAACCTTTACGCAGAAGAGCACCTTAACAACCCACAGACGCATACATTCAGTTGAGAAACCTTTCGAGTGTGAGGTTTGCAAAAAAACCTTTACGGAGAAGGGCAGCTTAACAACCCACAGTCGCATACATTCAGGTGAGAAACCTTTTTCGTGTGAAATTTGTGATGCAAGCTTTTCACGAGCTTCTAGCTTACGAACACACTGGCATTTACACTCTGGCGAAAAGCCGTATGTATGTGAAAAATGCATGGCAAAGTTTTCATTATCTTCACACTTAAAAAGACATAGGCGTATACACACTCAAGAAAAGCCGCATATATGTGAAATATGCATGAAAAAGTTTTCACAATCTTCTCACTTACAAAGACATAGGCGTATACACACTGAAGAGAAGCCGTATATATGTGAAATATGCATGAAAAAGTTTTCACATTCTTCATCCTTACAAAGACATAGGCGTAGACACACTGGAGAAAAGCCATATTTGTGTGAAATATGCATGAAAAAGTTTTCAGATTCTTCATACTTACGAAAACATAGACGAACACACACTGAAGAAAGGCCGTATGTTTGTGAAATATGCCTGAAAAAATTTTCACGTGCTGGGACCTTACAACAACATAGACATATCCATCTAAAACAAAAATAATTTAAAGTGAAAATTGTTAGAAAACATTTGCGAAAAATGTACGTGTAACAACAAACGAAGAAAAATTTCCATTATATTTTTAGAAGAGATTTTTTGTTACTCAATTACCTTTTATGATTTGTAAACTGTGTTTATATTTTAAACGGTTATACAATTTTAAAATGTTTTTTACATTCTTGTACTTTGAACTATAACTTTCTCCTCTAGTTCCTTTGCATACAACCATGATGACTGTATATTCAAATTCAATATTTACCTGACACTTTCATTCATCAATACATAAAAGACAGGGTCATATTAGTGAATTCTTGGTAAAAAAACTACTAAGATCTATATATCTCCAAAAGGAAGTTAGACAAAATAACTAAATTGGATATGGAGCAAGCTTAAGTAATCAGTGATTTATTGAAATAATCACTTCATTTGAAATAAATTTAAATTTTGTTTAATTTCATTAATCAAGTCACCAAGATTTACCCTGGGTTCGGGATAAGGAAAAAAAGGTTTGTTTACTGTAACATGAGCAAAAAGTTTAGGGTACGTAGGTTGAAATTATTTTTTTTTGCTGAATAATTTAGCAAATACGCAAAATGAAATATCTGAGTATTAATGTTAGATTTAAAATTGATGATCAGAGGTGCAGGGCTCCTAACACGTCACTTTTTTATTTTTTGTCACCTTTTTGACAATTTGTCACCTTTTCAGGGGTTTTAAGTTCTTAAATTTTATTTAGAGAATAAAAAAATGTTTGATGCACAGTAAAAAAAATTAATTTTCTCTAAAAAAACAGGGTTTGTTCGAATTTAATTTTGAAATGCACTACATTCCACTGCAAGAATGGATTCAAAAGCATATCTTTTCAATGGTAAAAGGATACTTCACATTGCCCAAAGTGTATTAGCTGCAAGTTCTGAAAATTTTCCCACAGGAAAAGGCTATTCGTAAAACGAAGCGGCGAAGTTTAAGGGAAGCAGGGCCATCTGCATGTCCGACTCCTCTTACTGATTACCTAACTTGAGTGGCATTTACGACTAACGTTTTCTGTTCATAGTTTTGTGTGGCGTATCATTTGGCTTAAGATAGATATCACCGGTCTACAGGGTCGAACAATAGGAGTAACCCTCTAAGAGGTCAGACGCTGACAGCTCGTAAATGGTGATCGATGCCAGTGGTCACTTAAAAGGGGGGATAACATCCTCCATACACAGATCTGAGGGCGGTCTCAGCAGACCCGTTTTATTTTCGGATTCAGGAATAAGACGAGAATGGAGAGGCCAAGAGACCGGACGGATCAAGCTGATATTAACTCAACGTTAACCCAGGAGGAGAGGTAATACGTTTAGTACCTTTGTCATCACATGTTGCAGTTTCTATTGTGGGTCTGATTATGTCTAGAAGGTATATATACGTCAGGGTAAACACTGAAATGATGGTGGAATCTTCAATATGTAGGATAATTTACACTCGAAGGTGTCTTCGGCAAAGTTTTTAAGGGGATAGATCATCAACCTCTTACACATTCTAAGTGCTCGAAGCTCCCCATCGAGAACCCTGACATTTCTGTCTACGGAACAGAGGTTATTCACGCTCTGTTCTCTTTGGGGCATAGAAATCTTAATGGACTTCAGCCGTTTCTTCAGGAGCTTGAGATCTGAAAGATTCCAAACCCCTCGGTAACCAGAGATTGCAAAAATTTCGTCCGTCTCTGTATCTAGAGGGTTAAATATTGAAGGAGCGTTGCGAACGAATTGAAAATCATTCTCTGTTATCATCGAAGTTGATTATTACAAATTCTTGAGGTTTTTTTTTTAGTGAAAGGGGGGTCAGTTTTTAAAAAGATTAATGACTCATCACTTTCTTCCCTGAAAAAAAAAAGAACTTATTAACATTGAGAAATGTAATATTCACACAATACATAATGCTTTTCTTAAAGGTCAAAAAGAGTTGGGGTAAGATGTGTCTGAACTAGTTTTTGATATTCACAGATTTTTTAATCAATGGCCTAAGCGTTGGGCAACATACAAACAAATTTAAGAAGACGAAACTTCCCACTCACCATTTCATCAAGCCATTGTTCAAGCAGGTGGCTAAGCCTAAAGCCAGCTGCTGAAAGGTTGCTTAAACATTGAATTGCATTACACTCTTTCTTATGGTACAATTATTTTAAAAATTGGTTCATAAATAAATTCGATGCAATCAAAAGTTGGTCACACAAATTTCGTATTTTTTAGTTCGCATAGCAGGTTCCGCACGCAGTTATTGGTTGTATTTTTGACTATCGGGTTTGCCAGATATTAAATTTATTGTAGCAACAATTGCCATAAAAATTATTTATTTTTATTTGGCGAGGAAAAGGGCTCGCTTTTTTCACTTTTTTCTCAGAAGGTTTACGGAGAAAGTACGAAGTACAGAACGTAAAGTTAGGAGATTAACACAGATTACTTAAAATTGTACAGGGAACAAGATGCAGAAGTTTTTTTACTGATGCGGCTATTAGTTTAGGGTGCATTAAGTGTTAAAGTAAAAAAGAGTGAAATCACTTGCAAAAGTATTGGTTTGCTTCGCAGCCCAAACGGGATTACGTGGCAATCCCTGGGGGAAAGGGGGGGGGGGGGGGGAGTCTGTGAGCAGAGGGCGAAGCCCTTGCTATGACGTCATGGACCAAAAAGTCAAATAAGGATTATACGAATTATTCAGATAGTTTCGCTGTCCAGGAGATGCACTCTGCGACAGTAATGTTGGTTTGCGAAGCAACCAACGTAAGTAATGGGATTGTGTAGCAATCCCCGGGGGTTGGCGAGCGTTAGCGAGCAGGGTGCTGACCCTCCTAGTAAGATATAAAACATGAGGCACAAGAAAAATTAGAGAAGGACAGGAAAGAAAAAGATAGACTGTTAGCAGCAGGGGTGAAAATCTTCCGCGTTTACGCGGATTTCCGCTTTTTTTTTCTTTTGAGAATTTCCGCTTTTTTTCCCCCTTTTGAGAATTTCCGTTTTTTTTCTTCCAAAAATTTCCGCTTTTTTCTTTGAATTAAATTATGTTATGGAATTACAGCCAAAGAATAAATGTAAAAAAAAACAATAAGGAAAGTGTGTCCTTACTTCAGGTAGTAGATTCTTCCGACTTTTCGTAAATTTTGAAAAAATGACCGATTTTTTATAATTTTTTACAAAAAAATTCCTATTTTTGCCCGTATCGGCTTTTTTTACGTTTATAGAAGACAAATAAGTCTTGCTAATTCCTTTTTGAAAAGAATCCTTTGTGAGAAGATTATTAGTTTAATGGTAAACCTGGAGAACTTGGATTTTGAACTAGTTGGCGTACGTTGTTGCATATTTCGTAGGTAAAGCTACGGTTTCCTAAAAAAGCGGAGCTGTTATCTAAAGGCCGTGAAACGTCATGATGCGGCGGAAAAGGTATAAATGAAATATTTTAAGTTGATCAGCTTTTAATGTGATTTTTCTTTCAACTAGAAAATAAGATGCTTTGTTATTTCGTCTTTCATGGCAACCTCGGCAAGCGGAAAGTTTAAATTTTCATTTTGAATATACTAGAAATTACTTTCAAAATCCGTTAAAACTTCTTTCTTTGGCGACTTTAGAAGTACGCCAAGGCGGTGGCCATCGTTTTAAACATAGACTGCAACTATTTTCAAAATGATGCTTCTTTTAAGGGCAATATTTATGATTGTTTTAAAGTTCATTTGATTCAAATAGAAAATAAGAATATTTACGAAAAAATATAGAGATTTTGAAAAAAAAAAGTTATTTTATATTCGAAAATAGGTTGTAAATTTAAACTGAACTAAGAAATATTTTTCCTACCACATGGTTTCAGCTTCAGTCTACGTTTATAGCTGTGCCAACGACCTGCTCTTGGCGCACTTAGGCCCGGTGCACACATCCGGTATTTCAACGTGCGGCGCCGCTGCCGCAACGCAAGTGCGGTCTGAGATACATTAAATCCAATGCAGCAGTGTGTACATGCCTCCAGCGCCGCTGGGGCGACGCACGTCCAACTTGCGTGCAATTTGTACCGCAGTTCCCCGCGGTGCCGTTCGGAAGTACCTTGTTTTCATAAACAAATAGATTATAAATAATAATAAATGGTTGTATCCAGTAACGTCTATTTTGTTTCAAAATATACTTTTTTTTTACGCCAAGTAAGCGAAATAAACGCGTTTTCTTCGATAGAATATTTATCGCAAATGGGGCGAAATGAGTTCGTGTGTCATTTCACGGTTATGTGTGCATAGTTGGGCTTAGGTGCCGCAGTGGCGCCGCACGTTGAAAAACCGGATGTGTACCGGGCCTTCAGTCGCCAAGGAAATAATTATTTCGAATGAACCAATGAAATCAAACGACAGTTTAACGGAATTTGAAAGATTTTTCTGGAATATTCGAAATGAAATTTTAAAAATTTTCCACTTGACCTGGTTGTGTTAAAATCCGCAATAACCGTTATACATATGGGTTACCTTAACCTGTAATTACTCGCTACTAGAAGTGCGCCAAAAAGCGCCAAGTCCGTTGCCATTTCTATAAATCAAGACTGAAGCTGTACCATTTTTATTTTTGGTGTCTAATTATTTTTTTTAATATAAAATTTATGCTATTTAATAAAAATAGTATTATTTGATTTGTTCTTTTGTAACAGCATTTTGATTTCCTGTTAATTTCATTTTTGGTATCAAGGTTTTTGAAAAATTGCAACTCTTAAGAAAATCTTACCATTGGTGAGGTGTTCAAAAATATTCATAAAAATAACATTTTCAGCTTCATCCAACTTATTTATACTGTTTATAGTTGCCTAGATATTTTTTCTCTTTTACAAAATTTGAGTTTGCACGTAAGGTGCCCACTCCTACTTTTCCAAAGACAAATTTCATTGATTATAGTGGACTTTATAAGGTTTTTATCAGACTAAAAATTTGCCTACCCCCTCAGAAAAAAAATTCTGTCTGCACCACTGTTCTGTACACACATTAGTACACAAATATAGTAATCTTATTCAGCTATTTTTGTACTTCAAAATAACGCTGCATATATTTTCCTCTTTTTTACATTTTGACTGTTTTCACCCCTGTAGCAGAGAAAAAAAATTTTAAGCAGCTGGCAAAGAACAGAAAGGTGATAGAAGATGACGAACGAAAACTTAAAATGCTTGCGTAAGGAAGAGAATGAGATATTGGACAGTGCTTCAAAATTATTAAAGGAAGCCAATGATAGGCTAAAAAAGGCAATGAAAAATAAAGTTTTTAAGGAAGCAGCACTTGTTCAGGCAGTGATTGAAGGAGCGGCAAAAGTCTCAGATGATGCTGGTCAGCAAAGACAGACTTTAAAAAATGCACATTCTTCTATTGAGAAGAAAAAGACAAAAATAATTTCAGACTTTTTCAACAAAAAAATGAGACATAATCTTTCAAAGAAAAAGAAGGAATTCTTGAAGCAGTGTCAAAAATGAACAAATTAAAAAAATCATCATTACGATTTTTTTATTTTTATGTTAATATATTTAAAATGATGTACTTTTTAAATGAAGAAAATGAAAATATCCTTCCAAAGAAAGGCTAGGGGAGGATCTTTTTATTTTCTATCTTTATACTTGAATATAGTTAGCATTATTGTTATTTGTCACTTTTTTTTTGCTCGATTAGTCACTTTTTGTCACCTTTTTCTGCTTGATTAGTCACTTTTTGTCACCTTTTTGGTTAAATTAGTCACCTTTTTAGACCTTTAAATCTGTTAGGAGCCCTGGAGGTGTGATCAGGAATGTAAAATACCTGGGTCTATTTGTTTTTGCTGGTCAATAAAAAACAAATATTAATATAAAATAAACATAATTGAACATGCGTGCTTATGTTTTTCTTGTAGAATGTGTTGATTTGAGCAACACCGAGTTATTGTCTGAATCGCGAATAACCATTAAATAATTTAGATTTTAAAAAATTGCGTCAAGAGTTTTCTTTCCAGTTAGCTGAAAGCAGCCTAGAAGTGACTCCTTTGCATATGCTTTTTTTTCCTCGATGTGAACATATCGACCTATTTCACACATGATCAATGTGTGAGTGTATCGTCAAAGATAATTCTGTATTATTTTGCTTCATTAATGTCAAACAAAAAATTTTGCTTAACACTCTCACTTAGAAGTGTGATAAACTCCATTACCTCTGATTTGACGTTACACATCAATTTTAGAAGGAGTTCTTGACATGGCATTTTTAAATGTATACTCTGCATGATAAGTTTAACATTCTGATGATATGTGCAAACACAAACTGAATGAATCCCTCGATTATTTACTGTTACACATTCTCGTGTACGTAATTCACAAAACTTGGCAAAACCTATCTTTTCTGTAGGATTCGTCTCCTTGAATTAGTAAACATCTTTTCAGTTATACAATATTAATTTTTTTTGCTATCAATTCTCTTTGACCATATTTTGTTGTGAAAGAAATGCAATCTTTTTTATTAGGTGAAACTCATCTCGTCATCATAATAAAAACCTCTTGCTTTCTGAATAACTTCATCACATATAGTACAGTCTTTTCTTTTTTTACCTTCACATAAATTGCCTTCTTTATTCAATAGTTTCCTAGCTTTTTTCACTAAGTACTAGAGGCTTCAAAAAAGTTGACTGTTTGTAAGATACTCTATGACTCGGGAACTATAGTCAATATCTGAATTTGATCATCTATTTTACTCTTTTAAATTTTTTTCTTTTAATTTATGCATTAGATTATCACAGTCACTGCACTTCTGTTTGTTCTTTCTTTGTTTTTTGATGAAGATTCAATATTTAGAACCTTTTTTGCCATATTTTGGAATCTATTTGCAATTCGCTCAGCTGTATTTCCCAAATAAATAGCTCTTTCATCAAGTTTTCGTTTTCTGACTTTAAGGGCGTAACATTCTATGAATTCACATCTTTCATTTAGCTTTGCAATGACTTCATTAACTTAAATCTGGTTCATAATCACGGTCTGAAAGATTGCTTACTTTGTCATTATCTTTAGGAAATGTTGAGAATACTTTTCTACAAAAAATGCATAACTTTGTACCTGGTACTAGACCAACCCATTGTTTATATTTTTTGAAAAATGGAAAGGAAACAGTTTTAAGACATTTGTATGCTTTGTTTCTGTGTTTCATAAATGGATCACAACATACCCTTTGTCGATCATCAAACATTGAAAGAAAAGCATGCATATGTATTTTTCAAAATTCACACATTTTGTTCTTAGGATTAAAAGTTCCCTATCTTCTTCCTCAAGTTCAGAACAACTTACAAAAATTTTCTAGACTACATTCTACTTGAGTTGTTTCTTACTAGAGTTTTCTTTGAAGTATTGACCAAATGAACACATTTCCATTATATCTCAAAACATAAACATTAAAAAACTTTTGAAATCAGAACTAAAAAACATACCTTGTTAAGCCATAAAAATGCTAGGAAATAATGTGCCCATCGAACACAACCTTTCTCGCAGAAATCTAAAGCAAGACTGCACATGAATGTGCAGTGGGAGTGCGAGATCATTGGCAGGTGGTATGGCAGATCGATTGGTTTTTTTATCCAAACAAGTCTAATCATGAAAACTTTTTTTTATGTTGCTTACTGTGTATTTTTTCTCTCCAGTTGAGGCAGGTGCATAATTTGGCAATTAGACAAGCTGTTCTAAATTGTTATTTTTTTTTCAATCAAAAGAAAGATTATTTTTGTTTTGCTGAATCAGAAAGAGTTTATTCATCATTCTTTTACAAAAATTAAACTGTAGTTTTCAATTATGATTAATGCAGATCAATTTTTATTATTTTGTAACCACAGTTTTAATTATCCGCACAAATTTGTCAGTTATATAAGTTCAAAAAGACATCAAATAGATAGAAAACTGTTGATTTTGAAGTAAAATTGTTGCAAAAGAAATTTATTTTTTATTTCATAACCACAAAAAAACACCCTTTTCATTTTTAAAACATAAAAAGTACATGATCTGCTCATTCTAGAAAGAAAAATGATACATGTGTTGGTTGTGGTTCATGAGGTACGACCTATTGAATTTACCGACTGAAAAAATATAAAAAAATCACTTAACCTGATGAGTGGCAACACTCTATTACACTTAGTATCACTTTTATAGCTTATTTTGAAAAAGAGAAAAGTATTAGCTTTAATTTGATACCAAGATCAGCCTAATTGGTTGAAAAATAAGTAAAACAGGAAGGTCTTTCTAAAATGATACCAAAAGTACAAGAGCCAAAAGCATGCAAAATTCAAAATTTTCAAAAAATTCCGCCAGATTCAATTTTTGATGAAAAAATTAATTTCATATTATCTCACATAGGTATTTATTCATAATTTTTTTTTAAATATTTGAGACATGATGGCACACAGCCCTGGGTGAATTGACATGAAATAACCCATGAATGTTATTGGATTGTCTTTTAATGTTAATACTGTACTAGAAGTGAAGTATCTACTTTAATACTTGGTTAAAAGGAAATATTATTTAACTTGAAATTTCTTACAAATGAGAATGCAATAAAATTTTTTACATCTATCAAATTTACTTGTGTTTACAATTTTAAATATATCGAATTCTTAATTCTATTTAATTATCATCGTAATCCACTGGAATCGAACCTGTACCACCTCCAAATGGCTCCACTTAGCGCGGGGGTAAAAAACACTGCCACTTTTTTTCTCGGATTGTTGCTAATAACCCGTTATATTGAAGTGAGGAGTTAATTAACTACCTGTTTCTTTTAGATAACAACATAGATAAGATTTAGCTGTAGGATGTAAAATAGTTGCAAAATCAAATACTTAACGTTAATCATCTGATTGTGAGTCGTCCTGAAGTGATCGTAAAACAAATTAATAGCAATTAGAAACGAAATAACATTTATCTAATTTAAGGGGGTCCGGGACACAAAAATCGTCAAATTTTCGAATTTTTTTTTATTATTTTAAGAAATTTTCTCTGTGTTTTTCTGCTTAAAATGACGTCTAAATCATGTTTCTATCTTAATTAGAACTTGAGATGTAATAATTTTTGTGGTGCGTTGTTTGGAAAATCTAACACTCTTGACAGTTGTTGTCATGGCAACAACATATGTCCTTAAAACTTCAAATGCGTTTTTCTCCATGATACATTTTTTCAAGTTTTCCTGTATTCAAATTGCTATAAGTCGAAAACCGATGAAGTTTAAGGGTTGAAATTTGAAATATATATATTTCAAACATTATACTTTAATTTTGATTCAGCAAATTAGAAACAAATATTTACTTTAAAAAAAAAAAGTACCTTAAAATTTTCAAAAATTTTCATTCAAATATTTTTTATTAAATTAATATTTTTTAAATTGCTGAATCAAAATTAAAGTTAATAAATTTGTGAATAATTTACTGCAAGAATTTTGAAAATTGATCAAGAATATTTTGAGCCTTAGCAAAATAAAATGACCCCTCTTTTTTTCAAAAAATTTTAGTTGAAAATTTTTAAAGAACTTTTGGAAAAATTTTGTATTGTGATTTCGCTTATTAGTTAAATGGGCAATCAGTACAAAAAAATTCTAAATTAATTAATAAAAATTTATTTCAATGTGTCCCGGACCCCCTTAAAATTGTTAAATATATCTGGTACTCTTGATACATGCGATAAAAGCAACCACACCATGCCAACATGAGGACATTTGAGGCCACGGCAGATTTAACGTGCACCAGTTTCTGCGTGTATGATGGTGTTTGGCGTGCCCAAGTTTCGAACAGGCAACCCTCAGATTGCAAATCCACTGCTATTCTATCCCGCTACAGCAGTCCTGCTGATATTCGAGATCTATGGAACAAAACGCTGTATTGCTTATCCTAACGTAACCCTTTCGGAACAAAAAATGTGTTACACTGAACACAAATGACAAATTCTCTGATGTTTATAATAGAAAATAACGGAAAAAAATATTTCTTATGAATGAGGAAAATTCAAAGATATTACAAAAACATAAATTATTTAATTCGCAGACAATTTGAATTTTTAATGAAGATTTCACATTGTAACGGACGTATCATATTCTGAAATATTTACACTGCTTTATGATTACTTATTGTACAAAATATGTTGCATTAAATGGTTACCACAAAGAAAAGAAAAATAATTAAATATTACCATAATAAATAGCAGAATAAAAAAAATCATAATGTAATGAAATTTTTAAAAATTTCGTGGTACTACACAATAAAGTTGAATATTAACGGTCTCCACGTGGCAACTGAATGTTTGAAAGTGGAGACTGAAAATTTTTTGCTACGGTCGCCACACATTCTTAAAAGCATTAGTTTTTTTACGGTGGAACCTCCGATATTACGTTTCACTTCTTCTGAGGACCATAAAAAAAATTTTAAGAAAAATCCACTGGAACTTTAACATGGAAAATAGTATTTGAAATTCAGGGGAAAAGACGCAGAATCTTCGAGAGGGAAAACACTATCCAATCTTGGGGAAAACGCTTGTAAGTAAGTGGCCACTGAATGAAACAAGTTCAGAAAATAATAACTTCTATATTCACTATAGAAATGTCATCATTTTCTGGTCAAAAAAACTTTTGCCCATGTCTTATTTTTTTTAATAACTTCAGACTTATTGGACTATGGACTGAAATCACTTGTCCAACAGACTTTTCTGTTCCTCTTTTCTGTAGTCAGTTTTATAGTGACCCATGAGCCGAATCTTATACAGTCATTACTGGATACAGATTTATATTGGTCTGCTGTATTTTTGTTAGTTAATTGGGAAAATGTTTTTGATCTTTAAAGTAAAAAAGCATTCTAGATTTTCTAGAAATTTCTGAAACACACAATATTTTTAGAATTTGCCATTACAATGAGGATTGAGCGAGTCTTTGAAATTGTTCGTATGCCTTTTAAATCACTCATTCTAGTTGTTAATGTTGCTTTCAATTTTTCCTTTACATATAAAGATGATATTTGTTATATATTGATGATATATATATATATACGAGGTGTTGTCCTTCGGTCTCGATCCAGGAGGGTTGCCAATTACCCGTTGCGTTTCTCCTGTGTGATGGTATTCAACTACTTGCCTACCTATCCACATAAAAAAAAACTATTACTTATCCTGTCGATTTAGTTGCTAAAGTAAGAGCACTGTAATATAGTAGTTTGTACTCAACACACTTGTACTCAAAACTGATGAACTTTGACCATTTAACTAATCTTTGTGATCACATTGATATTTGTAATGAATAATTATTTTCTGTTTCTGGGAAAAATTGTATATTATTTCGAGCAGCGTGTACACACATAATCTTACTACTATATTTTCCCATATTGTGAAATACATCTTTCAAACATTAACGCATTGAAATGAAGTAACTGAATACAATTGATATATAAAGTCGTCAAAGCGTTTTTTGTTACTCATTTGAATGCGGTTTCTGAGCTCTTTCACATCATAAATTGATTTCTGCTGTACATTATTTTAGATTTCTCTGATTTTTACTGTTCAAAATGCTCAATATAAATACAGAACAGCATCACTCAAATCCATATGTTTTATGTCTATTTCATGTTCAAGCAACTGCATCCTTTTGGTGATAGGAATTCACTAACACCTGAAGAAGAAAACCAGACTAAAACAACTCGTGCGACAGTGAATTGGATTCGTGCCGGAAGAAAAAGGACAGAAGGTCCCAAAGAAATAAAGGTTCCAGCATCGATATTGGATTTGTTGGTCAAACTTTTTGCTGGTTCTACATCCGAATCTAGAAACACAAAGTTCGTCTCAAAGCCAAACTAATACGAACAAACACTTTGAAGAGTACAAACACCTTCACTTTGATAAAAAGCAGTGGAATTTTAGAGCTCGCAAGGGAACCACCTGTCTTAACCCCAAATGTGTCAAGAGATCTCAAGCGTATGCCTGATGCACAAGACTTAGCTAATACCATGTATCATTCTGATTACTTAGGATATCACGATCAAAGTGAATAGAAAGCATTCCCAGAGCAGAGCACACGAAACCTTTCAAGTAGCCTTTCTTCAGAGAACATCACTTCAAACTCTTATAGGTTGACTCGTGTGTAGGAAAGAACAAGCCTTGTTATTGATTCAAACACAAGACCATGTCTTTCGGTTCAAAGAGGACGTTTTATTCACGAAAACGCCACTCAACACAACATCCGAACACACTACACGTAGATAAAATGAACAGGAATGTAACGTTTCAAGAAGGAGCAAATGTGATCTGCAGCGAGCAATCCAACAACAGTAAATGTTCTGTTTTACATCCGAATGAAAGACCAACCCTACAAAAGACACTAGAGACGTCACATATGTCTTCAAAATCAAATTATTTGTGTAGTGTAGCTAAGAAACAAGTGATCATTTCAGAAAAAAAAGGTTTTGCATGTGACCAGTGTGGAAAATGTTTTAAAAGAAAACAAGAACTGAAAAATCATAAAGGATTATACTCTGAAATACATATGCATATGCACACTAAAGCGAAACAGTATATGTGTGAAATCTGCATGAAAACGTATTCACAAGCTTGGCGCTTACGAACACATATGCGTATACACACTGAAGAAAAGCCGTATATATGTGAAATATGCATGAAAAAGTTCTCATGGTCTTCAACCTTACAAAGACATAGACGTATACACACTGGAGAGAAGCCGTATAATTGTGAAATATGCATGAAAACGTTTTCACGTTCTTCATCCTTACAAAGACATAGGCGTATACACACTGGAGAAAAGCCGCATATATGTGAAATATGCATGAAAAAGTTTTCAGAATCTTCATCCTTACGAACACATAGGCGTATACACACTGAAGAGAAGCCGTATATATGTGAAATATGCATGAAACAGTTTTCGCACGCTTCGCACTTACGAACACATTGGCGTATACACGCTAAAGAGAAGTCGTATATATGTGAAATATGCATGAAAAAGTTTTCAGAAGCTTCGAGCTTACGAACACATAGGTGTATACACACTGAAGAGAAACCGTATATATGTGAAATATGCATGAAAAAGTTTTCACGTTCTTCATCCTTACTAACACATAGGCGTATACACACTGGAGAAAAGCCGTATATATGTGAAATATGCATGAAAAAGTTTTCACTACCTTCACAATTAAAAAGACACAGACGTATACACACTGAAGAGAAGCCGTATATATGTGAAATATGCATGAAAAAGTTTTCACTACCTTCACACTTAAAAACACATAGGCGTATACACACTAAAGAGAAGCCGTATATTTGTGAAATATGCATGAAAAAGTTTTCACAAGCTTCGAGCTTACGAACACATAGTCGTATACACACTGAAGAGAAACCGTATATGTGTGAAATATGCATGAAAAAGTTTTCACGTTCTTCATCCTTACGAAGACATAGGCGTATACACACTGGAGAAAAGCCGTATATATGTGAAATATGCATGAAAAAGTTTTCACATTCTTCAACCTTACGAACACATAGGCGGATACACACTGAGGAGAAGCCGTAAAAATGTGAAATATGCATGAAAACGTTTTCACGTGCTTGGACCTTACAACAACATAGACGTATCCATCTAAAACAAAAATAATTAAAGTGAAATTTGTTAGAAAACACTTGCAAGAAATGTACTTGTAACGACATGAAGCAAAATTTTCCATTTTAATTTTATAAGAGATGTTAGACAAACACCTTTTATGAATTGTAAACTGTATTTCTGTTTTATGTATGACAGTGTTTGGCTTAACCTAGATGTGAACTTGCCACACTGATTGCAAATACGCTACTATTCCAACCCGGCTAGAGCAGTCCTATTTATATTCGAGATCTACGTAACAAAACGCTCTATTGCTTATCCTAATAATTTGTATACAGTTGGGCAATTCCATAAGTAACAAACGTATCGTTGGACCATGAAAAAGCATTTCTTATAATTACATAATTTAGATTGGTGAAAATTTATTTTGAATTTATATAAAGGATAACTATCTCTAAAAATATCACTAATAAACTTTTTTAAATTTAAAAATAGAAACAGAGGTAATACGTACTTTAGAGGTGTAATGGACGAACCCTTTTAGGAAAAAAAAATTATGTCACTCTGAAAGAAATGACAAATTGTCCGATAAAAATAAATAAATATTTTTTTCTATGAATGAGGAAGATTCAAAGATATTACAAATACATATATAGATTACCAAATTTGTGGACATCTTGAATTTTTAATAAAGATTTCAAATTGTAAGGGATGTATTACGAAATATTTACACTGCTTTATGATTACTTATTGCACAAAGGATGTTACAATAAATTGTTACCATAAACAAAAGCAAAATAAAAATAATTAAATATCATAATAAAAAATATATATATATGTAATGAAATTTTTAATAATTTCCCGGTACTCCACAATGACAAAACAATTTTCCCCCCTCTTTTGTGTAGTCAGTTGTGAGACATTTTTTAAAATTTGCTATTACATTGAGGATTGAGTGAGTCATACATGTTCATAAATACATACTAAACATGTTCATAGTTGTTCATAAATACATTTTTGGTGCGATTATAAGTTGGTGATATAAAAATTTCGTGACTTTAAAATCGTAAGTTCCGATACACAAAACTAAAACTGTCATATGTATAGCTTAATACTCTTAGTTTTAAAATTTGAAAATTCTACGTAAATGCTTAGAATTGTCTCTTTTGTCTTTTGTACGGATCTGCTAATTTCGCTGGTCGCCTTATATACTGATCCGTTAATTTCGCAAAAAAACGAAGGTACTTTTGCGTTAGCCGGACGCAAGCGATAAATCGCTAAATATTGCCAAGTATAGCACGCAAAATAATAATTGAATACCGTAATTAATTAGCACATAAAAATAACATTTAGAAAGGAACATTTTTGATACAGCTGTTGGAAATGGATCTCCGTCCGTTGGCAGCAACCTGGCGAAATTTTTGAATTCTTTACGAGCGATTAACGATTTTTATAGCAACTCCAACGGGTGTTAGGAAAGCAACGCTAATTTTTTACTTCGTGCCATCCGAAACCAACAGCTGTTTAAATTTTAAAAATATTTTAACTTGCGTTTTGAATGCACACACACACACACACAGCCTTTAAAGCAAAAAGAGAAAAATAAGTCATACAAATCCTTCAAATTCCGTGTCTGAATCCGAATTTCCGAATAGTTCGTAAAATTCTGCTTCACTCATTGGGATGTCCGGATGGGTATTATCATCAGTTCCAATGCCCATTCCGTAGTAGAATTTATATGATCTTCATACACGAAATCGTCCTCGGTGCCAAGGGTCAATGAGCCCGTTCCCATTTTGAAACTTTATGTTCCGCACATGTTTTAGGCTGCACTGCGAAGAAAAGGGGCACTAATAAAAAACATTCCCAAGCCCCACCGCTCCCCCTGACCATTCTTGAACTGATCATCTGTCAATCACCCAATCAGAGGTCCGACATCAGGTGCGGGACACTGGGGAATATCATTAGCGATCACCTTTATAATTGCGTGGAAAGAGGGTGAATTAGACAACCTCGCAGTGAAACCTGCGGCTTAAAGCTCAGTACGCTCGTCATTGCACATCTTTACTGCCAAGTTAAATCGTGGCGATCAATTGGAGAGTTCAATCTCATTTGGATCCTACCCGATTTTCTTTCAAGAGCTTTAATCAATCCCCTCCTCCTTTTGAATCCTAGTGTCCCGTACATTATCACCTGTCAAGGGTCGCATATCAGGAGCTGGATCGTCTGGACACAGGGGAAAATCATTAGCAGGTTAAAACTATCATCTGTGGCGTTTTACTTTACGGCGATTTGATTACAAAATATTCCACCCGTTTTACCTTCTTTACATCCTCATGGCGTTATGTTTGACCGTCACACAAAAAAAATGTTTTAATTTTTATTTCGGCTTATATACGGGTTCTGAATTTGGGTAAATTTTTGAAGAAAAAAAAACACCCTCGGCTTATATTCGGAAATATACGGTATTTATATTATGAGTGTAAAAATAATTTTTATATAATCTAGTTTAAATAGCCATGAACCTTAAAACTCCAATTGCTCTTCAGTAACAAATTTGACAATCTTTTATGACGAACTGAATGGGGGGGTTGAACCCCCAACTCCCCCTGTTTACTCCTATGAACTAAAGTACCATTGTTTCATTGATTTATTACACAAGTAAAACATTAATTAAAATTAAGTATGAATAGTTTGAGTTGTTATCATTAAAGGATTAATTTGTGAAAAACTCTCTCATTATATATACAGTCAGTACCGGGTATATGGTCACCCTGCTTATATGGTCAGTTTTCTAAAGTCCCGTCCAACTTAATAGGGAACATGTGTTAAAGCGCACCGCTTATATAGTCATTTTATTTTCCTGGTTATCTGTTATATGGTCGGGTTTTTTTTATCTTTTCAGTGAGATTATCAGTTTTTTTTTTTTTTTTTTTTCAAAAATGGTAATTATTGTAACATTTCTTGAAACGGGGAGCAACAGAGGGAATGACCAGAAAAAAAAAGTATTTGCGACCCCGGAAATGACCTGAATGCCTTTACTTTCCTCCCCTTAACCTCCCATTTCTCTTTTGCGATCGTCGGCGTTACCCCCCCCCCCCAATTATTTTCCTCCCCAAACACAACAGGTGGACAGCTATCTGTTTATTGGTTGAATTTATCTCCCTTTTTGAAAAGTACGTTGAAATTGAGACGATAAAAGTAAAGGGAAATTTTGTTTCATTTGGATCATACGTGACGAATAAGAACGTTTATTTATGTTAAAAAATTTTATTTGTTTTTTTAGTCTGCTGACAAATTGTTCCTCTGCGTATAATAAAAGCGGAAACGAAAAAAAGAAACTTAGAATCTGCGAACTGTTATGCTGTTGCCATTCCAAAGAAAACAATAATAATTAAATTACAAGAAATTCATTTTTAAAATGTTCTAGATAGAATTTTAAAATTCGCCACGATCCAAAAATTGCACAAAATTTGAACTATCTGTGTGCCAATTCCCATTATTGTAATAAAGATAGTGCCCGTAGATTCGTCAGGACTGTTGATAACAAACACAGAGAAGAAACAAACACTTCCTTTTATAAAAATAGAGATAAGTGCATTGAATATGAATGCACGTACGTATGAGTATTGTATTTAGATTGGTAAGGTAAGATAATAAATTTCACATAAAAAATATTGCATATTTCTTACTGTAGTTTTTACTTTGCGGATAAATTTTAAAAATGTTCCTAAAAGTTTAATTATTTGTTTATGAGCACTATATTCTGATAGGTGAATATAATACCTGCAATATTTAAACAGTGTAGTATTGTTGCGCATATATATGGTCACCCCGCTTATAGGGTCAGATATTTCTGGACCGCTGAGCTGACCATATAACCGATACTGACTGTATATATATCAGCAAATTTTTCTCAACTGAATGGGGGAGTGAGAGGGTTGAATCCCTACCCCCCCTGCCGACTATGTTTATTACACAAGTAGAATATTAATTAAAATTAAGCTAGTTTGTGTAGTTATTAAGAAGAGATTAATTTGTAAAAAACTCATTATAAATATATTCGCAAAATTTTTCTCAACTGATTGGGGGAGGGTTGAACCCCCTACCCCCCCCCCCTTCCTTCCTTCGAATGGAAGCAGACCCCTCCGTACCGAGTTACTGAAAACCCACAGCGGATTAGCGGATGCTAGGGAAAGCCTCTAATGAGAAATTTTAGAAGTGGGCCTAGTGACGCGCCGTCCGAAAAACCCTTATCTGCCCAGGATGAACACGATAGGGCGTGGACGTGGTCGACCCCGGAATGTGTGCGCTGAAGATATGTGGTCCGGCTCAATGATATCAGTCAACCTTAGGTCCGTTATGAGCCGGAAAAGTTTTCTTCATAGATTCCTACCCCCCCCCCCCCCTCTGACAGCTATGTTTATTACACAAGTAGAATATTAATTAAAATTAAGCTATGAATAGTTTGTGTAGTTATTAAGAAGAGATTAATTTGTAAAAAACTCATTATAAAATATTCGCAAAATTTTTCTCAACTGATTGGGGGAGGGTTGAACCCTTTACCCCCCCCCTGACAGCTATGTTTATTACACAAGTAGAATATTAATTAAAATTAAGCTATGAAAAGTTTGTGTAGTTATTAAAAAGGGATTAATTTGTAAAAAACTCATTATAAATATATTCGCAAAATTTTTCTCAACTGAATGGGGGAGGGGTTGAACCCCCTACCCCCCCTGACGGCTATGTTTATTACACAAGTAGAATATTAATTAAAATTAAGTTATGAATAGTTGTATAAGTTATGAATAGTTGTTATAATTGAAGAATTAATTTGTGAAAAACTCATACCTTTATACATTATAAAATGTTTCTAAACTGAATAGGGGGAGGGGGGGGGGGTACTCAAATTATTAATTGTGAAGGAAAAAAAAGACAAATTTCATTGTTCATAGTGGACTTTGTAGAGCTTTTAAGCTAAATAATAGGCAAAAATATATGCTTATCATAAACACATTCTGTACTAGTAGCGCAGCCATGGGAGGTTATGGATTAACCTCCCTACTTCCAAAGACAAATGTTATTGTTTTTAGTGGACTAGGGTTTTATCAGACTAAAAATTTGCCTACCCCCCTCAGAAAAAATTTCTGGCTGCACCACTGTTCTGTACACACATTAGTACACAGATACAGTATTCTTATTCAGCTATTTTGGTAATTCAAAATAACGCTGCGTATATTTTCCTCTTTTTTACATTTTGACTGTTTTTACCCCTGAACTAGCCACTGCGTGGCCAGCACGGCATTACCGGTAACAATTCCAAAAAGGTCGAAAACGTTAGTACAAGGGAGAAAAAAAAAACCTAATAAATCTCCATATAAAAACGAATTTCCATTTGGTAGCCTATTGGTTAACAGCCATAACGGCGTTGCACGTGGTGTTGGTTTGCTTGGCAAACCAAATGGGAATTCGTAGACTATTGGATAACAGTTGCCAAATGCGGCCAATTTCGTATTAAGAAGAGATCCAATCGGGGTGACGTCACAATCGCTTGCGAAAATATAAAAGATGAATCCAATTAAAAATTTTTTTAAATATCATGCTTTTAGGTATTGATCTAATGTGAAATTAGTAGAGATAAATCAATAATTATAGCTCCTGGCTAATGTTAATTTTTACTATTGCGAAATCCTGTGCACAGACCAGACTCGCGAGTATTTAATTTCACATTTTGGTTTTCCCCTTTTTTGAAATTTTGCATTCTTATACCTGTATATAAAGTCCTCAAAACGTTTTTTGATACTCATTTGAAAACGGTTCCTGAGGTCTTCAACTTCAAAAATTGATTCCCCTTTGCAGTACTGGAATTTCATAATTTATAGTTCCATTGTTTAAGATTTATCTCATTGCAATCTTTGATTTTTAGTGTTCAAAATGCTCTGAATATATACAGAACAGAAGCACTCACATCCAGATGTTTTATGTCTATTTCATGTTCAAGCAACTGCATCCTTTTGGTGATAGGAATTCACTAACACCTGAAGAAGAAAACCAGACTAAAACAACTCGTGCAACAGTGAATTGGATTCGTGCCTGAAAAGTGACAGAAGGGTCTAAAGAACTAAAGGTTCCCGCATTGATATTGGATTTGTTGCTTAAAGTTTTTCTACAGTTCTACACCCGAATATAGAAGTACAACGTTCATCTCAAAGCCAAACTAATACAAACAAACATTTTAAAAGAATACAAACACCCTCACTTTGATCTAAGCAGTGGAATTTTAGAGCACGCATTGGAACTACAAGTCTTAGCCCCAAATGTGTCAAGAGATCTCATGTGAAACCCCGATGCACAAGACTCAGTTTGGACCATATTTTATTCTGATTGCTTAGGATATCAAGATCAAAGTGAATAGAAGACATTTCCTGAGGATAGCACACGAAACCTTTCGAGTTGTCTTTCTTCAGAGCACATCTCTTCAAAATCTTATCGGTTCGACACGTGTCTAGAAAAGGACAAGCCTTGTTACTGATTCAAGCGCGAGACCTTGTGTATCGGGTTCAGAGAGAAACGTTTTGGCTACAAAAGCACCCCTGAACACTGCATCCGAAGACACACCACATAGATAAAATCGCCAGGAGAGTAGCATTTCACAGATGAAGCAAATGTGATCCGAAAGGAACAATTCAACAGCGTTAAACGGTCTCGTTTATCTCAGAACGGCACACCAACCCTTCAAATGACCCTACAGCCGTTACAAAAATGTCTTCAAAATCAAATTATTTGAATAGTGAAGCTAAGAATCGAGTGATCATTTCAGCAACAAAAGGTTTTGCATGTGACCAGTGTGGAAAACGTTTTAAAGAAAAACAACAATTGAAACGACATCAAGGACTCCACTCTCGAAAAAAGTCACAAAAATGTGAAGTTTGCAGCAAAGTGTTCACAACTGTTTCCATTTTAACGGAGCATATGCGAGTGCATACTGGTGAGAAACCTTTCGAATGCGAGGTTTGCAAAAAAACCTTTGCGCAGAAGAGCAGTTTAGCGTATCACAGACGCATACATTCAGATGAGAAACCTTTTTCTTGTGAAATTTGTAACGCAAGCTTTTCACGAGCTTCGATCTTACGAACACACAGGCGTATACACACTGAAGAAAAGCCGTATATATGTGAAATATGCATGAAAAAGTTTTCAGATTCTTCATCCTTACGAGCACATAGCCGTATACACACTGAAGAGAAACCGTATGTATGTGAAATATGCATGAAAACGTTTTCGCAATCTTCGAACTTAAAAAGACATAGGCGTATACACACTGAAGAGAAGCGGTATATATGTGAAATATGCATGAAAATTTTTTCCCTAGCTTCGAACTTACGAACACATAGGCGAATACACACTGAAGAGAAACCGTATATGTGTGAAATATGCATGAAAAAGTTTTCACGTTCTTCATCCTTACGAAGACATAGGCGTATACACACTGGAGAAAAGCCGTATATATGTGAAATATGCATGAAAAAGTTTTCACATTCTTCAACCTTACGAACACATAGGCGGATACACACTGAGGAGAAGCCGTAAAAATGTGAAATATGCATGAAAACGTTTTCACGTGCTTGGACCTTACAACAACATAGACGTATCCATCTAAAACAAAAATAATTAAAGTGAAATTTGTTAGAAAACACTTGCAAGAAATGTACTTGTAACGACATGAAGCAAAATTTTCCATTTTAATTTTATAAGAGATGTTAGACAAACACCTTTTATGAATTGTAAACTGTATTTCTGTTTTATGTATGACAGTGTTTGGCTTAACCTAGATGTGAACTTGCCACACTGATTGCAAATACGCTACTATTCCAACCCGGCTAGAGCAGTCCTATTTATATTCGAGATCTACGTAACAAAACGCTCTATTGCTTATCCTAATAATTTGTATACAGTTGGGCAATTCCATAAGTAACAAACGTATCGTTGGACCATGAAAAAGCATTTCTTATAATTACATAATTTAGATTGGTGAAAATTTATTTTGAATTTATATAAAGGATAACTATCTCTAAAAATATCACTAATAAACTTTTTTAAATTTAAAAATAGAAACAGAGGTAATACGTACTTTAGAGGTGTAATGGACGAACCCTTTTAGGAAAAAAAAATTATGTCACTCTGAAAGAAATGACAAATTGTCCGATAAAAATAAATAAATATTTTTTTCTATGAATGAGGAAGATTCAAAGATATTACAAATACATATATAGATTACCAAATTTGTGGACATCTTGAATTTTTAATAAAGATTTCAAATTGTAAGGGATGTATTACGAAATATTTACACTGCTTTATGATTACTTATTGCACAAAGGATGTTACAATAAATTGTTACCATAAACAAAAGCAAAATAAAAATAATTAAATATCATAATAAAAAATATATATATATGTAATGAAATTTTTAATAATTTCCCGGTACTCCACAATGACAAAACAATTTTCCCCCCTCTTTTGTGTAGTCAGTTGTGAGACATTTTTTAAAATTTGCTATTACATTGAGGATTGAGTGAGTCATACATGTTCATAAATACATACTAAACATGTTCATAGTTGTTCATAAATACATTTTTGGTGCGATTATAAGTTGGTGATATAAAAATTTCGTGACTTTAAAATCGTAAGTTCCGATACACAAAACTAAAACTGTCATATGTATAGCTTAATACTCTTAGTTTTAAAATTTGAAAATTCTACGTAAATGCTTAGAATTGTCTCTTTTGTCTTTTGTACGGATCTGCTAATTTCGCTGGTCACCTTATATACTGATCCGTTAATTTCGCAAAAAAACGAAGGTACTTTTGCGTTAGCCGGACGCAAGCGATAAATCGCTAAATATTGCCAAGTATAGCACGCAAAATAATAATTGAATACCGTAATTAATTAGCACATAAAAATAACATTTAGAAAGGAACATTTTTGATACAGCTGTTGGAAATGGATCTCCGTCCGTTGGCAGCAACCTGGCGAAATTTTTGAATTCTTTACGAGCGATTAACGATTTTTATAGCAACTCCAACGGGTGTTAGGAAAGCAACGCTAATTTTTTACTTCGTGCCATCCGAAACCAACAGCTGTTTAAATTTTAAAAATATTTTAACTTGCGTTTTGAATGCACACACACACACACACACAGCCTTTAAAGCAAAAAGAGAAAAATAAGTCATACAAATCCTTCAAATTCCGTGTCTGAATCCGAATTTCCGAATAGTTCGTAAAATTCTGCTTCACTCATTGGGATGTCCGGATGGGTATTATCATCAGTTCCAATGCCCATTCCGTAGTAGAATTTATATGATCTTCATACACGAAATCGTCCTCGGTGCCAAGGGTCAATGAGCCCGTTCCCATTTTGAAACTTTATGTTCCGCACATGTTTTAGGCTGCACTGCGAAGAAAAGGGGCACTAATAAAAAACATTCCCAAGCCCCACCGCTCCCCCTGACCATTCTTGAACTGATCATCTGTCAATCACCCAATCAGAGGTCCGACATCAGGTGCGGGACACTGGGGAATATCATTAGCGATCACCTTTATAATTGCGTGGAAAGAGGGTGAATTAGACAACCTCGCAGTGAAACCTGCGGCTTAAAGCTCAGTACGCTCGTCATTGCACATCTTTACTGCCAAGTTAAATCGTGGCGATCAATTGGAGAGTTCAATCTCATTTGGATCCTACCCGATTTTCTTTCAAGAGCTTTAATCAATCCCCTCCTCCTTTTGAATCCTAGTGTCCCGTACATTATCACCTGTCAAGGGTCGCATATCAGGAGCTGGATCGTCTGGACACAGGGGAAAATCATTAGCAGGTTAAAACTATCATCTGTGGCGTTTTACTTTACGGCGATTTGATTACAAAATATTCCACCCGTTTTACCTTCTTTACATCCTCATGGCGTTATGTTTGACCGTCACACAAAAAAAATGTTTTAATTTTTATTTCGGCTTATATACGGGTTCTGAATTTGGGTAAATTTTTGAAGAAAAAAAAACACCCTCGGCTTATATTCGGAAATATACGGTATTTATATTATGAGTGTAAAAATAATTTTTATATAATCTAGTTTAAATAGCCATGAACCTTAAAACTCCAATTGCTCTTCAGTAACAAATTTGACAATCTTTTATGACGAACTGAATGGGGGGGTTGAACCCCCAACTCCCCCTGTTTACTCCTATGAACTAAAGTACCATTGTTTCATTGATTTATTACACAAGTAAAACATTAATTAAAATTAAGTATGAATAGTTTGAGTTGTTATCATTAAAGGATTAATTTGTGAAAAACTCTCTCATTATATATACAGTCAGTACCGGGTATATGGTCACCCTGCTTATATGGTCAGTTTTCTAAAGTCCCGTCCAACTTAATAGGGAACATGTGTTAAAGCGCACCGCTTATATAGTCATTTTATTTTCCTGGTTATCTGTTATATGGTCGGGTTTTTTTTATCTTTTCAGTGAGATTATCAGTTTTTTTTTTTTTTTTTTTTTCAAAAATGGTAATTATTGTAACATTTCTTGAAACGGGGAGCAACAGAGGGAATGACCAGAAAAAAAAAGTATTTGCGACCCCGGAAATGACCTGAATGCCTTTACTTTCCTCCCCTTAACCTCCCATTTCTCTTTTGCGATCGTCGGCGTTACCCCCCCCCCCCAATTATTTTCCTCCCCAAACACAACAGGTGGACAGCTATCTGTTTATTGGTTGAATTTATCTCCCTTTTTGAAAAGTACGTTGAAATTGAGACGATAAAAGTAAAGGGAAATTTTGTTTCATTTGGATCATACGTGACGAATAAGAACGTTTATTTATGTTAAAAAATTTTATTTGTTTTTTTAGTCTGCTGACAAATTGTTCCTCTGCGTATAATAAAAGCGGAAACGAAAAAAAGAAACTTAGAATCTGCGAACTGTTATGCTGTTGCCATTCCAAAGAAAACAATAATAATTAAATTACAAGAAATTCATTTTTAAAATGTTCTAGATAGAATTTTAAAATTCGCCACGATCCAAAAATTGCACAAAATTTGAACTATCTGTGTGCCAATTCCCATTATTGTAATAAAGATAGTGCCCGTAGATTCGTCAGGACTGTTGATAACAAACACAGAGAAGAAACAAACACTTCCTTTTATAAAAATAGAGATAAGTGCATTGAATATGAATGCACGTACGTATGAGTATTGTATTTAGATTGGTAAGGTAAGATAATAAATTTCACATAAAAAATATTGCATATTTCTTACTGTAGTTTTTACTTTGCGGATAAATTTTAAAAATGTTCCTAAAAGTTTAATTATTTGTTTATGAGCACTATATTCTGATAGGTGAATATAATACCTGCAATATTTAAACAGTGTAGTATTGTTGCGCATATATATGGTCACCCCGCTTATAGGGTCAGATATTTCTGGACCGCTGAGCTGACCATATAACCGATACTGACTGTATATATATCAGCAAATTTTTCTCAACTGAATGGGGGAGTGAGAGGGTTGAATCCCTACCCCCCCTGCCGACTATGTTTATTACACAAGTAGAATATTAATTAAAATTAAGCTAGTTTGTGTAGTTATTAAGAAGAGATTAATTTGTAAAAAACTCATTATAAATATATTCGCAAAATTTTTCTCAACTGATTGGGGGAGGGTTGAACCCCCTACCCCCCCCCCTTCCTTCCTTCGAATGGAAGCAGACCCCTCCGTACCGAGTTACTGAAAACCCACAGCGGATTAGCGGATGCTAGGGAAAGCCTCTAATGAGAAATTTTAGAAGTGGGCCTAGTGACGCGCCGTCCGAAAAACCCTTATCTGCCCAGGATGAACACGATAGGGCGTGGACGTGGTCGACCCCGGAATGTGTGCGCTGAAGATATGTGGTCCGGCTCAATGATATCAGTCAACCTTAGGTCCGTTATGAGCCGGAAAAGTTTTCTTCATAGATTCCTACCCCCCCCCCCTCTGACAGCTATGTTTATTACACAAGTAGAATATTAATTAAAATTAAGCTATGAATAGTTTGTGTAGTTATTAAGAAGAGATTAATTTGTAAAAAACTCATTATAAAATATTCGCAAAATTTTTCTCAACTGATTGGGGGAGGGTTGAACCCTTTACCCCCCCCCCCCCCTGACAGCTATGTTTATTACACAAGTAGAATATTAATTAAAATTAAGCTATGAAAAGTTTGTGTAGTTATTAAAAAGGGATTAATTTGTAAAAAACTCATAAATATATTCGCAAAATTTTTCTCAACTGAATGGGGGAGGGGTTGAACCCCCTACCCCCCCTGACGGCTATGTTTATTACACAAGTAGAATATTAATTAAAATTAAGTTATGAATAGTTGTATAAGTTATGAATAGTTGTTATAATTGAAGAATTAATTTGTGAAAAACTCATACCTTTATACATTATAAAATGTTTCTAAACTGAATAGGGGGAGGGGGAGGGTACTCAAATTATTAATTGTGAAGGAAAAAAAAAGACAAATTTCATTGTTCATAGTGGACTTTGTAGAGCTTTTAAGCTAAATAATAGGCAAAAATATATGCTTATCATAAACACATTCTGTACTAGTAGCGCAGCCATGGGAGGTTATGGATTAACCTCCCTACTTCCAAAGACAAATGTTATTGTTTTTAGTGGACTAGGGTTTTATCAGACTAAAAATTTGCCTACCCCCCTCAGAAAAAATTTCTGGCTGCACCACTGTTCTGTACACACATTAGTACACAGATACAGTATTCTTATTCAGCTATTTTGGTAATTCAAAATAACGCTGCGTATATTTTCCTCTTTTTTACATTTTGACTGTTTTTACCCCTGAACTAGCCACTGCGTGGCCAGCACGGCATTACCGGTAACAATTCCAAAAAGGTCGAAAACGTTAGTACAAGGGAGAAAAAAAAAACCTAATAAATCTCCATATAAAAACGAATTTCCATTTGGTAGCCTATTGGTTAACAGCCATAACGGCGTTGCACGTGGTGTTGGTTTGCTTGGCAAACCAAATGGGAATTCGTAGACTATTGGATAACAGTTGCCAAATGCGGCCAATTTCGTATTAAGAAGAGATCCAATCGGGGTGACGTCACAATCGCTTGCGAAAATATAAAAGATGAATCCAATTAAAAATTTTTTTAAATATCATGCTTTTAGGTATTGATCTAATGTGAAATTAGTAGAGATAAATCAATAATTATAGCTCCTGGCTAATGTTAATTTTTACTATTGCGAAATCCTGTGCACAGACCAGACTCGCGAGTATTTAATTTCACATTTTGGTTTTCCCCTTTTTTGAAATTTTGCATTCTTATGCCTGTATATAAAGTCCTCAAAACGTTTTTTGATACTCATTTGAAAACGGTTCCTGAGGTCTTCAACTTCAAAAATTGATTCCCCTTTGCAGTACTGGAATTTCATAATTTATAGTTCCATTGTTTAAGATTTATCTCATTGCAATCTTTGATTTTTAGTGTTCAAAATGCTCTGAATATATACAGAACAGAAGCACTCACATCCAGATGTTTTATGTCTATTTCATGTTCAAGCAACTGCATCCTTTTGGTGATAGGAATTCACTAACACCTGAAGAAGAAAACCAGACTAAAACAACTCGTGCAACAGTGAATTGGATTCGTGCCTGAAAAGTGACAGAAGGGTCTAAAGAACTAAAGGTTCCCGCATTGATATTGGATTTGTTGCTTAAAGTTTTTCTACAGTTCTACACCCGAATATAGAAGTACAACGTTCATCTCAAAGCCAAACTAATACAAACAAACATTTTAAAAGAATACAAACACCCTCACTTTGATCTAAGCAGTGGAATTTTAGAGCACGCATTGGAACTACAAGTCTTAGCCCCAAATGTGTCAAGAGATCTCATGTGAAACCCCGATGCACAAGACTCAGTTTGGACCATATTTTATTCTGATTGCTTAGGATATCAAGATCAAAGTGAATAGAAGACATTTCCTGAGGATAGCACACGAAACCTTTCGAGTTGTCTTTCTTCAGAGCACATCTCTTCAAAATCTTATCGGTTCGACACGTGTCTAGAAAAGGACAAGCCTTGTTACTGATTCAAGCGCGAGACCTTGTGTATCGGGTTCAGAGAGAAACGTTTTGGCTACAAAAGCACCCCTGAACACTGCATCCGAAGACACACCACATAGATAAAATCGCCAGGAGAGTAGCATTTCACAGATGAAGCAAATGTGATCCGAAAGGAACAATTCAACAGCGTTAAACGGTCTCGTTTATCTCAGAACGGCACACCAACCCTTCAAATGACCCTACAGCCGTTACAAAAATGTCTTCAAAATCAAATTATTTGAATAGTGAAGCTAAGAATCGAGTGATCATTTCAGCAACAAAAGGTTTTGCATGTGACCAGTGTGGAAAACGTTTTAAAGAAAAACAACAATTGAAACGACATCAAGGACTCCACTCTCGAAAAAAGTCACAAAAATGTGAAGTTTGCAGCAAAGTGTTCACAACTGTTTCCATTTTAACGGAGCATATGCGAGTGCATACTGGTGAGAAACCTTTCGAATGCGAGGTTTGCAAAAAAACCTTTGCGCAGAAGAGCAGTTTAGCGTATCACAGACGCATACATTCAGATGAGAAACCTTTTTCTTGTGAAATTTGTAACGCAAGCTTTTCACGAGCTTCGATCTTACGAACACACAGGCGTATACACACTGAAGAAAAGCCGTATATATGTGAAATATGCATGAAAAAGTTTTCAGATTCTTCATCCTTACGAGCACATAGCCGTATACACACTGAAGAGAAACCGTATGTATGTGAAATATGCATGAAAACGTTTTCGCAATCTTCGAACTTAAAAAGACATAGGCGTATACACACTGAAGAGAAGCGGTATATATGTGAAATATGCATGAAAATTTTTTCCCTAGCTTCGAACTTACGAACACATAGGCGAATACACACTGAAGCGAAGCAGTATATATGTGAAATATGCATGAAAGAGTTTTCACATGCTTATAGCTTACGAATACATAGACGTTTACACACTGGAGAGAAGCCGTATACATGTGACAAATGTATGAAAAAGTTTTCACAAGCTTCACACTTACAAACACATATGGTTATACACACTGAAGAAAAGCCGTATAGATGTGAAATATGCATGAAAAAGTTTTCATATTCTTCATCTTTACAAACGCATAGGCTTATACACACTGAAGAAATGCCGTATGTATGTGAAATATGCATGAAAGTGTTTTCACGCGCTTATAACTTACAAAGACATAGGCGTATGCACACTGGAGAGAAGCCATATATGTGTGAAATATGCATGAAAAAGTTTTCAGATTCTTCATCCTTACGAACACATAGGCGTATACACACTGAAGAAAGACCGTATGTATGTGAAATATGCAGGAAAAATTTTTTATGTGCTGGGACCTTACGACGACATAGACGTATCCATCTAAAACAAAATAATTTAAAGTGAAAATTGTTAGAAAACATTTGCGAAAAATGTACTTGTAACAATAAATGAAGAAATTTTTCAATTTTATTTTTAGAAGATATTTTTTGTTAGTCAATTACCTTTTATGATTTGTAAACTGTGTTTTTATTTTAAACGGTTATACAATTTTATAATCTTTTTTACATTCTTGTACTCTGGATTATAACTTTCTCTTCTAGTTCCTTTGCGTACAACCATGACTGCTGTATATTCGAATTCAGTATTTACCTGACATTTTCATTCATGAATACATAAAAGCCATAGGGTCACATGAGTGAATTCTTGTTAAAGGTAAAACTCAGGGATGCTCTTAACGGGTACAATAGAGAGAAAATGCTATAGCAATTTGATTTTTTGTTTTAGATGCATTATAAATCTTGGTGGATCAATACATACTAAGATCCAATAAATTACAGTCAATAGTTTCACATTGTTCTAATATATAAAAAATATATAATAATATTTCATATTCTACTATCAATTTTAAAAATTGGAATTTTCAAACGTTTTATAGGGTTATGAATAGGGTTTTTTTTAATTTTGATTTTTGGCACTTTTTGAGGAGGTTTGATATGTTTCTGTACTATGGTGAGACATACAAAGATCTTTACCGTTGCTAGGCAACTGCTTGTTTTGATTTATAATGTACTAGCAAAATACCCGACCTTACTCGGTTTGAATTGGTTTACTCTAGATTGAAGAGATAATCAAACTATATAATGACTTACGTTTTTTGTAGAATAAAAATTTATTTTAACATCTTTCGCCATCTTTATATTTTCTACAACTTACTTTGGATTCAAATCCTACACATGCATATCCATTCATGTAATACATTTCACATACATCGCACAATTGCTGTATGACAAAGCTACAAAATGACGAAAGGTGATACTAAGGTTACTACTATAAAAGACGATTTATAGGAAGATTTGGAATTCCCTTTCTTAAGTTCTTTTCATGTTCAACTCAATTAATTAAAATTACGATTTACGGCGAGTGCTCTCGCACTCATAGTCAACAAAACAATATTTTTTTACTTGTGGCACTCTTGCCTCCGGTATGCGACATTGTGAAATTTTGCAATCTTCTAATGTCATTATTACAACGAATTTTTTAATGTTTGAAAAAGTTGCAGTTTGGATTAATAAACATTATTATTCTTTCAATAAAGGCATTATTCTTTAAATAACGGCATTATTCTTTAAATAACGGCATTATTCTATAAATAACGGCATTATTCTTTCAATAACGGCATTATTCTTTAAATAACGGCATTATTCTTTCAATAATGGTATTACACTTAAAATTTACTGAAAATTTATACTGACTTACCTAACATTTTCAAGTCTAATACTTTGTGGTGCTGTTGCGTGTGATGAGAAGGAAAACACATTTATTAAAATAATAAATATTTAAAACAGGAAACAGCAAAGTAAAACAAAATAAAAGATGTCGCAAAAAATTGTTGTAAAGATATTAATTTGTGATTCAATTTTATCTCTTGATCTCGCACAGTTGCCACAACTTACAACTAAAAGTGTACAAAATTTAGTAATGTGAAATTAATTTAGAGCGAAAGAAACAGAAAAAATATCATTGCTCGCGCGATCTTGTTCATTCTCGTTTCAGTGAAAAATATCGTCTGTCCCACAAAAAAATATTCTTAAATCGTTTTCATTACGCAAAGAATAAAAATAAGACTCGAAATAAATGAAGTATCAGAGATGAAATTCCATAAAAAAAGAAAAAAAATTGAAGAATAATTACTTTTTCAGCAGTACTGGTAAAGCAATCGAAGTAATCGTAATATTCAATAGACATTCCAATTTTTCCCAAACTACCAAATTATGGTTGATTTAAGTATACTTACTCAGGTGTTTTAGCATGAAACTCAACTAAATATAACAATAAAGAAATGTTTAATATTGCATTCACTAAACTAATAGATAATGTATAAAATAAAATACAATGCAATCAAATATCTGGAATACAATTCATGTGATGTCTACACAAACACACTAACACAAAATCGAGCATAGAACAGAAAGACGGACAGACAGACTTTCGCAACCAATGCCACTCACTAAATGAAGATAAGTACTCACTGTATGCAAATTTTCATGAAAATATCTTAAACCGCGTGGACGTGTATAGGGCACAACATACAGACGGACAGACAGACTGACGGACAGACAGACACCAAACGAGAAAAAGACGGATTCGTTATCAGAAGGGTCCAAAACGGATAGAAAACTTGAAATGGGTCGAAAATATTGAATGTACAAACAAACACTCCATTCTTATTTATATAGATAGGCAGCAAAATCTGAATAATTTGTCTTTGGAATTTTTTTGTATCAAAATTCCATTTTGACATGTTTCCGTTGTTGTTTGTCCTGGTGTATTAACAGTTCTTGTAAAAAAGGCAAATAAATTTGTTTTGAATAATAAATTTTTGTTCCTAATATTTTTGAACTATAATTTTTGAAGACACGAGCCATGACTAGATACCAGAATAGGCATTATCGTATTAAAAAAATATTCTTGTTTTTTTTTATTTAGTCAAACAAGAAATTGAATTGAAAAGGTTATATTTTTTAGGCTGTTTTCACAAATGAAAATGTAAATCAAAATTTTAACTGTACAATCAATGGTTCAAAGTTTATATTTGAAATGGATCTATGATGACTTACTTGCAAAAAATACCCCCTTCTGTATTACCTTTAAAAGAGCAGAATTTGGCACTCTTGGAATAGAAATACAATTAATGCAACATAGATTTTTCTTCTTTATCAACTAAAATTACTTTTAATAAAACCTAGGAAACGCGCTGAACTTTTATACTGTTCTCATGTTTCACATGGAAGGAATAGAATCATATACTCTTCTGATTTGTTCTGTAAGTAGTTGATGCAAATTGTAGTTGATAAAAATTTCGATATAACGTTAAAGATTATTTTCCAAAGGCTAAATACACTTTTTTTACCTTATGATAAAGGGCAACGGTATCCCAGTTGGAAGAGTAACGGATTAGATATTGGAAGAATACGAGATCGAAACTAGGTCCAACCAAATACCTTCCTGTACATTGGGGAGGGTGCACGTTATATCTGCAGTGGCCTCAAACACCTTCACTACAATTTGCACTCTTTTCAGCTGTATTTCAATGTTATTAAAGGAACACAAAGGAGGATAATTGACACGTCAATATTATGAGGGTTTTAAGGGGCTAATTTATTTTTTCTTGACTTACAACCCATATAGAACCAGTATTAAGATCCTAATAATTATGTTTGATATTGTTAACAATTACAAATTTTAGATCAGGAGCATTCGGATCCAGATTTTTACGGGGATCGCATGTTAAAGTAACGATCCATTTTGGTTTTCAGAATTCATCAACTCCGGAAGAAAGCAACACCAAAATAGAACGTGCATTAGTGAATTTGATTTGTGGATTTGCAGAAATAACAACAGAAGGGACAAGATAAGGACAAGTTCCAGCATCTACGTTGGTTCTGTTGGTCATAGGTTTTCTGCAAATCAACATCCCAAACCTGATGATTATGAACGAAGACTGTCAATCCTACGAACTCCCTCACTTCGAGAATAGCAGGGAAACTTTAGAGCACTCGATGGATACACGAGTTGCAACCCCAGAAGTAAAAAAATAATGTAGAATGGCTGTTGCACAGATGTTACTTCGATCTACGCCTCCTCCTGATCCTGTCAAGATCAAAGAGAAGGGAAAGAATTTTCTGAGCTGACCATAGAAAACCCAGATTGCCCTCGCGTTTCTTCGACAAAACTATCCTTAATATCGTGTCATTCAACAAGTGTGCGAAAAGGGATTAGACTTGTTTGTGATTCAGTGAAAAGTCCGCGTGCGTCCGTGCAGCTTCGAAAGCTTAATGCACGAAAACGCCACTCTACGCATGTTGATGAGAAAACGTTCGAGTGTGATGCGCAAAAATGCAACTTACAACAACATAGAATCAACCATTTAGGTAAGAAAATTTTTTTTGTGAATTTTGTAACAGAAGCTTTTTCCAACTTGGCAGCTTACGAACACACATTCGTACACACACTAAACAGAAGCCGTATATGTGTGAAGTATGCATGAAAAGGTTTGTAAAGTCTTCGACCTTAATATCACATAGACGCACACACACTGAAGAGAAATCGTATGAGTGTGAAGTCTGCAAGAAAACGTTTTCATCGATGGGTAATTTAACAAGTCACAAACGCATCCATTCAGGTGAGAAACCTTTTATTTCTGAAATTTGCAATAGAGGCTTTTTGGAACAGAGAAGCTTACAAAAACATAGACGAACGCACTCTGAAGAGAAGCCGTATATGTATGTAACATGCATGAAAAAGTTTTATTTTTCTTCATTGTTAAAAATACATAGGCGTATGCACACTGGAGAGAAGCCATATATATGTGAAATATACATGAAAAAATTTTCTGTTTCTTCATCCTTAATTGTCCGAAAAACACTTGATAAAATTTTTCTTTCTTATCAGTCAAAAATCTTGCGAGGGCTAGAAAAGTTCCAGTTTTCAAACCCGTTACAAAATCTGCTGTCACTGCTTCTTGCAAAAAATTGGTTTTAGTGTTTTTCCCTTCATGTAAATTTATCTTTAAAATTTAAAAAAAAAAAAAAAAAAATTAAGTTTTACAATCAAGAAAGTTTTTGGATAGCTAACAACCAAAATTAAGCCAGTTTTGTCAGCATTTATTCTGAGCAAAGTGGGTTTTGTAGTTTGCTCAATCAGGGGGGTCGTAGCATTTTGTCCACTCCACAATTTAAAAAGATGGAGAGCTGCACAGTTTCTCCTTTTCAACACATGAACGCACACAATACTACAAAAAAAAAATGATGCAACACCACCCCAATGGCTTCCCCACTGCCTAGCAATTCTTCGTGTTTCGAAAGACGGGGAAAATATGACTCACTAATGACTTCCATGAGAAAACGTCTCAAAGAAGCCAAAGCCAAAAGATGCGCCAAAGTATTTGCCATGGAAGCGATAACTAATGAAATGTGATAGTTACAAATAGCCATAACTCGCCAAAAAAAATTACTATGAACACACACTAATTACACGCCTCGGGCGCTGCATTTCGCACCCGTTCGATAGATTACGGTTTTTGGATATTGTTTTCACAATGTCGCCAAATATCAGTACAATGTCAGAAAAATAGCAAACTATTTTAATTAAAAAAAAAAAATGGGTAAGACAACACGGTGTCATTCTTTACAGTATTATTACATGATTATAATGTCATTAAAAACGTTATTTACAGACTTTCTCGCTATATAAAACTAAACGATATCTGCCAATGTCGACAGGTATCGTAATTTCGACATTCAAAATATTGGTAGAATGTTGGCCAATGTTGTTGTGCTACCTGGGAACGTGAGGACTTTCGGCCACGACATATTTAAGGTGCACCAGCCGCCTCTACACCATACGCTTACAAACATCCATGCCCGGACCCGGATTCGAACCAGGAACCTTCCGATCTGGAGGCTAACACCTTGACCACTATACCGTTTGGTCGGCTAGAACTTGCCGGAAACGAGGGCTTGAGAAAGTATGAATTTTACTTTTTTATATTGGCAACACTAAAAATATCTATTTTTCCAAGCTGTGTGAAGAAGAGATTGCTGTTGCTTTTAATTTCTATTTATTTTTACGTCGTGATGCGCGTATTTTGAATGTAATTTTGCCATTTATGTTTTGAATTTGTCTGGTTTCACTTGGGTGGAGTGGTCGTTCACGGTAAGAAGGCGATTTGTTGCCAAATATGGTAACCTTCACCTTTTGCGGATTTTCTTCACATCTGCCGTTTTTATTATGGCAACCCTATCTGCTGTTACGGAATTCGGCCGCCATCTTGATTTGGCGACAAAAATTAGTTGGCGACAAACGTCTTACCGTGAACGACCACTCCACCTTCACTTGTTTCGAAAAAGAGAAAATGATGATTCATAGTGCTTTGGACTCTGGCAAAACAACAATTAAGATGCCTTGCAACATAACGTGGTAAGCTCAAATTTGCAATATACAGAACTCCAATTATCCGGATCAATTAGGACCTGACCCTCTAAGGACCAGATCTCATCCGGATAATCGAACGTCCGGTAATTGGGTAATTCACGAAAAAAGGTTATTTTGTAAACAAAAAACTAATTTCATTTCATTATGCAAAATATTTTAATGACTGAAAACAATTTTTCTTATATTTTGTTCTTGCATTGCCAGGGATGTTTCTCGCCTAGCAATTTTTATCGCCAAATGAATTGGCGATTCCATGAGTTATATATGGAAGTGAACGACTGATCAGGGTGGTAATTTTTTGTAATGTCCTGAATAAAAGCAAGGGTGGAATGGTAGCAAACGGGACAGTAGCGCCAAGGCGTTTGTTTTGGTCGCCATAACAAGATGGCGGGGTGTCCATGTAGCAAAATTCACTCTGTGAACCTTTGCATAAATGGATGCGATTGTAATTTTTTTCGAAATGGTACAGAAAATTGAAACTTACCCACATTTTGTCCCCACATTGTAAATTCTGTTAATTTCTTGGACAAAGGCTAGAAAATTCAATGCACAAGAGTTTATTCGTCTTATAACGGAGGAAGATGCCCGGATAATCTCTCAATGTCACTGTGTTTACATTGAGCAATCACATTGGCAGCAAGTACATCTGCAAATTTGCTACTGCTGACATTAGTTGCGGGAAGAGTACCAAACTATACCATCCTTTCTGCAATATGCTGCACATTCCGCTGGTGATCCACAAGCAGCCTCTAAATGCGAATCATTGTCAAGCTGTTGTTTAAAATAAATATAGCCCTGCCAATGGACGTGTTTAGTCTTCGGACAGATCTCCCTACCAAAGCAAATATATTCATAGCAATTTGAGTTCGCGAATGGCTCACCATAAAAAGACGGAGTCGTTAAACAAGAAAAAATGTACGAAGAACGAAAAACACACACCACGGTGAAATGATAATAAACAAAGTGGCAGATTAAATGTCGTTATCTCTTATCGTTAAACGAGAAAAAAATCTAAACCAATCAGAGCACGTTTAATTTCACTTCGAAACACGGTTTAATTGCAATCAGATAAGGTCTTTAATCCTTAATATGGTTGCCTTAAAAACAGCCAAAATGGAAGGTTACCACTTTGGCGAGAAAAAAAGACTGTCCAGTTTGCACCACTCCACCAAAGCAAGGAACATCCATTGGCTTTCCATCCCATTGTGAACCATTCGTAACTATCGCCCACATCCTTTCTTAATGTTGATTTCATCACTCGCACACATTTTGCAACCACGCCAACCTTCTGGCACCATTCTATCACTTTCAAGCTCTCTGGATTCGCTAAAGCAGGGTTTCCCAAACTATTTCTGCAATGGAACACTGCAATCCCGGCATTTTTAACGGAACACATATCTTATTTTTTTAGGTTGGGTAATTTTTACTAGTAAAAATTTTAGAAAAATGTTATTTAAACACATTATTTATTTAGCATTTATTTTTAAATATTAAATTATAGTATAATATAAACATGAATGAATGAAGCATTTAATGACTTTGAGTCCTTGAATTGTATATCTTCGTGATATCATGCACAAGAAAGGTAAGTTGCATTCTAATATCTGGTGTGGCATCGAGCCTGTTTTCCTGCATTTTGACTTCGTTGGAGTATAATAAGAAATTCCTGCTTCATATAAATAGGTTGTAGAAAACGGAAGTAAAACAATAATAGCTTGTTTTGAAAAATTGGGGTTCTCTTATGACAAACTCGCATAGATATCATTTAAAGGCTAATCTTTGTATTTTTGTTTCAAATCAGTGTCACTAATTAAATCGATTAGATTTTCATAGTTACTTGAACTTAAGCTTACTGGTTTAGCTGTAACCGAAAATGGATTCTATCACTTGCTCGCTTGACAAACTCCCCTAGAAATCATTTAAGGCTAATCTTTGTATTTTTATTTCAAATCAGTGTCACTATAAATCAATTAGATTTTCATAGTTACTTGAGCTTAAGCTTACTGGTTTAGCTGTAACCGAAAATGGATTCCAAACCCATGAATCATTCTCACTAGTTTTCAGAAAATATTGCAAGTTGTTGGTTGTCAAGTTATGTAGGTATTCTAAAAGTACTTTGGAAACTTCTTCATCTACTTTAAAATTTAATTCATTCAAACATTCATGCAGGGCACGAAAACAATCAAAATTATTAGATTCAACTGATGAAATCCAAAATTGTATTTTTTTTAAATCGAAAGAGGCAATTTTATCTCGTATTAAAAATTGTTATAAACCTTGTAATGATATGTTAACTTCATTGCACTTGGTAAAAATATCTGCCAGGTATGCAAGTTTTATCAACTATGAAAGATTTCTTAAAACTTCAACAAAATTTTGTCCTGAATTATTTTGTGCCTTCAAGAAGACCAATAACTCACTTTAGTATGCAATAAAAGTGATTAGTGTCCACTCCCATTTCATCACACAAAATTTTATATAATCTGGATTGAAGTGGTCTTGAAAGTAAAAACCATGTCACCCAAAAAATTGCGTAAAATTGAAATCATGTAAATAAAATTTGCGTAATTAGAGGATTGAGTGTAGATCTAATAACGTGTGATTGACTAACAAAAAATTTCAGTTCAAAGTCTGATAAAGAATTTGCTTAAATTGAAGGGTAGAGCAAGGTCATTTATGGCACCAAAAAACTAACAGATGAGTCATATGTGGAGATTGATCATCCCTTGCCTTTCAATATGAAGTAAACTTTAAATGTGTTGCAGTATATAAAACCTTTCCAAATTGTCGTGGAACACCTATTCAAGTTCTGCGGAACATAGTTTGGGAAACCCTGCGCTAAAGGAAAGTGAGCAGTTAATACAGAGGCTGTTCGCACATTTTTTAGACGATTTTGGTTAGCGGTAATAACAAACAAATCATTTGCTGCAAAAGAAATAATTGCAGTTGTACTATGTTTTTAAAAGTCAAAATTATCGTCTGCTGCTTAAGAGGTTTGTTTTTATTCAAAATGGCGTTTTTTACGAAGCAGTGGTTCGAAGGCTATATTTATGCTCTTTCCGAAGAGAAATATTCATATTCCATTATCCAAAAACGATGTGAGAGTCATGGTTTTGTGATATCTAAAGCGTTGATAGGTAATATCATCAACAAGAAAGGAAAAAAAACGTCAAATTGGAGCCTCAAGTGGGACAAAAATTCCAAACAAGTATCCAAGGAAGAAACGGACATCTTTGACTATTGCGAAGACGTACGTTGTTTAATGTTAAAAGAAAATCCCCCTAGTCAAAGGACAGTTGCAAAATCATTAAAATGCTCAGTGTCCACTATAAACAAAATGATAAATGGTGATTTAAATCTTAAGAAAACGAAAAAATGCAACGTTTATCATCTTTCTCCAAAGCTTATCGCTGAACGCAGGACACACTGCCGAATTCTATATGAGAAACACTTATCCAAAGAAAAATGAAAAAAAATTGTCACAATAGATGAATCATGGGAGTATTTAAATGATTGCAGCAAAAAAAAAAAGCCATTTACTACCATAACAGGGGGGGGGAGGGAATTTAAGTACATGGTTCACAGAATCGAAAGAAATTTTTACTAAGGGATTCATGATTGTTGCTGGTTTTTCATATAATGACAAGTTAAAAATAAAGAGAGTGGGAAAAAATGTCAAGATTAACTCCAAATACCAGGGTGTAAAAAAATCATGATTTTTTCAAAAAAATCAATTAATCGGATTTATTTGATTTAAATCAGATTTATTTGATTTAAATCAAAAATCGGATTTTTTTATTTAAATTTCTATAGGGCCTATAAATTTGTTAAATAAAAAATTGAGTTTTCTGACATGACATGTAAACTAATATTTAATTAAGTAAACAATTGGAATTTGTGATATGGTAAATTAATATTTATTTTACTAAATATCATTGTGTGTTACATGACAATACATTTAAAAAATGAATTTTCAAAACAAGAGCAAAAGATAAGACATTTGTTTAACTTTAAAACACAAGTTGACATCCTCCATAGTTTTTCTTGACTAATTAACATAATCATGTTAACAAATGTATCAGTAAGTGTAAGAGAGACCTAAATTAGTCTGATTAAATAAATATTTGTTATGGGTCACTACTCTTAAAGTGAAAGGTGACTGTTTCAGGGTGCATTTTGCAAAATAAAAGATGTTCACTGTGTTTAAACTTGCATCCTTTCAAATAGAAAGCTCAGTTGAATTTTTTATTTAATAAATTATTAATCACGTTAACTGTGTTATTTGGTATTTATGTCTCAATTAAAAAAAAGTAGTTGAAAAATCACTATAGCTAAGCCATTGGTCAATCAATTAAAGGGGTAACAATTAGTTTAGGCCAGGGCTCGAAATACCCGGGTGCACTGTGCACATGAAAATAAAATTGTGCACCTAATTTTTTCCCGCTAGGCGCACCTGTGCACCTAATTTAAAAACTTAGGTGCACCTTGTGCACCTGTATTAAAAAATATATTTCGAGGCCTGGTTTAGGCCTACTTTGTGGGGATTTTCTTTTGCTGTCTTGACATTTACGTAGATGTAGGCCTACTGGTTTATTGTTTGTAACATAAAATTATGCATAAACATTGTAAAAACTTTCAAATAGATGTCAACTTATTTTTTACTTTACTGTTTGGCAGAATCCCTGACTCAACAGATTACTTAGTCCATAGACACCTCAGATTATTTGCAAGTGTCCAGTGGCAAACATTTTTTTTAAAAGCTCATCAGTACGAGGTGTAGCCATTAGTGCTGAAATCACCATGTGTGCAGAAAGTTCAAAGCATTTGACAAATTCTGGGATTTTTCCTATTTACTTAGTTATAAAAATGTAAGATTGGTTGTGATTTAAATCAATGATTTAAAAAAAAAATCATTTGATTAAAATCTTGATTTTAATCGTTGATTTAAATCAAGTGATTTAAATCTTGACACCATGTCAAATAGTATGACGAACATATTTTATTGCCAATTTTTCTGAATGAAATGTCATCGCTTTACCCACAGTGCCATCAATCTGTGGAACTCCATCAAGACAAAGCTAGCAGTCACACATCAAAATCCACTGTAAATTTCCCAAAAGAAATGAAACAAAAAACCGGTATCAAGGCCATACCCTTCACTGATATCCCTACTAAATCTCCCGATGTATCACCTATGGATTTTTGTGCTTTCATACTTTTAAAATCTGCACTATCCAAACGTCGTCCCACAATCCTTACAGGACTCTGGAAAGCTGTTCAGGAGGAATGGGATAGAATACCTCTTCTGACACTTCAAAAGGCATTATTATCCTGGAAATTCCGGTGTCGAAAGATAGTTTGGAATAAGGGCTGTCAAATAGATCATTTAAAATACAAGAATTTTATGTAATTTAGTTTTGTGAATACAATATGTATTATCTAAAAAATGTGTGAACAGCCTCTTTAAATCTATATAATCACAAACAATAATTAATTAAATTAATTTGAAATTGAAAAAGAAATAAAACCCCCAAATAAATATCAATATTGTGGAAAAAATCCAACGGAACAATGAGCACACAAGTATAAGCACAGAGCAAAAGAATAGTGAATGGCGAAATCCATTTCAATCTAAAAAATGCTGTTTAAGCAGCCAGTTAAAATAATTTTCTAAGCGCTAAAAAATCACTCAAGCACTAACCAATCATCGAACGCAACAAATCTAAATTTCGCCGCCATACTAAATAAACTTTCCTACCTTGGTGTAGTAAAGTACTACCTTTCTCCTACCTTACCATTAGTCTAGATGTAGTGTCAAGGGGTTACCATGTTTGGCGAAAAATTGCAGTTGCCTCGGATAATACAAACTACCCGCATACTGTATTAAAATGTATCATTGATTGTACATATCAGTCAAAACCATTTGTTTTGCTGTCCCTACTCGTTTCCGTGCAGCCAGTCTCAAACGCTTTACGATGAGTAGTTGTACATGGCCACTCTATTCATTTTAGCGCCGTCTCAAGGCACTCAAACGCCTTTCCAGCTGACGGTCCCACAATAGGTTGATTAAAATGTTGCTGTCAACTCCTGTGTCATCGATGAATTCTTGTCTCGCAATTTGAATGAGTTTATTGTCACTGAGAATTTGTAGAGTCCAGTGTCTGAAGAATCACACACCAACCACTCACCTATGTCCTCTGCACTGCACTCGAAAAATATCCAAGAATTTTTACTACGATGTTTCTTATGTCCTCAACTGACATGTTGTCCTCTTTTTATTTTAACACTCACTGATAAGGAACTTAAAATGAGGATTTTGCTGATATCTTTCTTTTTCAAAGCGATCTGGATAATTGGCGATTCGGATAACTAGAATTCTACTGTACTTGAGAATGCTAATGATATTACTTCTGTGAATGTGCTTCTAAAATGAAAATTGAGTCCACTAGGTTGTTTTTAATTTTCAAAACTTTAAAAAAAGCCAGGACACAAGGTTAACAAGCCAGTAATTGACCAGTTAATGTACATTATTAATTCATATTTTGCTATTGCCTGAATATTTTCGATTTTGTTTATTGTAAAAAAGTTAATTAATATTAGATAAAGTCTCATTTTTTAATGTTCCATAGTTTAATAGAATCATCTAAAAATTCAGAATAGTGAAAAACTACTAGTTGATTGCTAATTTATTTTCAAAATGCACCAAACGCTAAATGGTTTGTGCAAGATGGTGCCCAACTGCATTGTACTTCTGCAGGGTTCCACCTTCCTTGATGAATACTTCAGTGAAAGAGTCATTGCTCTAAATTATTCCAAAGAGACCTTCACCACAATAAATTGGCCATACTCCCTGTATCTCAATCCATGTAACTTCTTTCTCTAGGACTATTTGAATGACAAGTAAGAATCCTAATATGTGCTTGAAGAGTTCATTGTGAAGCTTGTGTATCCATTTCAGTGCATACATTACAGCAGGTGGCTTCTTTCGCTTGCATCAAGTGATTGCAGTTCAAAGTAGCCATTTCGAATCCATTGCAATGTGATTTGACGCTTGTTTATGAATAACGATTTACACACTATTTAAAGAGGAAAGAAACAAAGATTGCTACACCATCTATTATCTAAAGTTGTAATTAGTTTTGAAAACAAGTCTATTTGAAATTCTAGTCCTGCTCATAACACATACTGCTTGTTTCATCTTTCTATCTATTACTGTTTCATAGTCATTTAGGGAGTCCTTTCTGAAACACTCAGTACTTATAGTGTAGTTGCTATATTTAAAGCCCTGTAATATAATTCCGCGTAATCTTACAAAATGTTGTACCGCTTGTATTCAGATATGCATGAAATGTTACCAATTTGTTAAGTGTTCTAATCACATTGATATCTGATCTATAGCTAATGGAGTGCTGTTCTTGTATCTTTCCCTTTGGGATTGATCTCAGACTGTCACTTAAGGCCCGTTGTGTTACTCCAGTGTGAACATGACTAGATAGTACTAGAGTGCCTATATAATAAGAGTGGCGACAAGGGAAAATATTTGGCCCTATGCGTATGCGCGGCAGTCATTTTTCTACCAGAATCATCTCAAAGAAGGTTGCTGGGCAAATTAATATATCATTTCAAGAAGAACAAAAAGCATATGATTGTTATAATATGGATATATTCGGTATAGATGAATCATATAAACGCTCAATTACATGTGTAATTGATGAGGTAGATTGCATAACGCGCTAACTTAGATTGCGGGAAACGCCATGTTGTTAAAAAAAAGCTATTTACTTGAAAAGTCTTCAAATTTATACTGACAAAACACTAAAATAATAATAAATTAACATTTTAGAACACAAAATAAAACATGAATAAGCTATGTTTTCTTTTTAATCTAATATACACACGTTTTTCTCGAACACACAAAAAGTTCAAATGTTAATTCTACAGGAGCTAGGAAAAGACCGCCTCGGGTGGTAGAAAAGGTCTCTAAGCCAATCAGAAAGTGTTTCCCGTATGTCGCCACTCTTATTATATAGGCACTCTAGATAGTACTAGTCATTCTCGTATTCCAACAATATTTGTAATTTTTTTTTTATTCAATCAATAAAATGAAGAGAAAGGGTTATATTCTTTAGGATGTTTTCACAAGTGAAAATGCTAATCAAAATTTTAATTATCAGTGAATGGTTCAAATTTTGTTTGAAGTGGATCTCTGATCAGTACTTGCAAAAAATACCCCTTCTGTATTACTTTTAGAAGAGCAGAATTTAACACCCTTGGAATAGAAATTAATGCAAAATAGATTTTTCTTCTTTATCAACTAAAATTACAAATTAAAACCAGGGATAAGAGTTTCATTGTATTAAGAGAGAATAGAATAGAATCCTTCCCATTCGTTCTGTAAGTAGTTGATAAAAGTTTCGAAACGATGTTAAAAGGTTATTTTTTATAGGCTAAAAATACTTTTATTTTTCCATAGAGCAATGGTAGCCTGGTTGGAAGAGTAAGGGATTAGATATTGGAAGAATGCGGGTTCCAAATTGCATCCAACCAAAGACCTTCCTTATATGGGGGAGGATGCTCGTTATATCTGTCCTGGCCTCAAACGACTTCACTACAATTTGCACTCTTTTCACCTATATGGGTCATTCTTGTGAAATAGGAAAAATTGGCTTCTTAAAATTTTTTCAATCGAAGGTTTTAAAATTTTTTTTTTTTTGGCCTAATAATTTTCTACCATGTTCATTAAGTAAATTAAAAATATCAGCAATCTAAATTATTAACATTTTGTTAAGGAAAAAAATATTTCAAAATATTGGAAGGCAGGACAATGACGAGCCTGCCAGGACAATGATGAAAATAGAAAAATATATATAAATTTCTTGTTGAACATTTCATATGACCATGTATTTTTAATTCAGCTGATTAAGTACATAAATAAAATTACTAGGAACATGACACTTCAGGAAATTATGGATTCCCGAATATTTAAGTATTATTAGAAAGTAGGAACATTGTGGATAGCTATTACTGCAACTTTTATGCTTTTTTAACAGATTACGTGTTTTGCTGTGTGGTGTTAAATTACTGCAATCAATTCTCAGCTATTTTTGATCTGTAGTATTTCTTTTTGTATTTTTCCATTTGCCTTGTATATTTTTTAAATTTTTCTTTCAGTTTCTTTATACAAATGTAGGTTTGCTCTATCTCTTCTAACTTTTTTCATTAACTTTTTTTCTTAACATTATCATCTCTTGTTGTGTCTGGGTTTGAAGAACCTGAAAGTTGAATATCTATACCGCTTTCACTTGGTTTGGGTAGCCAATTCTATCGGATGACAATTTCTTGTTCGATAGAGTTTTGAATTTTCTTTCCTATTTTTATAATTCCCCTTTTCTGCCTCGAACTCATTTTAGCTATAGGCTTTACCACTTTTTTCTTCTTTTGGTTAACATATATTTCACATGCCTCTTCAATTTATCTTGTATCAAACGTTATGGATTTTTTTTTAATATGCTCCTGACGACGTTTCTCAGCTAACCTTTTCTTTAACAACCTTTCCTCATATGTTTGTTTCTTTTTACCACTCATATCTGTCCATATATTGTTTACAACTTATAAAAAAGAGCATGCGATAAAGGATATTTAGTAATATCTAGACATTTTTAGGTGCAATGACAAAACCATTATGTTTTAAATAAAAGAAACAAATAAGTTTCAAAATTTCAAGCCCATTATAAGGTATTTTACTATTAAAAAAAATTACAATGGATAATAAACAATCAAAAGTTAATTGTTAAAAGTAAAGAATATATTTGTCTTCAGTTAATAATTTAAATATTTATAAAATACTGAACACAAAACATCATTTTCCTGTCTTGACATCATTGACTTGGTATGTTAAAGGCAGGACAATGATGGCCAGGATAATGATGAAATAGGCTTGTTCAGGGCTTAATGGATGAACCCTTAAAAATTTCAGTTTGAATTTCACACACATTTAAGAAATATCTTTTATACACTTGATAATAAAAAAAAATTAAAAATTTACTACAAACATTTAATTTTTATCAAAGCCAGGAAAATGATCTTCAATAAACATAAACCTAGAACTCTGAACTTGTATGTGCTGACCAAAAAAAAAGTTGATAACTTTTCAAGATGGCAGTTATTTATTTAAATAATCTCAACCCCAGATTACTTGAAAAGTATTCTTCTAACTCAGTGCTGTCATCTATTAATTGCCCACATAATGATATCTGAGATGCCAGGAAAATGATGATATTACTTGGGACAATGGTTATTGAAGTTACTTTTGGAAATTTTTGCAATATTATTTCCATTATTGTAACTAATAACCTTTCAGATGTATAAAGAATCAGAATAAATTATTTACAAGAATATATAAATAAATATTAAAACCCTAATGAATGAAGAAATTGTAAAATTTCACTCAGGGACATGCCAGGACAATGATATTTGATATTTTAAAGTTTTAAAAATGTATAAAATAAAAAAATATGTCATTAATTTTCTAATTCTGTAGATTATAAAAGTGATCCTAAACTATTCTTGAAAGTTGACAAAATCTTCAGAGTGATAGAATTCTATAAATTTTGAAGGGACATGAATTTTGCCTATTTTGCAAGAATGACCCATATATCAATATTAAATCAACATAACGCAGGAAATTTGACACAAGTGATAATATTTATGATGGTTTTGTTAAGTAAAATTTAAGGAATTTTTGCATGGCATAACTCAGAACCACTGCTAAGTTCCAATCAATTTGTCTTTAATATTGGTACCAAAAATAATGCTTTGGGGGTAATTGCCATGCTTTTGACTGGTATTGCTTTCCTTGTGAGGATGCAATGATTTTTGCTATAACTATACAAATTAGTTATCTATGTTTACTAGTGTGAGCACAAGAACGTTGTTTGATTATTTTTTTATAACAATGCATATAATATTACCTAACAAATTCATAGTTTCGGTTTCAGTTAGTTTGATTGCCTTTCGTTGGTATGAATGCCTTTGAATTGTTTTGTGATCTTAATAACGTTGTCTAACTAAAGCTTTTTATTTTGTGTAGGTAGTCAATTAATGTCCTGGAGCGTCACAAGTGACTCTTCACCCAGGAAGGAATAGAACTTGGCTGAAACATCTGAGCTGGCACCCCACTCTCCAAACTTCTACACCACTACAACATGGTTTCGTTTCTGGAATCATCTTAAATAAACACAAAGGTAGGTATTTGAATTAACGTTGAACTGGGTAATACAATGGGGTATTTAACCTTCTGCATACAATGCCTTGAAATATCAATTTAACATATTGTTATGGGAAGTGGCCCAAGTGAAGCAGAATATGCAAAGTGCCTGAGCACCCAAGATTAGTGCTTTCCCCTAGGAGGCGTATCACCTTGTCACTCTATTTGACCATCTTCTTAGTATGGGCCATAGGGGGTTTAAAACTGCTCAAATAAGCTGTCCTTTATCTTTCTAAAACATGGCATTCCTCGACACAGATCCAGATTATACGGGTTCATGTAGCAAATTTTATGTGTGCCATTATGTTCTTAAATTTTTTTAAATCACGCTTTTCCATTCTAAACAATTAGCTGCTGGCTGCTACCAACTGTCTGGATACTGTTTTTACTCGGATCAGACGTGCTTTGCCTTCACTCCCAGCTTTCAGGTTGTGCTTTGTAATGATTCATGATTCTTTCTATTTTGTCAAATATCATAAATCTATTTAATTTATAGACTTGAAATAAATACGGATTTGATTTGTGATTATTATGCCTTGTAAAACCAAAGCTTGCTGATCAAAGCGGAAATTGAAGCAATTTTGTATCAAGATACTGATGAATCAGATTTTTTTTAATTGAATGATGATTCTAAAAGTACTGAAATGGTGAACTGTCTTAGGGATAGCAGTTTATATATAAAGTCCTCAAAGCATTTTTCGATACTCATTTGAAAGCGGTTCCTGAGGTCTTCAACTTCAAAAATTCATTTCCCTTTGCTGTACTGGAATTTCATAATTTCTAGTTCCATTATTTTAGATTTATCTCATTGCAGTCTTAGATTTTTTATGTACAAAATGCTCAAAATATATACAGAACAGAAGCACTCACATCCAGATGTTTTATGTCTATTTCATGTTCAAGCAAAGGCATGCTTTGGTGAGAGGAATTCACTACCACCACCTGGAGAATACAAGACCAAAATAACTCGTGCAACAGTGAATTGGATTCGTGCCTGTAAAGGGGCAAAAGAACTAAAGGTTCCCGCATTGATATTGGATTTGTTGCTTAAAGTTTTTCTACAGTTCTACACCCGAATCTAGAAGTACAACATTCATCTCAAAGCCAAACTAATACGAACAAACACTTTAAAAGAGTACAAACACCCTCACTTTGATCTAAGCAGTTGAATTTTAGAGCACCCATTGGAACTATCAGTCTTAGCCCCAAATGTGTCAAGAGATCTCATGTGAAACCCCGATGCACAAGACTCAGTTTGGATCATATTTTATTCTGATTGCTTAGGATATCAAGATCAAAGTGAATAGAAAACATTTCCTGAGCAGAGCACACGAAACCTTTTGAGTTGTCTTTCTTCAGAGCACATCTCTTCAAAATCTTATCGGTTTGACTCGTGTGCAGAAAAGGACAAGCCTTGTTACTGATTCAAGCGCGAGACCTTGTGTATCGGGTTCAGAGTGGAACGTTTTGGCCACAAAAGCACCCCTGAACACTGTATCCGAAGACACACCACGTAGATAAAATCGCCTGGAGAGTAGCATTTCACAGATGAAGCAAATGGGATCCGAAAGGAACAATTCAGCAGCGAAAAGCGAAAAACGGTCTCCTTTATCTCAAAACGGCACACGAACCCTTCAAATGATCCTACAGCCATTACAAATGTCTTCAAAATCAAATTATTTGAATAGTGAAGCTAAGAATCGAGTGATCATTTCAGCAACAAAAGGGTATGCATGCGACCAGTGTAGAACACATTTTAAAGAAATAAAACAACTGAAACGACATCAAGGACTCCACTCTCGAAAAAAGTCACATAAATGTGAAGTTTGCAGCAAAGTGTTTACGGATGTCTTGAATTTAAAACAGCACATGCGAGTGCATAGTGGTGAGAAACCTTTTGAGTGTGAGGTTTGCAAAAAAACCTTTACGCAGAAGAGCAGCTTAACAAACCACAGACGCATACATTCAGGTGAGAAACCTTTTTCTTGTGAAATTTGCAACACCGACTTTTCACAAGCTTCGACTTTACGAGCGCACAGGCGTATACACACAGAAGAGAGGCCGTATGTATGTGAAATATGCATGAGAAAGTTTTCACGCGCTTCATGTTTACGAAGACATAGGCTTATACACACTGTAAAGAAGACGTATGAGTGTAAAGTATGCATGCAAAAGTTTTCACATTCTTGGACCCTACAAACACATAGGCATGTAGACACTGAAGAGAGGCGGTACATATGTGAAATATGCATGCAAAGGTTTTCACGAGCTTCACACTTACAAAGACATAGGCGTATCCACACTGAAGAGAGGCGGTACATATGTGAAATATGCATGCAAAGGTTTTCACGAGCTTCGCACTTAAAAAGACATATGCGTATCCACACTGAAGAAAAGCCGTATATATGTGAAATATGCATGAAAAAGTTTTCACAATCTTCATCCTTACAAAGACATAGGCGTATACACACTGGAGAGAAGCCATATATATGTGAAATATGTATGAAAAAGTTTTCAGATTCTTCAACCTTACGAACACATATGCAGATACACACTGAGGAAAAGCCGTAAAAATGTGAAATATGCATGAAAAAATGTTCATGTTCTTGGACCTTACAACAACATAGACACATATCCATCTAAAACAAAAATAATATAAAGTGAAAATTGTTAGAAAACATTTGCAAGAAATGTACTTGTACCACCTATTTGCCATGAATACTTCACTATGCTTACTGTAAAGGAGAAATAAATTTAAAGTATCATTTTTTTATTTCTAGTTATTTTAACGAAGTAATCATATTTTACTCTTGTTTATTTACATCTTTTTTTTTTAAATTAAAATTAATTCGTAATAAACTTGTTTATACATGTATTTGCATGTCTTCATTTTAATTATTGTTTGTTACATTAAAAAATCCATTTCAGTAAAGCCAATGTATAAAATCCTGGACCTTAATTTCCTCCTAGTTAAAAGTTATCTGATACATAAAATCCACCAGAATGTTATAAAAAATCGACTTTACTTAGAAAACACACGCTGCGACCCAAATTATAATTATGATATTCTCACGAATAACGGCTGAGATAAAAATAAAGTCAATAAGAATCAATTCAGTTTCGTGTAATCTGTTAAAATTAAGCTTGAAAAATGACATATTTCACGCTGTGTCGTTTTTAATGAATAGGGGTCTCCTGATCGCTGACGCTCGTCAACCCCTGGTGATTGCTACGTAATCCCATTTGGTTTGCTTCACAAACACTCCTTTCGCAATCGTCTTGGTAAGGGTTGTTGGACCAGTGGCTATTTATCCCAATGTGCCGTATGAGGTGTGTTATTCTCTAAGCTTGTATTTCTGATTAAGATAGTTTGTTCTATAACTGATGTTCTGATAAAAACCTGTCTGGTTGAGAATTCTTGTAAATAAAGTGATAGGTTTTATCTAAATGAGATTTTCTTACTACGCAAAAAAAAAACCTGCATTAAACTAGGGATGCGACATCGACAGCAAAATATCGATGTTCAAAATTAAAACAACGATGTTGATAATACATCGCCCCAAAAACATGGATGTTTTAAAATTCAGTGCATAAACTCCCCCACCCCCCACCCCTTTTTTTTTCTCTTAAAACTGGTTTAGCAACTAGTGATGCTACAACGACAGCAAAACATCGATGTTTTAAAATTCAGTGTATTTAAACTTTTTTCCCCCATTTCTTTAAACTGGTTTAGCAACTAGTGATGCTACGACAGCAAAACATCGATGTTTTGAGACATCGAAGTTCAAAATTAAAACATCGATGTTGATAATGCATCGCCCCCAAACCATTGATGTTTTTAAAATTCCGTGTATTTAAACTTTTTTCCCCATTTCTTAAAACTGGTTTAGAAACTATTGTTGCGACATCGACAGCAAAACATCGATGTTAAAAATTAAAACATCGATGTTTTTAAAATTCAGTGTATTTAAACTTTTTCCCCCATTACTTAAGACTGGTTTAGCAACTAGCGATGCGACATCGGCTCCAATACATCGATGTTTTTTTATAAAACATCAATGTTTTGAAAACATTGATGTCGCATCCATACTTTTCAGACCCTTCACCCTTGGCTACTTTGGTCTAAAAGTATGTTCAATTTGCCGATTATGAAAATTATGCTACTTGGTTATATTTTAAATTTTTATTACGGTACTTTTTTCATTTAAAAATAAAATATCGACAGGAATAAAAGAGTCGATGTTACAAAAACATCGACTCCAATACATCGGTATTTTTAAAAAAAACATCGACATCGATGTCGCATCCCTACATCAAACAGGGTTATGGGCTTTGCCCAGCTCGAGTACGTTTAAACTAAAATGTTAAAACTAAATTAAGTTTTCCTCGAAATTTTAATAAGTTTGCTGCTCTAGTTTCACGATGGCGGAATTGTTTACGGCCATATTCACAAGTCTCGAGTTAACTCGAAAATCAGTTGATCCGCGAGTAAGAGTTAACTCGAGGATTATTAAAAACGGTATTCTCAAACGGCGTGTTAAGTGATCCGGGGATTAAAATGAGACGCTCGCTGTGATTGGCCTCTTCTCGATCACGTGATATTGTTTACATTATATTGGTTTCGACGGCCGAATCTATATTCATACTGATCAAGCACGTACTTCACCGTAGAGTTGATTCCAAATTATGATTCAATAGAACGCATGCGACATTTTAATTTGGATTTGGGAAAAGAAATGCAAAGGTTTTTAATTTCAAATTGGATTTTTATGGAAACCTAAATTTTGCAAGAAAGAATTGTACAAAATGTCTTGACAAATGAATCAAGACATTGTCTATTATCTTTGTACTTGTCAGTATGGGTGAGTGTTGGTGGTGTGAAAAGTAACTTGCATCGTCAATTTTCTTTAATTGTAATAAATCAACAGAATAATTTTTATTCTACGAAGAATTTGCATCTGCCATGGTCATATTCTACCTTTCCCTTTTAGCCGACGGAAGTGCCACCATCTATGTTTCCGCCAAGCTGCTTGTTTACATTTATTCAGCTATCTTTATTTCCATTTTTCTTTTGAATTTCAGTAAAAATATGTTTAAATTTTTCCATTTAAGCAATATTATGATGAGATCAGCTGCTATGCAGCAGGTGCTTCGTAATGACAGATCCAGTCCAGTCGTCGCAAGAATACTGTAATTGAGCATAGAATGAAATGTGTCATCCATTTTGTTTTTACAAAAGGATAGTACTGCGCATGCGTTAAATGTAACTCGCGAGTAAGAGTTACGCATGCGCAGTACTGCCTTTTCAGAGATACAAAATGGATGACACATTTCATTCTAAGCTAAATTATAGTTTTCTTGCGACGATTGGATTGGACGTATCATTACGGAGCACCTGTTACATAGCAGCTCATGTCCTCACTATAATATTGCTTATTTGGAAAATTTAAAACATAATTTTATTGAAATTCAAAAGAAAAATGAATATAAAGGTAGCAGCGTAATCTTGAACAAACAGCTTGGCGAAAAGTTAGATGGTGGCACCTCCGTCAACAAAGCCGGAGGGAGCGAACGGTAGAATATGACCATGGCAGATACAAATTCGTCGCAGAAAAAAAATTATTCTGTTGATTTATTACGAATGAAAGAAAATTGACCATGCAAGTTACTTTTCACGACACCAACACACACCCATACTGATAGTACAAAGGTAATCGGTTTACATACATCTGTCAAGACGTTGTGTACAATTCTTTCTTGCCAAATTTAGGTTTCCATAAAAATCCAATTTGAAATTAAATACCTTTGCATTTATTTTCTTTACCCAAACCTATATTTAAATGCTGTGTGAGTTCTATTGAATCACAATTTGGATTCAATTGTACGGCGAAGTACGTGCGTGATCAGTATGAATGCAGATTCGGGCGTTGTAACCAATGTAAACAATACCACGTGATCGTAAGGGGACCAATCACTGCGAGCGTCTTATTTTAATCCCCGGATCACTTAACACGCCGTTTGAGAATACCGTTCTTGATAATCCTCGAGTTAACTCTTACGGCCGTATTCACAAGTCCGAGTTAACTCGAGGATCAACGATAATCCGCGAGTTATCGAAAAAACCGTATTCACAAGTCCTGATCCGTGGTTTAAACTGCCGTTTCGGTGTTACATTTTGATCCTCCGAAATCGTCGAGTTAACTCGCGAGTTACATTTAACGCATGCGCAGTACCATCTTTTTGGAAAAACAAAATGGAGGACACATTTCATTCTGTGCTCAATTACAGTATTCTTCCGACGACTGGACTGGATCTGTCATTACGGAGTACCTGCTTCATAGCTCATCTGATCATCATAATATTGCTTAAGGGGACATAAATTGATCATTTTTCTGTACCATTTTCGACTCATCATAAATCAACAACCTTTACTCATTTTTGAATGGAATTTTGATAGGTTCTATAATAAAGTACTAACTTTAAAAAAAAGTGTTAAAATATTTTTAATTTAGGTAAAATATTTTTTTTTAAACAACATAAAATGTGAACACAAAAATAAAAATAATTAATTGGCTAACATCTTGCTTCCCGCAAGATAATTTTTGAAATATATACAGTAGAATCTAAATTTTGATGTCAAATTAAAGCTAAATGATACGTTTATACTGCAAACCTCAAAATTGAAAATTATCTAGTATTTCAATACTTAAAAAAAATTAAAATTTCATAAAAAATTTAAATTATTGAAATTTTTGTTTTTATCATGCTATATATTAAAATGTATGCATCTCATTAATATATTGGAGGTTCACAGAATTAAGATCCATAAGTAGAATATACATGTGAAATATTATAGTTCTACAATCATAACTTTTTTTGTAATATTGTGGGAAAGTCTAAAAATCAGAAATTGAGAAAATCAAGTTTGAAGATTGAATTTCTACTATGTAAAATATCATAAAAATCTAAGGGTTTAAAATGCTCCTGCTACATATGTAGGACCTTCTATTTCTGCCAAATGCTCATTTAAAGCTTTTTTTCCTCATTCTGTGAGCCCTACGGTCCTCTAGTGTTGATGACCTACATTTAATTTTTGCACTTTTCAAACACGACAAATCAGATTTTTTAGCAGTGGTGTATGCAAAATGTCCTACCTGCAGGCCAAGACATTTCAAAATGCTCAGACGACCTGCCATTCCATCATTAAAAATGACTAATGCTTCGTTTATTAAAAAGTTATCAACAGTTTTAGATGATCCGGATGTTTTCGGACAATACTTCCAAACAGTGGAATAAAAGGCTCATTAGCATTTTGTGTCTTGCCACCCAGACATTTTTTCAACATCTTGGGTGCTGATAGTTCTGCAAATGTAGGTTTAATTGCATCCATTACAGGTATTGGCACAGTTTTCTTGAGTATGTAGGAAACACTTGTGTCAAATTGGGATCTTTGATACTCGCACCATGACGTGGGACTGTCGGATTGTTTCCCTTGGGATTGCTGATTCCCATGAAAACGACGTTTCTTTCTGCGAAAATCACCAGATCTACGATCTGCTTTGCCAGACATTTTAGCAGGATTTATAAACAGACTATTTATATCAATAACAAAAAATCACAACGTCTTTCGAAAGCTAAGACAGAAGAGAGCACATGAAAGCAGCTAGCTGTTATTCTTGGATTGTTATTCATCTTTCAATCAAGTTATCTTGGTTAAAGTTATCAAGTTATCTTTCAATTGTTATTCTTGGAGTTGAACAATTCCTTCTCCCTGTTAAATAAATGTATTACATAGATCAGCAGAGTGGCTGAATATAAAATAATTACAAGGATACTTTCCATTCCGAAACCGAAACTAACTAAATTCAATTCACTATCACAAGGTCAGTCAGTATTGACATTTACGTTTTTTATTGCTGTAAGTGTAATTTTCGTCGGATTTCGATGCAGTTTGTTTTAAAATGCTCCCAACATTCCAAATTATTTTTTAAAAATACTTTTGAAAAATTTATTTTTTGAAGGGTAAAAGGTACTATGTCCCCTTAAATGGAAAAATTTAAACATATTTAATTGAAATTAAAAATGAAAATAAAGGTAGCTGCGTAAATCTCTTAAGCAAGCAGCTTAGCGAAAAGATAGATGGCGCCACCTCTGTCCTATAAGCCGGAGAGAGCGAACGGTAGAAAACGACCATGGCAGATACAAATTCGTCGTAGAATAAAGATTATTCTGTTGATTTATTACGATTGAAAGAAAATTGACAATGCAAGTTACTTTTCACGACACCAACACACACCCATACTGACAAGTACAAAGATAATCAGATTACATACATCTGTCAAGACATTGTGTACAATTCTTTCTTGCCAAATTTAGGTTTCCATAAAAATCCAATTTGAAATTAAATACCTTTGCATTTCTTTTCCCAAACCCATATTAAAATGCTGTGCGAGTCCTATTTATTCACAATTTGGAATCAATTCTACGGCGAAGTACGTGCTTTATCAGTATGAATGCATATTCGGGCATCGTAACGAATGTAAACAATATCGTGTGATCGTGAGGAGCCAATCACAGCGAGCGTCTCATTTTAATCCCCGGATCACTTAACACGCCGTTTGAGAATACCGTTTTTAGTACCGCCGGCTTAGTAGATCAATTTTTCGACATGCGGTTCGACTCTGAGGAAGAAACGATTGGAATTTACAGTAAGAAATTTGCAGAGCTGAAAAACAACAACAGATCAAAGATTCGGGTTCGAAATTCCAGAGCTTCTTGTATGCTTTTAACTCATACGAAGATTACCTCCGGAATATGATAACCTAGTCCAACATATGTACAGGTTCGTGGATGTAGCGTTTAAATTAAACAATGTTACCAAACTATTACTTACCGAAGCTGGAAGAATTGATTTAAAAAAAAAAAACAAGGAAAAATTGATTCAGTGATATGAAACGCCTATGCTTCAAAGAATAGAGCAATACATGCTGCACAGAAGAAAGAAGTGTGCTGGACCCTGATAAAAAGTCACGAAGATATGACGAAGCTTATCGTGTGTGACCGTATGGGTATTGTCACAAACCAGGACATACTGAAAGCCGATGTTTCAAGAAGAATAGACAGGTAAGAAATCAGCCAGAGATGAAAACGATGCGTTTTTTGCTAACATTGCACTTGCAACCCCTTCAACTAGTAAACATCTTGAGGAGTTCCTATTCGATTCGGCTTCTACTTCCCATTGCTGTAACCAAAAGAACTGGGTTTATAACTTCAAGCTGACCAAACCTGCGTCTGTTCTCGTTGGAGACCAAGATTGTACATCGAAAGTCCTTGGAGTAGGAGACATCGGCTTTGTAGTAAAAGACATTTTAGATAATATAAAAATTATTCTGAAGAATGTATTGTATATGCGTAGGGAATGCTCCTAATATGCTTAGAAACTTAATAGGTGGTTCTAATATAGATATTGCAGGCATGAAAGTTATTTGGGGTGACAATAAGATGATTGTATATACTAAAAATGATAATTATTTCTTTACTGTACCCTTAATTGATAAATTGTATGAAATAAGTGGATATCCTAAAATGTATAAAGAATCTGTTAATGTATCTGTAAATATTAGTACTGTGCACCCGATATTTGGTCATGTTAATGCTCCTCTGATAGAGCATATGAGTAGAAATAATTCCATAAACGGAATTGAAAATTTATGTTCTAAAGCTAAGGACAAAATTGAGGATGTTTGCTAAATTGCTAAATCCACTAAAGTGTCTTGAAAAACAAATGAGTACAAACGATGTACTACTAATATCCTACAAAGAGTTTATATGGATTTGTGGGGTCCTGCTCCAGTGAATTCTTTGGGTGGGGGAAAGTATTTTCTGTCAATCATAGATGACTATTCGCGTAAAGTTGAGGTTTACGTAATCAAAAGTAAAACTGAAGTTTTTAGCTGTTTTAAAAACTTATTTGGCTAAAGTAGAAAGGGAAACAAATAGCAAGTTGAAGTGTGTGAGAACTGATAATGCTCTCGACTTCGTGCACAGAGTTTGAGAAATTCCTAGGTGGAATTAGGAATTTAAACATGAGCGTACATCTACGTACACAAGTGAACAAAATGATGTCGCCGGAAAAATTTGATAGGATTGCCATGTAGGAGCAGTGGATTGCAACCACGTTTTTGCACGGAAGCCCTTATGGCATTTGTGCACAGCCGAAACCGGTGTGTACACAAACTAACAGACGGGTTGATTCCTATAGAAGTATGGAGTGATCACAAACCATCTGGGAAACATTTCGAAATATTCGAATACCTCGCTTTCGTACATATTCTTGTAGCTCTGTGGGAGAGCGTTAAAGAATCAATATGGTTTTCCAGAGTAATAAATGAACTAAATCTTATTCCCAATTCCATCGTACCAAAGCATTTTTATGATAATCAAGCAGCCTTATGTTTTGCTAAGAATACAGTGGAAAATTTTAAAACTAATCATATTGGGCGGGTGTTCGTTACAAATTTATTCCGCATTTAGTGGATGAAAATTCTGTTAAAATAACTAATATCGGAGCTAACAACAATCGAGCTGATTGTTTAACTAAACCTTTATTAATAAATAAATTTTGAGATGCTTTAAATAAAATTTTCCATAAATGATATGATTTTTATTTTGATAGCAACTGATTACAACTATTCTGATAGCCGATTGTTGGATCAGTGGCTATTTGTCCCAAAGTGCATCGGCAAATGTGCCGTATGGGGTGTGTTATTCTCTAAGTTTGTATTTCTGATTTAGACAGTTTGCTGTATAACTGATGTTCTGGTAAAAACCCCAGTTGGGTTGAACCTTCTTGTAAATAAAGTGATAGGTTTTATCTAAATGATATTTTCTTACATGCAAAAAACCTACACCAAACAAGTGTCATGTGAATGTGTTTTAGCTTCGCAAACTAACACATGAAATAAAGGCTTGCTTGCTGCGCAAGCTCAAATTCTAAGGAATCGGTCCCAACATGACACGGGCATGCCGTCTTATTTTTTCCCTAAATGAGAAAAAAAGTTATTTAATGAAATTAGTCCCAACAACAACATGACACTGGCATGTCGCTTCATTCCTTCCTTTAAAAAGAAAAATAAATTAATTAAGGGATCAGTCCCTTCACCACCCAACATGACACGGGCATGTCGCCTCATCCGTTCCCTAAAAGAGAAAAATAAATTATTTAAGGAATCAGTCCCACCACCTACATGACATGGGCATGTCGCCAATATTCTTTCCATGACAAAGAACATAAATTGTTTAAGGAATCAGACCCACCCGACATGACACGGGCATGTCGTCTAATTCCTTCCTTCTAAGAGAAAAAAAAATTAACAGGAACTGGCGCTTGGATGACCGTGAGGGAACAGGAACTGATCTTGATGTTCTAAGCTGTAATACACACATAAATTCAATGCAATATTTCCTTTATCTGCTAAAAGGAAGTGTGTCTGTAAGTAGCGTCCTGACTAACTGTGGCACTTTCAACAATGAAGTTTTGCACACAGGTAGTCCTAATGTTTTGCGAATTTCGTGTCCACCCCGAATTTGTCCCCCCTTTTTATTTAATTTATTCGAATTTAATTATTATTGTTTTCCTTAGAATTGCAACAGTATAAAGATATCACATATTCTAACTTTATTTTTCCCTTTAAATTTTCGAGGAACGATTTCAGCCGACGAACAAAACAAACAAACAGTTTTAACTGAAGTTCCATTGTTCTTTTTTCTATCTCCCGGATCGTTAAAGGGAGTAACAATTTTAGGGCTCCTAACAGGTCAATTTTGTCACTTTTGGTGAAATAAGTCTTCCTAAACGATTAGAAACGGGACTGCTTCTCAGCCTGAGTTGATCACGTAACATCCCGAATCTCGTTTCGCGCCCGGAGCCTATATTTCCCGTGAGCCTCGACCGAGGTACGGGTGATCCGAAAGACTGAAGGTGAAAAAAACTAGTTCCAAAGGTCAGTGGGTGGAACGAAAATATCAATTTCGTGGGGCTTCTTCTCTCCAGAACGGAAGAATGAAGGACGAAAAAAACTAATAAATTCATTTAAAAATGTTCTAGATTGAATTTTACAATTCGAGTGCGATAGAAAAATTGCAAAAAATTTGGTCTACCTGTATTCCAAATCTCATCGTAAGCGCTATAGATTCGTCAGGACAGTCCACACAAACACTTCCTTTTATAATAGTAGATTGTTCAAGCAGGTGTATAAGTTTAAGCTGTTGAAAGGTTGCTCGAACAGTGGATTGCAGTGCGAAAGTATTTCCTTGACTACATTCCTATAAAGAAGTCAAACATGATACAAAGACCAGGCTACATAAAAATTGTTCATTTACTTAGAAGAGAAACTATGAAGGCTGAGGGGACATTTGTCGTATTAAGTGCAAGTACATTTCATCGTGCGACCGAATTTTTTCAGAAAAAGGAACTCATACATAACTTTTATTCCCAACTTAAATTGCTGATATGAACAATTTTGGGTAAGATCTACAATTCAAAGAGGAATTCATTCGAGATATGAAGATGGATGAAATGGAAGATATATGTCTTCGGAAACTTGCCTCTGGCTGATATTGTGATTAGAGATAAAATTTCTAAAGCGCTACAGAATATGAAAGAGAAGGAAAGGAATTTCTTTTTTTCTAAAGGCTTAGAAGCATTACATTGCTAGTGTTAAATATCTTTTGAAGAAATCTTCCTTCAGTTCATCTCTCCTTAAAAGTTTATCATGTCTTGGTCCTCTTGAGACTCAGTGGTGAGAGTGTATGGCAAGTGTTAGAAGTTGCAAGAGCAATTCCATGGGATGTCCAGACAGACATACTACTGGATGAGTGGAAATTACTCCAAAAAGAATTTGAGTAAGAAGGATCTAGAATGAAGCCTATTGATGTTTACTGGAACCAGTTCTTTAGACTGCGAGACATTAGTGGTGTGGATCCTAAATACCCAGTAGTGTCAAAGCTAGTGAAGGCTACTCTGTCACTTTCTCATGGTAGTGCCGACATTGAACGTGGCTTCTCAGCCTCAGGAAGAGCTTTGACAGGAGAATCAATGTCAGAACGCACACTCAATGCATTGATGGCGGTTAAAAGTAGCTGGCCAAAATTTGACAATCAACCTTATTTGGTGCCAATCATATCAAAGCTAATGGATATGGGAAGTGCTGCATATAAAGCCTACAATGCCTATTTAGAAGATATAAAACGTAAGGCACAAGAAAAATTAGAGAAGGACAGGAAAGAAAAAGATAGACTGGAAGCAGAGAAAAAAAAAGGTAATAGAAGAAGACGAACGAAAACTTAAAATTATGCGTAAGGAAGAGAATGGGATATTGGACAGTGCTTCAAAATTATTAAAGGAAGCCAATGATAGGCGATAAAAAAAGGCGATTTTTTATTTTTTTGTTAATATTTTAAACTAGTGTACTTCTTAAATGAAGAAAATAAAAATATCCTTCACGATCAGATGACGAGAGCAACACTTGATCTGGCACCCCGCTCTCGATACTTCCACACCATTCAAACATGAGGACATTTGAGGCCACGACAAATTTAACCTGCACCAGCTCCGATGAGTACGACGGTTATTGGCTTGACCGATTTTCGAACTCGCAATCCTCTGATTACAAATCTGCTACTCTTTCAACTGGACTACACCTGCCCTATCTATATTTGAGATCGATAGAACAAAACCCGATATTCCTTATCCTAATAATTTGTATATAGTTGTCATATTAAAAGCCCTGTCATGTACTCCATGTAATCTTACCACGTGCTGTAGACCAACCGCTTGTACTCATACTGATGAAATGCCACCAATGTGATATGTTTTGTAATCACATTGATATCTGAAGTATAGCTAACGTGGTGCTGTCCTCCAATCTTTCCCTTTGGGATTGATCTCGGACCGTCACCAAGAGCCCATTTTTCCGTTTTCAGGGGTCTTTTCAAAATTATCTGGATCAATGTGAAGTGTTAGTTTTCAGTATACATGTATCATCTTAAAGTTACACCTTTCTATTTTATGGAATACTTTCAAATATAACGAATAGAAGTGAAGTAAAAGCGAATAGAGTTCTTTTATAAAGGTGTCGAATAGTTTCGTGATTTTCGATTGAATACGGTTCCCGAGTTCTCTCGTCCTGAGAATCGCTTTTACCTTTTCCAGTACGAAAACTTCATGACTGTTGAATCGTAAAACTTTATTTATTATTTATTACATTGTATTGTATTTTGATTAAAAAAATAATCGAAGCATTCTAAATGGATTTAGATAAGGAGCATTCGGATCCAGATTTTTACGTCCATCGCATGTTGAAGTAACGACGTATTTTGGTTTTCAGAATTCATCAACTCCGGAAGAAAGCAACATCGAAACAGCTCGTGCAGCAGTGAATTTGATTCGTGTCGGAAATAAGGACAAGAGAACAAGTTCCAGCATCGACGTTGGTTCTGTTGACCAAAGTTTTACTGCAAATTCAACTTCCCAATCGTGATGATTAAGAACGAAGACTGTCAATACTTCGAGAATAGCAGTGGAATTTCAGAGCACGGATCCACAAGGAACAACCCCAGAAGTAGCAAAGTTCGTACTGCAAAAGGATAGTAAGATAACTTAGAATGCCTGTTTCACAGGAGTTACTTTGATCTACGCCTCCTCCTGATGACATAGGCTGTCAAGATCGAAAAGAAGGAAATAATTTTCTGAGCTGACCATAGAAAAACAACATAGCCTTCGCATTTCTTTGACAAAACTCTCCTTAAAATCTTGTCGTTCAACAAGCGTGCAAAAAGGGACAGTACGTGTTTGGGATTCAGTGAAAAGACCATGCAGATTCGAAGGCTTAACACACGAAAACCCCACTCGACACAGATTCCGAAAACACACCCCGTAGAGAAAATGGTCGAGAGTGAAATATTTACAAACGAATCGAATGAGAGCCGAAACGAACAATCAGGTAGCAAAAAACGCTCTATTTTACCTCAACACATCACGCCGACCCTCGAAACCCACCCACATCCGTCAAAAATGCGTTTAAAATCAGATTCTTCGAATAGTGTAACAAGGGGACAGTATCTCTCCGAAAATTCAACGACAAATGGTTATGCATGCGACCATTGTGGAACAAGGTTTAGACTAAAACGACAACTGACCCAACATCAAGAACTAAAAGACTCCAAAAGAAAGACACGCCGATGTGAAATTTGCAGCAAACTGTTTCCAGGTAACTGGGAATTAGAGCAGCACATGGTTGTGCATAGTGGTGAGAAACCTTTCGAGTGTGAGGTGTGCAAAAAAACCTTTTCGCAGAAGAGCAGCTTAACAAACCACAGACTCGTCCATTCATGTGAGAAAACTTTTTCTTGTGAAATTTGTAACAAAAGCTTTTCGCAACTTGTGGGCTTGCGAATTCACAGACGTACACACACTGAAGAGAAGCGGTTTGAGTGTGAAGTATGCGAGAGAAGGTTTTTCCAAGCGTCCTACTTACGAACACATAGACGAACACACACTAAAGAGAAGCCGTATAGATGTGAACTATGCATGAAAAGGTTCTCACAAGCTTCTCACTTACGAACACATACTCGTGTACACAGTGGTGACAAACCATATGAGTGTGAAGTCTGCAAGAAAACCTTTTCGAAGAATTATAGTTTGACAAGGCACAAACGGGTTCATTCAGGTGAGAAACCGTTTCATTGTGAGATTTGTAAGAAAGCCTTTGCGAATAGTTCGAATTTACGAGTGCACAGACGTACACACACTAAAGAGAAACCGCATATGTGTGAGGTATGCAAGAGAAGGTTTACAACAGTTTCAGACCTAAAAAGACATCGCCTTATCCATCAACGACGGAAAGGAATTAAATGTGAAAAAAGCTAGAATATAGATTTTTGTCGGAAATATACTTGGCAACGGCATATAAAAGGATATATTTACGATTTCAATTTTTAGAAGGAGCTTTTTGTAGGAAAATACCATTTTCATGTATATTAAAACTGTTTTACATTATTTTAAATGGAGAAATCATTTTCAGTCGTTCCTAAATTGCCTTTAACCTGTATGATAACTTTCTCTTCTTAACCTGTATATTACTTTCTTTGTTGTCACCTGTGACTAGCATCTCAATTCAAATTTAGTGTGCTTGACGTTTTTGATCATGAATACATACTAGACATATATATCTTTCTTAATTAAATACATTAATTTTCAGATGAAATTGAATGGAATTTTTACCTGAAAATAAACTTCCAATATGTCATTGTTTTGATTACCCTTTGTTATAGAAAAACTGTTAAATAAAAACGGTTTTGTAGTTTTTTTAAACCATTTTCGGATACTTGTATTTTATTCTATTTTTGTATGTATAAAATAGGTTTTATATATTGAAATGGAAATTGATTTAGAGAAACTATTACAAATTAATGTGCTAAATTAAAACCAAAATACACACATTTCTTGTAATTTACGTGCCGTGTTATAAATATGAACTAGGGGGCCCGCCCCCTGCTCGCTAACGCTCGCCAACCCCCGGAGGATTGCTTCGCAATTCTCATTGGTTCGCTGCGCGAACCTATGCTCGCTTCGCTCGCATCAATGAAGACACGTGTACTAGCAGAAGGGATTGATTACAAAATATATTCCAAAAAATATTTTTCAAATCTAAATTTGTTGTATTACATAAAAGATATATACAGTACCTCTGGAATCAGAATTTAGATGAAAACTTTGAGCAAATTTTTACTCGCAATGTGAGCGCTGCTTTGGAAATTGAATACCCAGCATGTTGTTTGTGTGTACATTTCCCCAGTACTCGAGCCACCCATACACTTTTTGACTGAGTTTGTTGTCGAAAGTTGTAGTGCACGCGTCTTGTTGTACTATAATTGTTAGCCTTGAAAAGGACCGTTTTTTAAATAGCCCTGAAAAGATCCTCCGCTTTCTTAGATTTCTATTACAAACCGCAACAGCTCGTCTAAAATTCATTTTTTTTTTCAATAAAATTTCATCCGATAACGCTATAGATTCAAATGACTCGCGAGGCTCCTAGTAAACAAACAATCGCACAATGTTGCCAAAACGCGGTAACAAATAACGTCTTTTTTGCGTGCCACGTAAGAGAAATATATATATAGATTGTAAGCACTTGTTTGAAGGTAGCGGAAAAGGCTCTATTTAAATCAGTATAACAAATTAACATTTCGAAAGTACCCACAGCCATCACAAAGGTCTTTAAAATCAGATCTTTTGAATAGTGTATTAGGGGGGGGGGGATCCCTTCGAATATTCTGCGACAAGAATTTATGCATGCGGCCAGTGTGAAACACGTTTTAAAGAAATATGGCAACTGACCTAACACATTAAGGACTCCACTCTCAAACAAAGACACATCGGTATAACCTTTGCAGCAAAGTGTTTCCAGGAAACCCACATTTACAACGGCACATGCGAGTGCATAGTGGTGTGAAACTGTGAGTGCAGAGTGTTAAAAAAACATTTTCACAAGGTCAACTTAAAAAGTCACATGCGGAACCACTTGGGTCAGAAACCTTTCAGTTGTGAAATTTGTAACACAGGCTTTTCGGACCTTTCTATTTCACGAGTACACAGACGTATACACACTGAAGGGAAACCTCATATGCGTAAAGTATGCGAGAGAAGCCTTTTACAAGTTTTTCGAACTTAAAAAGACAGACTTCTCTATCGAAAAAGTAAAATAGTTAAAAAAAAAAACAGTGATAGAAAAAGAACTTGTGAGAAGTTTATTTGCAACGATAAAAAAAATAGGTAATTGGTAATTTTTAAAAAACACACATCGTACTAGAGCGATACAACGGGCTAATGTCGACGCAACGACATATAAAAGAACATTAATTATTTCCGTTTTTAAAGGGAATTTTTGTTAGACAATACTTTTTTCATGTGTTTTGTAAACTGTTTTATATAATTTTAAATGAACGAAACATGTTCAGTCGTTTCTAAATTTACTGTACATGGATTATATTCCAGCTCAGCTTCTCTGTTGACAGCAGCAGTTACTTCCACTTCAACTACTCCAGGGTCTAAAATATTATAAATTATGATTGTAATACTGGCAGTAATAGATGCATGTATTTGTTATTTGCAATGAAAACATGAGTGTCAGTTTTACCCTTACTCTATTGGGATGCTGGCAGATAAATATAAAGGTGTATCACGTGTGTATAAACTTTGCAGACAATCCCTGTTAAAGAGAATAATAATTTAAAATTTTAGTCTGACTATTTATACTTGTTTGCATCAGTTTCACAATTTGCAGAAAAAAGTGCCTATGAGTGCCATGAAAGTAAAAGCCATGAATAGCTAGTCATGGTTTCTACCATTTGATTCTTTCTTGCAGGCTTTTATTGTATTTATTTCATGCAGAGAAAAACAGAGTTACTTTCTAAACTCTTTCTCTTTTACTCTTAAAAAAATTGATCTAATAATTTCGTTGTCTAATCAATGGACTAGCCATCCTCGATTGACCATATACACAGTCCAGACACATAAATGTGACCACCGCCTACTTTCGACGTCAACGTGAAATAACTAATCATAAAAGGCAGGTGGCAGCATATTGCAGTGAAGCGTATATAAAGGATGTCCTAGGGCATCGGAAAGCATTTCAATCGTTGGCGTAATGCAGAAACACCAATCACAAAAGGCAGGTGGCAGCATATTGCAGTGGAGTGTATATAAAGGATGTCCTAGGGTATCGGAAAGCATTTCAATCGTTGGCGTAGTGCAGAAACGTAGCGATTTATCCGACGTCCAAAAGGGCATGATTATTGGCTTTCGGGTCAAGGGTGGAAGCATGTCGGAAACGGCTAATTTTGTGAACTGTTCGCGTGTCGTAATGGTAAAAGTATACCGTGCATGGCAAAATGGCACTATCTAAAATCAGCGGCGTGGCACATGTGATGCACCACGGGCTATAGATGACAGAGGCGAAAGAAGGCTACGGAGATGCGTTCGGGCGAATAGACATGCAACTGACCGCCCAGATGAACCAAGGGGCTACCAAGAGTGTATCCTCAACAACGGTTCAGCGAACGTTGCTGTGCATGGGCCTCCGCAGCAGACGCCTGGTTAATGCACCTATGCTGACTGCTGTTCATCGGCGACGAAGGCTGGAATTTGCGCGCCAGTACCGTAACTGGACGTCCACAGTGACGACAGGTGGCTTTTTCCGATCAATCACGTTTTATGCTCCATCGGACAAATGGACGTTGGCTTATACGGCGTGAAACGTCTGAAAGCAAACACCCTGCAACAATTACCGGAAGGATCCAGGCTGGAGGAGGGAGCATTATGGTTTGGGGAATGTTTTCCTGGCATTCACTGGGTGCACTCATCATTGTGGAAGGCACGATAGATCAGCACAAGTACGCATCTGTCCTTGCGGACCATGTCCACCCCTACATGCGAATTATTTTCCCTCAGAATGATGGCATCTACCAGCAGGACAATGCGAGGTGTCATACAGATCAAAGTGTATGTGCGTGGTTCGAATAGCACCAGGATGAGTTTACCGTACTCCCTGTACGGGCCAGCAAACTCACCGGATTTAAACCCATTCGAGAATCTGTGGGACCACCTCGATCGGGTTGTTCGCACCATGGATCCTCAACCGCGTAATCTAGCGTAGCTGGCCACGGCACTGGAGTCGGCATGGCTCAACATCCCAGTGAACGCCTTCAGAAACCTAATTGACTCTCTTCCTGCACGTCTCGTAGCGGTCCGCTCTGCCAAAGGTGGTTATTCTGGCCTTTGACAGGCGGTCACATTAACGTGACTGGACTGTGTAATAATATACTACTCAATTAACCTTTCGCTCCTATTTTTATGTCTTACATTTTTTCTCAAAATAGGCAAACTATGCATATGATTTATATTGGATTGTTATTGGTTAAGTAAAAAAATCGATATAAAACTATTTTTATGAATATGATAGTTTCTGCTGGATCGATGGATACTATAGATGAACCGTTATTAAAAAAACACAAGATAATAAAATAAGTTTTAATTTTTAAGGAAATAATTAAATATGATACGTACATCGATATGAGACTTCATTGATCCCGACATCGCAAAGTATTGGAGGCTGAATTGCATCCCGGACACAATATATTCTGTCCATCGCTTCAAAACAAATGAAATTATGCTGTGATCCCTGGCCAATCTTTCTAAGCTCGCCCTCACTTCTTTATAACTTTTCTTTAAGCTTTTAATTTTGTTCTTCACTTGGACAGCACTCTTCTGAAAGCCAAGTCTATTCAGCTCTTGGGCAATTCTATAATTATCACCGTCTCTTACACTTCCTGTGCCATCAAATTTTTGTTCGATCACATAGGTTCCAAAAGATTTATTTTAGCCTCTAGATCGGAAGGTTCCTGGTTCGAATCCTAGTCCGGGCATGGATGTTTGTAAGCGTATGGTGTAGAGGTGGCTGGTGCACCTTAAATCTGTCGTGGCCGAAAGTCCTCACGTTGGGTTGGTGTGGAAGTTCGGAGAGTGGGGTGCCAGCTCAGGTGTTGCTTCGTCATCTGACCGTGGTTCAAAATTACGAGGTGTTGTCCTAGGATCTTTCCCTTAAGAGATTGATCCAGGACCGTCGTCAATAGCCCGTTGTATTGCTCTAGTACGACGTTAACTAAAATTACCATTACCAAAAGATTTATTAGCGCAACTACCTCGGCATTTATCCGCCGATCGGAATAAATTTTTAAGTTTTTTTCTTGCGCTAACGCTCTCTATTTATTTCGATCGGATGTAAACAAAGCTCAAGGGATTGTGGGATACGAAATGCTGAAATCAACTCGCCCGTATCTCCTCGCTTTTCCCCCACGTAGAGAAAAAACCGGTTTAACTCTCCTTTTACCTGGGTATTTGGCTCAGTTCAGACCCAGGGGGTGAAGATATGAAATGCACGTGCACGGGGTTCACTTCGAAACGCGGGACGAAAAGAGTACGACGGGGTCCTGATGGGGTTTCACGTGAGTATTTCCTTAATTATTGTTTAATACATATTTGATTCAACGCTTTTGTACCAATCATTTGTAAACCACTATACACCTCCTTTCTTACTACTACTTCAGTTTCATTTTTTTTAGATGCTTTATAAACCTTGGTTGATCGATACTATAAGATATAATAAATTATAGTCAATAGTTTCATATTGTCATCTAATATCAATTTTAAAAACTGGAATTTTTAAATGTTTTTTGGGAGAAGTAGGGAGCTGCCTTGTTTTTGATTTTTTAGCACTTGAGCAGCAAAATGTGAATAATTTTTTTTGGAAATTTTTCACACCAAAATTCCTATCTGACTTTTTTGTTGTTGTTGTTAATCATGGTTAGAGATTTCAATCCGATCCGGCGCCGACCAACCGGTATAGTGGTTAAGGTGTTAGCCTCTAGATCGGAAGATACCTGGTTCGAATCCGGGTTCGGGCATGGATGTTTGTAAACGTATGGTGTAGAGGCGGCTGGTGCACCTTAAATCTGTCGTGGCCGAAAGTCCTCACGTTGGGTGGGTGTGGAAGTTTGGAGAGTGGGGTGCCAGCTCAGGTGTTGCTTCGTCATCTGATCGTGGTTCAAAATGACGAGGTGTTGTCCTCGGATCTTTTCCTTAAGGGACTGATCCCGGACCGTCGTGAATAGCCCGTTGTGTTGCTCTAGTACGACGTTAACTAAAATTACCATTACCGGAGTATCCGGCATCATCTAGCTACCTACACGATCCGACAAACCCGAAATTTTTTTTCAATAATCGATTATTCAAACCCAACTTTAAAGTCACATAATCGTTTATTAAGCAATCGATTGTGAATTAATAGATTTTATATTTTTCAATCATAAGTTTGGAGAATTCTAGCAAAACTACTAATAAAGTAACTGATCAACAATATTTTTTTAATAAAGAGGAATTAGAAAAGCAAATTCTACAAGAAAATGAAGATTATTGCGAAAAGACAAACTATAGAAAAGTAACAGATTTTGAGAAAATACTGAAAAAAGAAATGATTTCATGTATATGAAATGGAGTCAAAGGAAAATATTTGTCCGTTATGTACGACTACTTAATGACGGTTAAACCAACTAGTGTCGAAGCTGAGAGGGCCTTCTCGGCCGATGGTTGTATTTGCAGTTCATTGAGAAAAATAGGTTGGGGACGACACAATTAATATACGATTTGTTACCTTAGATCGTTCTTTCAATCTCAAAAGTGATTTTCATTACTATATAACTTCGATTTAAGCAATTAAGAAGAATTAAGAGTTCCCTTGTTTGTTATGTTGACCAAAAACTGCCAAAGGTTATATTTTTCTGTTAGTATGAGAGGTATTATTTAGGTATAATTATATATTATTAGTTATTATTATATATAATTAGTTAGGTATAATTTATGTCATTTGCTCAACGACATTAGAGATAGAGATTACTTAATTTTAGATAATATAAAAGTACTACGTATAAAACCAACTGATGTTTTTTGGTGTGGAAACTAGTAAGACTGATCATCAACAATCGTTTAATACTTTCTACTAGTAGTTACTATAATTAATTGCTGGTGATTGATTTCCTACCTATGGATAGGTATTAATAAAGTTGATTTTCTAATGCTAAAATAAATATTTTGTTCGACAATTTGGAATAATATCCTTTTTACGTTCTTTCACTCAGCCGATTTTGGAAAAATACATACTGGTTAGATAGACTTATTAATAAAGTACCTATCCGGCCGGATTGAAAATTTTTCCGGATTGCAATCCCTAATACTGGTACGTTAAAAGTTCTTGTAAAAAATGCAAGAAAATTTATTAAAAAAAATTGACTAATATTTTTGAATTAAACTTTTGAAGATACGAACCATGACTAGGTACCAGAATAGTCGTTCTCGTATTCAAAAATATTTGAACATTTTTTTTTATTTAGTCAAACATGAAATTGAAGAGAAAAGGTTATATTCTTTAAAATGTTTTCACAAATGAAAATGTAAATCAAAATTTTAATTCTACAGTGAATGGTTCAAAGTTTATATTTGAAGTGGATCTCTGATCAGTACTTGCAAAAATACCCTCTTCTGTATTAATTTTTAAAGAGCAGAATTTGACGACCTTGGAACAGAAATACAATTAATGCAACATATATTTTTCTTCTTTATCAACTAAATTAATTTTTAATGAAACCTGGGAAATACCAGAACCTAACTGATCTTAAGTTTCACAGTATTGAAGAGAAGGAATAGAATAATAGAATAATGCAATCCTTCCTGTCATGGCCCCAAACACCTTCATTACAATTTGCTCTCTTTTCAGATGTATTTCAACATTATTAAAGGAACACAAAGGAGGAAAATTGACGCGTCAATATTTTGAGCGTTTTAAGGGGTAATGTTAAGTAGAATTTAATGCATTTTTATATGGCATTATTCATTAAACCTCTGTTCCAATCAATTTGTATTCGATATGGGCATCAAATATCAATGTTAAAAATCTATTTTTCAAATGCTTTGTAGAAATTTTCATGCTTTTAACTTGTGTTGCTTTCCTTGCGAGGATGTAATGACTTTTGCTATAACTATACAAACTACAGGGTGTCCTAAAAGTTCCCGTGCTGAAGATTCGTGAATTTATTATACAAATTCAACAAACTTTACAACAATTATTTTTATGCTAGTGATAAAAAGCACTTTTGACATAACGTAGGAAAAAAATTTGGACTTACATTTATGATAAATGTTCAAAATTTCCGCCCTTTTCTTGGAAGCAAAGCTGAAGCCGTTTGCGCATATTTTTAGAAACGCTTTTCAAGATGCTGGGAGTGACTTCTTGTATCCTTTGAATTATCGCAATTTTAAGATCTCCTATTGTTTGGTGATTATTTTCATAAACTTTGTTCTTGAAATATCCCCACACAGAAAAAAAAATCAGGAATTTTTGTAGATCAGGGAACAGGTGGCCAAAGGTTTCTTGAGATGATTCGATCGCCCAAAAAATCTTGAAGCATGCCCGTGGTTTCATAATGTGTATGGCAGGTTGCAACGTCTTGTTGGAACCAAGAGTATCGTTCATTCACTTCTAATAATGCAACATATTGTTGAATAACTTGATATAGCGTATCTTGTTCTTCATTGCAAGATGAATTTATCACGCATTCAGAGGATTACGCTGATTGAGTCTTATTTTGAATGTAAATCATACGAAAGATGTAAATAATTTTGGCGACATAAATATCCAAATGATGCAATACGGAGTTAAGATACGCTATATCAAGTTATTCAACAATATGTTGCATTATTAGAAGTGAATGAACGATACTAACAAAATGACGTGGAACTTTATTATCACACAACTTGAGGGCGAATAAAATCAAACGATAAAAATTAAAGAGTCGATAAAACAATAAGCAGACGATAAAATTCAATAATTAAAAACAAACACAAGCAATAAATTTTTTTAAAGTTGGAGTACGGGAACTTTTAGGACACACTGTAGTTATCTAGGCTTACTAGTGTGAGCATAAGTCCGTTCGATTATTTTTTAATAACAATGCATATAGTATTACCGAACAAATTCATAGTTTCGGTTTCAGTTGTTAAAATCTATGAATGCCTTTGCATTGTTTTGTGATGTTAATACCGTTGTCGAACTGAAGCATTCTACTTTATGTAGGTAGTCAATTAACGTCGCACTGGAGCCACACAAGGGGTTATTTACCCAGGAAGGAACGGAAATTGACTGAAACACCCGAGCCTGGCACCCCACTCTCCAAACTTCTACATCACGCCAAAGTGATTGCGTTTCTAGAATCATCTTAAATAAACACAGAGGTTGGAATTTTAACTAACGTCACGCTGGAGTAACACTTGGAAAATAGACAAAGTTAAAATTTATGAGTTGTTTAATCACAGGTAAATATGGCGAAGTTTGAAGTAATAATGGAATTTATTTTTTCTTGGACACATAACTCATATCGAACCAATGTTAAAATCCTAATATATTGATATCCTTTGATATTGTTAACATGTACAAATTTTTCAAATGATTTGGGGAAACTTTTATTCTTTTGACAAGTGTTGCTTCCCTTTCTAGGATGTAATATGTGATTTTTGCTGGAGCTACAAACTAATTAATTACTTTACTAGCGTGAGCATAAGAACGTGATCGATTATTTTTTGATAACAATGCAATGTATTATGTACGAATTCTTAGTTACGGTTGAAGTTCGTAAAATGCATGAATGCTATAGCATTTCTTTTAATATTAATTCTGTACTCGAAATGCCCAGCTGAATAGAAAAAAGGATTTAATTTGGAATTTCTTACAGATCAAAACGCAAATAAAATTTTTAACAATTATCAAATTTTCTCCTGTTTTCAATTTTAAAAATAAACGAATCCTTAATTTTATTTAACTATGCCACTTTAAGTATAGTAGAAATTTTTATGTTTAACGTTTTGAAGATGCTCCTGAAAGGCTAGTGAAATATTCCTTTTGTAGTACATTAAGTGAATAGTATTAATTACTAACGAAGCTGAAGTATCTATATATATAATTCTCTTACGTGGCACGCAAGCCGACCAACCGGTATAGTGGTTAAGGTGTTAGCCTCTAGATCGGAAGGTTCCTGGTTCGAATCCGGGTCCGGGCATGGATGTTTGTAAACGTATGGTGTAGAGGCGGCTGGTGCACCTTAAATCTGTCGTGGCCGAAAGTCCTCACGTTGGGTTGGCGTGGAAGTTTGGAGAGTGGGGTGCCAGCTCAGGTGTTGCTTCGTCATCTGACCGTGGTTCAAAATGACGAGGTGTTGTCCTCGGATCTTTCCCTTAAGGGACTGATCCCGGACCGTCGTCAATAGCCCGTTGTGTTGCTCTAGTACGACGTTAACTAAAAAATTACCAATTACGTGGCACGCAAAAAAGACGTTTTTTGTTATCGCGTTTTGGCAACACTGTACGATTGATTGTATACCACGAAGTCTCGCGCATCAATTGAATTTATAGCGTTATCGGATGAAATTTTATTGAAAAAAAAAAAAGAATATTAGTCGAACTATTGCAGCTTATAAACGACATGCTGGGATTTCCAAGCAGCGCTCACATTTCGAATCAAAATTTGCTCAAAGTTGTCATTTGAATTCCAAATTGTTCGAGTTCTGAGTCTAGAGGTACTGTATAATTCTTCTGTTGTACAACAAATTTATTAGTGAAAAATGTTTTTTTTTTTTGGAATACATTTATTGAAAAAAAAAATCTTTATGAATGCGAGCGAAGCGAGCAAGGTTCGCACAGCGAACCAATGAGGATTGCAAAGTAATCCTCCGGGCGTCGGCTAGCGTTAACGAGTAGGGGGCGGGCCCCCAAATTATTAATGTTCCCGGAGGTTTTCTTAACACTAGGACCGTGGTAGCCGGTAGAAAGAGTAACCGACTATCAACCCAAGAGTCGCAAGTTCTAATCCAACCGAAGACTGTCATGTACAAAGAGAGATGGCGAACGTTAAATCTGTGGTAGCCTAAAATGTTCTGACGTTGGCATGGTGTGGAAGTTTATAATTTGGGGATCAACAGAAGTATCGACTCGTCATCTGACCATGGTTCAAAATTACGTGGTGTTATCCTTGGAATCCAATGGAATCGAACCTGTACAGACTACAACTCGCTTGCACTTAGCGTAGTGGTCATAAACGCTGGCAGTTATTTCTGGGATTTACGCCAGTAACCCGTTTTACTGAAATGCTATGTTAACGAACTACCTACCTTTGAATTTATATAAAACAGGAAGATTTAGTTGTAGGACGTAAAATAGTTGCACTTGAGAAATACTTTATGTTAATCTTCTGAGTGTGGGTTGTTCCGAAACACTACCGTAAGACAAATCAAAAACAATTGGAAACGAACTTAGGTTTGGTGAATTTAAAAATGTCAAATATATCTGGAACAAGCCAATTTTTATTCAAATGTGCTCCCCATATTAACGACAGTAAATCGATACAATAACACGGCAAACAAATGTATGTTAGAAGTAGAAATGTAATTAATTACGTCACACTGGAGCAACAAAACGGGCTATTAGTGTCAGCCCAAGATCAATCCCTAAGTGAAAGTCCCGAGGTCAAGATCTCGTAATTTTGAACCACTATCCGATGACGAGAACAACACCTGATCTGGCACACCACTCTCGAAACTTCCACACCATTCAAACATGAGGACACTTGAGGCCACGACAAATTTAATGTGCACCAGCTCCGATGAGTACGACGGTCTTTGGCTTGACCGATTTTCGAACTCGCAATCCTCTGATTACAAATCTGCTACTCTTCCAACTGGACTACAGCTGCCCTATCTATATTTGAGATCGATAGAACAAAACCCGATATTCCTTATGCTAATGATTTGTATATAGTTGTCATATTAAAAGCCCTGTCATATACTCCACGTAATCTTACCACGTGCTGTACCACAACCGCTTGTACTCAGACTGATGAAATGCCACCAATTTGATACGTTTTGTAATCCATTTATAACTGAAGTACAGCTAACGTGGTGCTGTCCTCCAATCTTTCCCTTTGGGATTGATCTCGGACTGTCACCAAGGGCTCGTTTTTTCGTTTTCAGGTGTCTTTTCAAAATTCTCTGGGTCAGTGTGAAGTGTTAGTTTTCAGTATACATGTATCATCTTAAAGTTACACCTTTCTGTATTATGGAATACTTCTTTCAAATTATAACGAATAGAAGTGAAGTAAAAGCGAACATAATTATTTTATGAGTTCTTCCCTGTGAATTCTCATGTTCTGAGAATCGCTTTTCTCTTTTACAGTACTAAAACTTCATGGCTATATAATGATAAAATTTAATTTAATTTAATTGTATTGGATTTTTATTTGGAAAACTAATCAAAACGTTCTAAACAACTTTAGATCAGGAGCATTCGGATCCAGGTTTTTTTTACATCCATCGCATGTTTAAGTAACGACATATTTTGGTTTTCAGAATTCATCAACTCCGGAAGAAAGCAAGACCATAACTGCTGGTGGAACAGTCAATTGAATTCGGGCTGGAAGTAGGGATAGAGAGACCAAAAGAGCGAAAGGTTCGAAGATGGACATGGGCTCTGTTGGAGGAAGATTTTCTATAGATCTACGCCTCAATTTATAATTACACCACTCGTTGCCAAACCAGACTATTAAGAACATACTCGGTGAACGCTACAAACTACCTCAATTTAAGAAAAGCAATGGAAATTTAGACCACGTAATGGAACTAGAAGTAGCAACTCCGGATATAGCAAGAGGTCGAAGATGAATGCCTAATGCACAAGGTTCAGTTAGGACCATGCTTCCTTCTGATTACGTAGGACATCAAGATCGAAGTGAATGGAAATAATTTTGTGAGCTGGCCATTGAAAACCTAGCAGGTCGTCGCCTTTCTTCGGTAGAAATCTCTTCAAAATCTTATCGTTCCAAAGTGTGCAAAAAAAAAAAAAGCCTTGGCGATTCCGTCATAAGACCCATCTGCATCCGTGGAAAGTGTAATCTACGAAAATACCACGAAGCACAGTATCCGAAAACACACACAGAAGAGAAAATGTTTCGACGTGAAATTTCAAACTTGGACAAAAAGAAACAAGCGAAAGGTGGACAAAGCCCTTTTTTGACTCGGCACTACAGAGAAACCGTTGACAAACAGTCGTCAAAAACGACAAAATCAAAGGCAGATTCTTCGAAAAGTATATTAAGGGGAAATAATCACACTGAAAATTCAGCGACAAAAAGTTATCCATGCGACGAGTGTGGAAAAGTTTTTAAATCGAAACGACAACTGACCCGACATCAAGGATTCCACTCAGGAATAAAGTTACATGAGTGCAAAATTTGCAGCAAAGGTTTCTCAAATAACTCCTATTTAGTAGTGCACATGCGAGTGCATAGTGGCGAGAAGCCGTTTGAGTGCAAAGTGTGCAAAAAAACATTTGCGCAGAAGGGGAATTTAGCACAGCACATGCGCATCCATTCAGGTGAGAAACCTTTTATCTGTGAAATCTGTAACAGAAGCTTTTCGGATCCTTCGAGTTTACGACTGCACAGACGTATACACACTGCAGAGAAGCCGCATATGTGTGAAATATGCATGAAAAGGTTCTCACAAGCTTCCCACTTACAAACACATACTCGTGTGCATAATGGTGAGAAACCATATGAATGTGAAGTCTGCAAGAAAACGTTTTCGAAGAAGTATAGTTTGACAAGGCACACGAGGGTCCATTCAGGTGAGAAACCTTTCAATTGTGAAATCTGTAACAGAGACTTTTCAGATTGTTGGACTTTACGAGAACACATACGTACACACACTGACGATAAACCGTTTACGTGTGAAGTATGCGATCGAAGCTTTTCACACGCTAAGACATTAAAAAAACATAGACATTTCCATCAGATAGCTGGAAAACATAAATAAACTGGAAAATGCTAGTAGGTATTAGCAATTTCGTTTTTGCTTATGGAAGGGATGTTTGATGGAAACTTTTTTATGTGATTTGTAACTTGATTTGAATTTATTTTATATCTATACCTAAAAAGACGTTAACCTTTTACATTTTTAGAACGGACTTTGTGTTAGAAAATGCTCTTTCCATGTCATTTGTAAACCGTTTTATAATTTTTTTAGTGAATAAAATATTTACAGTTGTCTGTACATTTCCCTTGACTCGGATTATAACTTGATATTCTAGTTTTTTTGCTGACACCTATGACTAGAGTATTACAGATGAAATTCAAATGATTTTATAACTAAAAAATCAACTTTCAAAATTTGGTTGTTTTTATTACTATTCTATGTATAAAAATGTTTCTTGCATTAAAAAAAATTTTTTTTAGCATTATTCAGATGTATCGCACCCCAGCATAAAAAGTGACACAAGTCAAAAAAATAAAAATTTTGATGTTATGTCATTGAAAAATATGTATGAGGCGCCCTAGCGTGTTACATTACTCTATTCTATAGAAGTTACCACTATAAATACTTACCTAAAATTTAAAAGAAGCTTTTACTGTTTCAATATGACTTTTAGAGTATCCTCTAAGTTGATGTTTCTCAAATTCTGCAAATTTGAGTTGCGTCACTTTTCTTGCCGGGGTGAGATATGATCCACAGAGAAAGAGAATCTCAGCGTCAGACTTTTCAAAGCCATGAGAAGTTTTTCCAAAAGCAGGTGGTGGATTTTTGACCGCAGTGCCCTGCCACACTCCCAATTTTTATATCCTATGTCAGCATAAATATCAATCAGCAGTTATATTCCTGCATTTCCCTTACGATGTTTGGAAATTAAGACAACGAATTTTCTTTCTGACCCCTTTTTAGGGTTGCTGTATTCGCTGAAACTCAAATAGTATATCAAATATGTATACATCAAACACGCATTCCTAGAGCACACTTATTTTATTTTATAGGTACTAGGGGGTCATAGTTTTCGTCTCAATTTCATCTCAATTCAACGTATTTTTCAACTCTTTTCGTCTCAATTTCAACGTATTTTTCAAACAGGGAGAGATAACTTCAACCAATAAACAGACAGATGTGCACCTGTTGTGCTTGGGGAGTAAGAGAATTGAGGGGGGGGGTAACTTCTGACGATGATTCAACGCAAAAGAGAAATGGGGGAAGTAAACACGTAAATTCAGGTCCTCTCCTGGGTCGCAAAGATTTTTTTTTCTTCTGGTCATTCCCTGTGTTGCTCCTCGCCTCAGGAAATGTTACAATTACTATTTTAAAAAAAACTAACCCGATAACATCATTGAAAAATTAAAAAAAACGACCCTATAACCGATAACCAGGAAAATAAAATGAGTATATAAGCGGTGCGCTTTAACACATGTCTCCCTATTAAGTTGTACGGGACTTTACAAAACTGACCATATAAGCGGGGTGACCATATAGCCGGTACTGACTGTATCAAGTAGAAATACCTACAGGATAAAACGTTTGAAATGTCCTTAATTAGTTATTTAATCTTCGATACACTAAATAGCCCGTTGTATGGCTCCAGTACAATAATAATTAAAATACTAGCCTACTATATGATCTTCAATACTTTTAGTTTTTATTCGATATCAGTAAAAACATTTTAAATTGGAACCGCGGTAGCTCAGTCAGTAGAGCGTCGGACTCGCATCAGAAGGGTTGTGGGTTCTGTTCTCGGCGGAGCCTGCAATTCTGATGATTGCGAGATCGGCGCTTCGACCTGGCTAAAGACCGTCGTGTTCACTAATGGTGACTGGGGCACGTTAAATAGGTCGTGGTCACAAAGTCCCCCATGTTCCCATACCAAATCAATACCTCTGGGGGTACCTGATCAGGGGGTTATCGGCCTCTGATTGGGATCTAAATTACGATATGTGTGAGTGAATGGATGTATGAAAGGGACCTTCCTGTAAAACGGATGTGTCATGTATGTCGAGCAAAGTCGGACTTCCTCCCAATGGGGCTCAATAACATGAAAGGCGCCCCCCCCCCTCGCCTCTTGCCGTCTTTGACGGGCCTGGCACCCCTCTGGTCTGCCAGTGTAGGCATGAGAAACAACAACATTTTAAATTTGATTTCCGAATTTCCATTTTCCGATCGTTTGTGAGCAAAAGTCGAAAGGAAATTATCCACATAAGCCTTTGGGCGACGGTTGCGATTTCGAAGCCAACCAAACACCGTCGTGTACAAAGGGGGCTGGTGCACGTTAAATCTGTCGCTGCATTGATACTCCTCACGTTGGCGTGGTGTGGAAGTTTCGAGAGTGGGTTGCCAGCTCAGGTGTTGCCTTTTCAAATGGCCATGGTTCAAAATTACGTGGTGTTGTCCTCTCATCTTTCCTGGGGTGTAAGCTCAGCTGTTGCCTCGTCATAAAACCATGGTTCGAAATTACCAACTGTTGTCCTCGGAACTTTCCCTTCGAGGGTTGATCCTTGAAAGTCGCCAAGGTAGATTCAGGAATTTCTACTGAAGACTTAGTCAGAGTATGCCTCCACCCTCGAAGATTGAATTTTGCCGTGCTTATGGTGAGAGCTTCTGAAATAAATTTCACGACTTCTCTTTCCGTATTGACACTACAGACGAAATTGTCAACGTAGAATGATTTCAATATCGTGTGAGCTGTTGCTTGCAGCTGGGGTGTAGCAGTTTCAAATGTAATTACAAAGATGCTCCTAATCAAAGAACGGACGGGAAGTGATTATAAAGACAACCCTCTTAAGTTGATATATTTTAGGTTGACTTTTCTGTCCATTTTTTCACTATAACTTTCATAAAAACTTCAAATATCGTCTATTGTTCTCTTGAACTTCAATCCGCAAAAAGGCTTTTCTGATATCTGATATATTACTCCGAACATCCCAAAGCGTAATCTATTCATTATTAACGGAAGAAGTTCGATACTATTTGGTCCTTTCTCAAGACAATCATTAATAGAAGGAGCATTCTTTTCTTTCACTGATTCATAAAACAGGGGTCTAACACTAGTCGTCGAATTTGTCTTGAAAACGGGATGATGAGATAAAAAAAATGTTATTTTGTTTCAGATTTCTGGTTCAAGGAAATGTCTTCAATAATATCTTCATTCCACCAATCTCTAAAGCTATCTTCATAATCATTCAACCTCCCTTTTCTTTCTAATGCTTTGACGCAGACGTTTCTCGGCTATCTTCCGACCATCTGGTAAAGTTGGATGATCTTTGATCCATGGCAAGCTGACAATATACCTACCTTCTCCGTTTTTCATAACTGTACGGAGAAAGTATTCCTCTGCAGCATCTTGAATCATTAACGTGTAACGTTAATAGAGTATTTAAACAACTCGTTTCCGTTTCTTGAGTTTTTCCCATAACCGTCCATCCTAGGAGTGTATTCATAGTTATCAAATCCGTTGATAAATCTTTAATTTCCTCAGTAAATAATTTCCCACAAAGGTCAGCTCCGATCAAAATATGAATTTAATTTCAATCCTTTTTGTATGAAGAAACCTCATCATTAACGGAAACATTACTCAAAAGTATTCCTGATAATTTTAATCTATTTATGATATCCGTGATTTTCCAATTTAGGAATGAAAGCACAAATCCTTTTTTGATCCATAACTTTTAATTCACAAGTGAAAGTTTTATTTATGTTACACAATTTAACAGAATATCTTTTATGTTTTCCCTTCCTTTCTAACCCGTCAAAAGGTCTATGATTAACAGTTTCTTCCCCTCGTGGGGTTTTGGGGCACCACAGCAATACAATTGGAATTGGACAACGCAGATTTTCTTTGAAAGTTATTTATTTAACTTAAAAGGTTTTCAATAACAAGTAAAGAAGTACACTGGATAATCGATGAACGAATGTTTATGAAGAAACAACGAGTTTCTATTCTCTAAGTTTGTCTTTTTATTTCGGGTTTGACTTCCCCGTAATCGCTGTTGAAATGAGAGCTAACACGTCCACCACCTTCCTCTGGGGCTTCTGTCGCTCGAGTCCCTTTGCGTCTCTTTTCGGGGGCATCCATCTCTCTTCTAGAATCCCCGTCGCTTCTTTTTCAAAATGACACCTCCCACACTCAAGGGGTGTTCAGCCGACCAGTCAGTATAGTGGTTAAGGTGTCGACCTCTGGATCGGAAGGTTCCGGGGTCAGGGCATGGATCTAAATTGTGGTGTTCTTTGTTAGGGGCAATGATGGTCCTCCCACTGAGGGCCCCTTCACAAGTGACCATCACTTCCGGCCTTGTAGTGGCCAAGAAGAAGTCCTTAGTGTCCGCCATTGGAAGTATTTGACCATCACTTCCGGCATTGTAGTGGCCAAGGAAAGAGTCCTGTGCCCGCCATTGGGAAGAGAAAAAACACTCAAGAGGTGTCAAATCCCCACACGTGCGAAGGGTCGTGGAACACGGTTAGACTGCGATCTGTGACAAACATCAGGTGTCAGGTGGAAATGTCGGATCAACAAGCCGACTCAGACAAATTCATTGCCTTCCGCGGCCTGAGTTATTTTCACACGTGGCTGTCGGCTCCCTCCCAGAAAAAAAAATCAACAAAAAACTTCTAAAAAAACCTGCAGGTTTCCTGCGTGAATTTCGGACGAAATTTCTGCAGGAAACCTGCAGTTTTTTGACTGATTGCCATGATGATGAATGACTGGTGGCGCCATCTGTTGCTAGAATAAGCAAACGCATTATTTTTATTTAAAAAAACAATTAACGCCGTACTAGAGCATCACAACGGACTGTTGATGATAGTCCGGGATCAATCCCCTAAGGGGAAGATTCGAGGACGTGATTTTGAATCACGGTCAGATGATGAGACTCGAACCCGCCCAGCAAAAAAAAATCAGCATCTTTCCTTCAAAAAAATATCTATTTTGAAGGTTTTTTGCAGATGAATGCAGGTTTTTTGAAGGCAGTTAGATAAGTGCAGATTTTACGCGGTGAAAATGCAGAGGTTTTGAAGGAATAATGGTTTCCTTCATTAGTACTGCAGTTTTTTGAAAAATAAATTTATAATTTTTTCAAATTAATTTTTACCTTCATAAAATCTGCAGTTTTTATAAAGGAAAAATGCAGTAAAAATGCCTTCATAAAATTCCTTCATAAAAACTGCAGTTTTTATGAAGGAATTTTTTATAAAAGCATTTTTCTTTCATAAAAACTGCAGTTTTTTTGAAGGAAAAATAAAGTTTGAAGTTTTGTTTCATAAAAAATGTAGTTTTTATGAAAACACTTATCAACTATTATGTTTTATTAAAATTAATATATATATATATATATATATATATATATATATATATATATATATTAAATATTTTCTTAAAAAAAAGTGAAAATTTTCCATAGTAAAAAAATTTCATTTATTGTCGATTATTTCATTTTTCAGTCCAATCATAAAATGTAACCTTGTATTTGATACTGCTAGCCAACATTCGATTAAAATCTTTATTTCAACGCATCTAATGTATTTCTCCAACATACCAAATATCTGAATTTGGTCTGTTATATTAACTCCCAACAAAATTAATAATTTGCATACATCTTGGAATTATAAAACTAATCTATAATGAATTTGTTGTATGAGATGTTAACATTTTATGAATATTTTCAATGCTAAAATTCAATTGTGAAGACAGGAAATTCCTATCACATACCAATAATATGTGATAAGTTTTTATATTATGCAATATATCAAATGTTTTCTTATTTTGTAAAAGTATTAAATCCCTCCAAACAAAATTTAAGTGGGTCTGGGACACATTGAAAAAAATTTTTTATTAATTAATTTAGAATTTTGAATTTTTTTGTACTGATTACCCATTTAACTAATAAGCGAAATCACAACACAAAATTTTTCCAAAAGTTTTCCTAAAATTTTAAATTAAAATTTCTTGAAAAAAAGAGTGGTCATTTTAAATTGTTAAAATTCAAAATATTCTTGTACAATTTTCAAAATTCTTGCAGTAAATTATTCACAAATGTATAAATTTTAATTTTGATTCAACAATTTCAAAAATATTAATTTAATAAAAAAATAAAAAATATTTGAATGGAAATTTTAAGGTACTTTTTTTAAGTCATATTTTTAAAAGTAAATATTTGTTTCAAATTTGCTGAATCAAAATTAAAGTATAATGTTTGAAAAAGATATATTCCAAATTTCAACCCCTAAATTTGATCGGTTTTCGACTTATAGCAGTTTGAATATAGGAAATCTTGAAAAAATGTAACATGGAGAAAAACGCATTTAAAGTTTCAAAGACAGATGTTGTTTCCATGACAACAACTGTCAAGAGTGTTAGATTTTCAGAACAAAAAGCACCACAAAAATTATTATATCTCTAGTTCTAATTAAGATAGAAATATGATTTAGACGTCTTTTTAAGCAGAAAAACACAGATAATTTCTTGAAATAATAAAAAGTGTTTCGAAAATTTGACGATTTTTGTGTTTCGGGCCCCTTTAAACTATTTTCAATTTATTCATAGTGAAAAAAAAACAAAGTCCAAAACAGAGAAAAAACAAACACTACTTTAATTCACCACGCTTAGATATGACTGTTACGGCCTAATGGATAACATGCTAAACTCCAGATCCTTGGTCCCGGGTTCGAGTCCAATCATCTGATCGTGATTCAAAGTTACGAGGTGTTGTCCTCGGTTCGTTCCCATGTTAATAGATCGTGAACCATTGTTAATAGCCCGTTGTGTTTCTCTAGGTCGACGTTATTCACACGAAATTCTTTTTTTTATGAATCCAAAATAATGTGTTTACTTATCTCACCAACAGATGGCGCCACCAGTCATTCATCGTCATGACAAACAGTCAAAAAACTGCAGGTTTCCTGCATGAATTTCGGACAAATTCCTGCAGGAAACCTGCAGTTTTTCGACTGGTTTCCATGATGATGGATGACTGGTGGCGCCATCTGGTGGTAAGATGAACAAACACGTTATTTTTTATTTAAAAATAATAATTTTGCGGTATTAACGTCATCCTAGAGTTACATCCACAACGGTCCGCGATCAATCTTTCAAGGGAAAGAACCGAAGACAACACCTCATAATTTTGTACCGCGTTCAGATGATGGGACTCGAACCCGGGACCAAGAGTTCAGTGTGCTATCCATTAGGCCGTAAGAGACATATCCAAATGTGGTGAATTAATGTAGTGTTTGCTTTTTCTCTGTTTTGGACTTCTGCTTTTTTTCACTAGAAACGCATTGAAAATGGCTTAAATTTTGTTTGGAGGGATTTTATACTTTTACGAAAAAAAGAAACCAGGTGATATATTGCATAATATAGAAACGTATCACATATTATTGGTATGTGATAGGAATTTCATGTCTTCATATTTGAATTTAGCATTGAAATTTTCTGAAAATGTTAGCATCTCATACAACAAATTCATTACAGATTAGTTTAATAATTCCAAGATTTATGCAAATGATTAATTTTGTTGGTAGTTAATATAACAGATTAAATTCAGATATTTGGTACGTTAGAGAAATACATTATATGCGTTGAAATAAATATTTTAATCGAGGGTTGGTCAGCAGTATCTATTTCCAAGGTTACTGTCGTATGACTGGGTATAGACGTGGAGTTAAATTAAGATACTACCGTTAGAGATTAATTTGGAATGAACGTTTGCGTTAATCGTGTTTAGTCTAAAAGGAATGATCGATAGTTGTACATTTGATGCGTAAGCAAAAATCCAAGCGTCCTTTTTTGTGTAGATAGTTTTTGCAGAATGAGAATCACCTAGGAATGAAAGAAAATCAACATACCTGGAAAGATGAGAGAAACTCCATTTTTAACTAAATCCTCTTTTTATTCAAATTATCTTTGGTCTCCAAGCCAATCTAGCGCGTTGGATGAAGGGCGGAAGGTATTAGAACATTAAAAAAAAAACGAAACAAAAAAAAAGGGGAATTTGAGGGAGAGAATAACGTTGAAAACACCGCGCGCGCGCGCGAATCAGGCGCGGTATTCAAGCGCATCAGGTTGTCGCCCTTTACCGGCGAATCCATAGTCGTTCTCAAGCGGGAGTCGGTTCTGGTGCGTGGGTGAATCAGGAAGGTGCGTAAGTGTCTATCCAAAATTGACGTTCCATCTCTTTATAGGTTCTGTTTTGAAGAGATGAGTTGAGAGAAAGCCTGCCTTCGTAATGTGCTCAGAAACGTTTGTTGCTTCACTGTCTTGTTTAGTTGCAGTTTTTCCTTCTCCCAACCCAAGAAGACGATCACTCTGGCATCTTAATGTGTTTGTTTTTCACAGTTCTTCGGCCAGGGAGCTTCCTCTCGCACCCGTACGCTGGGTTCAGCGACTTGTTAACGGCTTTTTGTGGGGGTTCTGCGTCCATTGCAGACCGAGATTGCAGGGGTTGTGTCCACGAGGTAGACGTACACTGACATACGTCAGTTATATTTAAAAAAAAAATTCGCAATGTCACAGTTACATTTTTTGGTGGGACTGAAAAATGAAGTAAACAGCAATAATTGCTGTTTTTACTATGGAAAATTTTCACTTTTTTTAAAGAAATTTTTTAAGATATATATATTAATTTTAATTAAACATATCAATTGATATTTTTTTTTCATAAAAACTGCAATTTTTATAAAGGAAAAATAAAGTTGGAAATATTATAAATTTAATTTAAAAAAAAACTGCAGTACTAATGAAGGAAAACATTATTCCTTCAAAACCTCTGCGTGAAATCTGCACTTGTCTAACTGCCTTCAAAAAACCTGCATTCACCTTCAAAATGGATCTTTTTTTGAAGGAAAGATGCTGATTTCTTTTGCTGGGCTCCCAGGAAAAAAAACTTTAAAAAAAAAAACCTACAGGTTTCCTGCATGAATTTCGGACAAAATTCCTCAGTTTTTGACTGGTTGTCATGATGATAAATGACTGGTGGCGCCATCTGGTGGTGGGATAAGCAAACGCATTATTTTTTATTTAAAAAAAAGAACTTCGTCGGACTAGAGCTACACCACAGGCTATTAACAACGGTACGCAATCAATCCTTAAATGGAAAGATTCGAGATCAACACCTCATAATTTTGAATCACGATCACTTGATGTGACTCGAACCCGGGAGCAAGGGATCTGGAGTTCAGTGTGCTATCCACTAAGCAGTAAGAGACATATCAATGAGTTGTGAATTTATGTAGTGTTTGCTTTTTCTCTGTTTTGGACTTGTGCTTTTTTTCACTAGGAATGCATTGAAAATTGTTTAAAATTTGTTTGGAGGGATTTAATGCTTTTACAAAATAAGCAACCAGGTGATATCTTGCAATATAAAAACCTATCACCCATTATTGGTATGTGATAGGAATTTCCTGTCTTCACATTTGAATTTAACATTGAAAATATTCTGAAAATGTTAACATCTCATACAACAAATTCATTACAGATTAGTTTTATAATTCCAAGATATTCAAATTATTATTTTTATTGGGAGTTAATATAACAGACTAAATTCAGATATTTGGGTATGTTAGATAAGTACAATATATGCGTTGAAATAAATATTTTAATCGAAGGTTGGGTAAGCAGTATCTAATTCCAAGGTTACATTTCATGGTGGGACTGAAAAATGAAATAAACTGCAACAATTTCTGTTTTTTTTTATGGAACCTGTTTACTTTTTTTAAAGAAATTATTTAAGTTATATATATTAATTTTTATTAAGCATATTAGTTGATAAACATATTAGTTGATAGTTGTTTTCATAAAAACTACATTTTTTATGAAAACAAAACTTTAACTTCAAACTTCATTTTTCCTTTAAAAAAACTGCAGTTTTTATGAAGGAAAAATGCCTTCATAAAATTCCTTCATTAAAACTGCAGTGTTTATGAAGGAATTTTTCAAAGGCATTTTTACTGCATTTTCCCTTTATAAAAACTGAAGTTTTTATATGAAAAATGAAGTTGGAAATATTATAAATTTAATTTCAGAAAAACTGCAGTACTAATGAAGGAAACCATTTTTCCTTCAAACCCTGTGCATTTTCACTGCGTAAAATCTGCACTTATCTAACTGCCTTAAAAAAAACTGCATTCATCTTCAAAAAAGATCTTTTTTTGAAGGAAAGATGCTGATTTTTTTTGCTGGGCTTCTGCAAGAAATTTAGTTATATATGATCATTGACTTCCAGTATCATAGATAGCCCTCACAAATTGGTTGCTATCATTTTCTGAAACCAGACAAGTAATGTTCGTAAAACACTTTCTTAAAACAAGAATTATTAGTCAAAGCCTTTGTGAATCCACTCAATTCTAAAATTTGTGCATCTTCACTGCTTGCCATATCGATTTTAAAGGATTAAATTCTATTTTATACATATTAAAAAACAAATAAAAAGCCTTTACACAAATATAAACCTAATTTTAGAAAATATTTTAATTCAATTATAAATTTTTTTTCAAAATATTTTAATTTCACGGTTGATTTTTAGTTAAAATTCATTCAATTTCATCTAAAAATTTCTATAATGAATTAATATAAAATTGAAGTAGAAGGTTAATTATACACGAATATATCTATTCATGAATAAAAACGTCTGAGAAACACTGAATTTAAGTATATACTAGTCATAAATCTTTAATAAGTCCTTTATTATGTCGTTGCAAGTACACATCCCACAAATCTGTTTTATAGTACTTTTAACGTTAACTAATTTTTCATGGATAAGTCTGTCTCATACTACATACATGAGTGTCTTGTATTTCAATACATGAAATCTGTTTTATACATATATAAATGGAATAAAATACATGTATCCAAATAAGGCTTTATAAAACTAAAACAGTTTTTATTTAAAGATCAAAGAATATTGCTTCTATCAAAGAGGTTATCAACAATTACATCTCGTAAGTTTATTTTAGTTACAATATCCATTCAATTTTATCTGCAAATTATGGTATATAACTAAGATGCAATTTAGTTAGGAGATGGTTAATGATATACGAATATGTCTAGCATGTATTCATGATCGAAAATGATAGGAAAATACTAAAATTGAATAGAGATGCTAGTCATAGGTGTCAGCAAAGAAAGTAGAGGGGAAAGTTATAATGCATGTCAAGGAAAATAAAGAAAAAACAGAAAATATTTTGAAAATTTAAATGATATAAAAAAATTACAAATGACATGAAAAAGATTTTTTATAACTAAAGGTTCCTTGTAAAAAATGGAAATCGCTTCCCACTAGTTTATTTTCTAGCACTTTTCGTTTTTAGTTTTTTTCCGTTTTGATGAATAAGATTATGTCTTCTGAAATTCGAAAGATCAGAAAACATTCTCATGCATACTTTACACATATACGGTTTTTCTTCAGTGTGTATACGTCTGTGCACTCGTAAACCCGAACAATCCGAAAAGCTCCTGTTACAAGTCTCACAATTAAAAGGTTTCTCACCTGAATGGACGCGTTTGTGACGCGTTAACTTATCCTTCTGCGAAAATGTTTTCTTGCAGACTTCACACTCATACGGCTTCTCGCCAGTGTGCACTCGACTGTGTTTTTGCAAGCGGGAAGCTCGCGAGAACCTGTTCATGCATATTTCACATACATACGGCTTCTCTTCAGTGTGCGTTCGTCTATGCATACGTAAATCTGCGAGTCGTAAAAATCCTCTGTTACACATTTCACAAGTAAAAGGTTTCTCACCGGAATGAATGCGTACATGCTTTGCTAAGTTGCCCTTCTGCGAAAATGTTCTTTTGCACACCTCGCACTCGAAAGGTTTCTCACCACTGTGCACTCGCATGTGCCGTCCTAATTTCCAGTCACTTGTAAACAATTTGCTGCAAACTTCACATTGATGCGACTTTGTTTCACAGTGGAAACCCTGATGTCGGTTCAGTTGTCGTTTATCTTTAAAACGGTTTCCACACTCGTCGCAGGCACAACCTTTTATGGCGGTAATCGTAACGTGATTTTTAACCCTCATTGCACTATCCAAAGAATTTGAATTTGAAGACATTTGCGAAGATTGTAGGGTCATGTGAAGGGTTGGTGTGTCATTCTGAGGTAGAAGAGACAGTTCTCTGCTTCTGGATTGTTCGTTTGGGATCACATTGCCTTTTTCTGGAAACGTTACACCTTTGGTCATTTTATCTACGTTGTGTGTCTTCGGATGCAGTGTTGAGTGGCGTTTTCGAGGATTAAAGCTTCCACTCTGCACGGATACAGGTGGTCTTGTCGACGAGTTACCATTACGACTTGTCCTTTTCTGCACACGTTTCGGTGGACAAGAGTTTGTAGAGATGTTCTCTGAAGAAAGGCGACACGAAAGGTTTCGTGTGCTCTGCTCAGGGAATGCTTTCTCTGCACTTAGATCTTGATATCCCAAGTTATCCGAATGAAACATGGTCCTAGCTGTGCCTTGTGCATCTGGAATTCGCATGAGATCTATTGACACATTTGGGGTTAAGACGGGTGGTTCCACTGTGACCTCTAAAATTCCACTGCTTTTATCAGAGTTGGGGTGTTTGTAGTGTTCGGATTGCGTGTTCGTATTAGTTGGGCTTTCAGATGAACTTTGGGCTTCCAGATTCTGGTGTTGATTAGTAGAAAAACTTTGACCAATCGATCCAACGTCGATGCTGGAACCTTTCGTTCTTTTGTTCCTCCTGTCCGTATTTCTGGCACGAATCCAATTTGCTTTTGCACGAGATGTGTTGGCGTTGTTTTCATGGAGAGTTGGTGAATTCCGATCGCCAAAGGACGCCGTTGCTTGAACGTGCGTTGGACGTAAACCATCTGGATCTGAGGGCTGCTCTTCTATATTCATTTGGACCTGTTTTATAATTTTATACAATTATTATCTAAGACTGCAATCAGATAAATCTAAAATCATAGAACTAGAAAGTATCAAATTCCAGTACTGCATAAGGAAATCAATTTTCAAAACGAAAGTCTAAGGCATCGTATTCAATTGAGTATCAAGAAACAATTGGACGCATTTTTATATAAATTTTATTCACTTATGGAATTCACTTTTATTCACAATGCGTTAAAGTTTAAATGAAGTATTTCATAATATGGGAAAATATAGTATTAAGATGATGTGTGTACACGCTCGAAATAATTTACAACAGTTCCCAGAAACAGAAAATAATAGTTACAATGTAAATATCGATGTGAAATCAGAAAAATTATTGAAATGGTCACAGTTCATCTGAGTGCAAGTGATTTAAGTGCAGAATTTTTAGTATTACTTTCGACAATATTAGAGGACTCTTACTAAAATCACTAAAGAACTCTTACTAACTCAACTAAATCATACGGAGAAGTAATGAGGTTTTTTTAATGTTGATAGATAGGTAAGTAGCTGACTAACATCGAATTGGAGTAACACAAGGGCTATTGGCCACCTAAGATGTGTTGTGGGTCCCTTTTTAGTTTATTTATTAAGGATTATTATCCTTGGTAACATCCAGCATAAACAGTAGGGTAACATCTCAACGTGATCGATTTTCATAGTGGTTAGATTTATCGTGTTTTGAATCCAAATGAATTTCAAATTGGGTGACCAAGGCCTACACTATCCCTGCTCAAAGCAAGGGGTGATGACTCAGTGACATAAATAATACATTAAACAATACTAGTGTACTTAGGGGAAAATGAAGAAAGTTAATTTTAACAAATAAGCACATTTAAGATTGATTCAACACTTACTAGAACATGCGGGTTATACGTATGACAATGTATATACAAAAAAAAAATCATAACATTCAGCATTATCAATAATTCACTCAAAACACTATGGATAAAAAAAAATCAATGGAGTGTGTCAAACGCGAGTGCTAATTTAAAGGATAAGATGGGGGCTGAACAAGCGACACCATATTTTTCTCAGAAGAAATGCAACTGGTGGATACGGCAATTTGAATAGAGAAAGAAACTTGAACTAGCCGATGAAATAAAAAGAAAGGAAGGTGAGCTAGCTCTGCTAGGGGTTTAATTGAAGTTAACTCTCTTAAATCATCAGAGCGGAAACCAAATGGTTAAAAGGAACCAGGAGGCTGAGCCCCCATAATTGTAGAACTTATGTTCAAGCAGAACACTATATTGGTTAATTTACACACATTTATTACAGTTACACGATTGGGACAGATATTAAAAGTTGAAGAAAACAGTAAATAACATCTGAGTAATACATCTTAACTTAATCTTTGCATCTTAACAGCATGACATCTTAATATATATGTTACCGCTAAAGTGCAGTAATCAGTTATTCTACAGATTATCTAGGTAATGTGCAGTTTAACTAGGGTAATCCGTTAAAATGCCAAAAATTGTTTAATTTCTCAAATTACCTAGATAATCTGCACATTACGTACAAGGTACTAGTTAAAGTGAAAAAAAATATCTTTGCTGGAACAAATCTGCAAATTACCTAGATAATCTGCACATTACCTACTAGGCACTCGTTAAAGTGAAAATAAGATATTTGCTGGAACAACAGCAACGTTTCTGTACGCTTAAATTAACATAATGTTATAAATTTATTTTTCGATATCTAAAGAAACAAGTTAATACAATCAACAAATTAGTTGATAGAATCAATCATCAATCAATTAAAAAACTGTAATAGAAAGAATCAAACGGTTAAAAATATTATTACAATTAAGGAAATTAACATAATGTTATTAGAATGTTAACGAATGTTAACATACATTCGTTAGTTCCTACAAATGCCATTTTTGAATTTTCTCTGCTGTATACTCGATTAGATGAAGAGGGGCAGTTCGTTTTTCCTCGAGACTGTACGTACATATTTAGAGTTTTAATGAAACCTACATCAAAAGTTTCACCTCTATTTCAAACTAGCAAAATGACCTGATATTTTGAAAGATTGTAACTTTACCTCAGGTCTATTTATGACTAAAGAGAATGACAATAAGCAACATGATACTTCTTCAGCTCTGGATATTCCGAATATAAAAAGAAACCCTTGAACTTAACTTCATCGTTGGATGTCGACCCTACAATGTGGGAGATGGCTAGATGAGAAATATTTTCTTTAGTGATGCAAATTAGAAATTTTGAATTATATGACATGCACGCTGGTGTTTCTCTAAATAAACTTTTAATAGTGTGGCCAGAGTATGAATTTTAGCATCGTTATGTTAAGGTGTAAATAAGTTAGGTCTAAGGAATGGTCTTTGCACTTGAATCGCGACTGAATTTAAACCAGTTACTTTAGTTTAAACTCTATAGCAGCCTCAAATCGCCCGATTTGTTTGATCCAGTTAATTGAAAACCAAGTCGAAGTACTTGGAGCACCGGAGCCTGAGCTCGTTACCCGGCCCAGACATTGAGGGCTCGACTGTTTATTTGGAGGCACGCTCTATGATCGATGCCATAAATAAATGGCTTGATGAAAGTCTCAGGGCCAAGCATGTACAGGCCCATTATGACATCGATGCCTAAAAAAATGACCGTTATTGTTGACGACGACTTAGTTAACGTCGTACTAGAGCACCACAACGGGCTATTGACGACGGTCCGGGATCAGTCCTTTAAGGAAAGATCCGAGGACAACACTTCGTAATTTTGAATCACGGTCAGATGACGAAGCAACACCTGAGCTGGCACCCCACTCTCCAAACTTCCACGCCAACCCAACGTGAGGACTTTCGGCCACGACAGATTTAAGGTGCACCAGCCGCCTCTACACCATACGTTTACAAACATCCATGCCCGGACCCGGATTCGAACCAGGAACCTTCTGATCTAGAGGCTAACACCTTAACCACTATACCGGTTGGTCGGCTGTATTTTTGTGACAAACATTCTTGTTTCCTAGAAAAGGCAGAACGACATAGCATTAGCATTCTTGGGGACTAGAAATGAAGAGCTAGAATAACTAATTTAAATCTAAGTAGTCACTATCACATCTTTTAAAAAAATTGGCTGAAACAGATAAAACTTCAGAATTATTTAAATGTTCTGAAACAAATTAACGCAAATATCACATTGGATTTTAATTTACTATCTAGGATTCAATTTTATGCAAAATCCAAAGGGTAAGTTATTTTCAGTGCAATTGTGTTTTGCATGTGGTATGCATTGTATTATATGTATGAGGTGCCCCAGCGTGTTATATAGAACATAAGAGACTAACCTAAAATTTAAAAGAGAAGCTTATACTATTTCAATACAAGTTTTATAGTATCCTTTAAGTTGAAGTTTCTCAAATTCTGCAATTGTGAGTCGTCACTTTTCTAGCCGGGGTGCGATATATCTTATTTGGTTATTTTGTTTCAGATTTTGAGTGCACCAGTCTTTAAAGTGAGAATAGTATTATTTATTTAGCATAGCAATGAAAATGACTTCTAAAAATCCTTTAAAGGTTCCTATTGTTCTGTCCTTGCCACATTGCAATGTGTTTTGGAATTTTTCTAGTTTTATTTGTAGTTTAGTGTGCATGGTTTTATTTCTAAACTTTTTTTTTTCAATTACAAATAAATTGTACATGAAATGAATATGATGAAAATATTGCGACTTTTTCTTTGTTACTGTTTTTATTTCCAGTTTCTCTTTCACTTATTTATTTTCTGTCATTGTTTAATATTTCATGTACATGTTTTATACATTCAGCATACCTTTATAATTTGAAGCAAAAAAGCATTGTAGTTTTTAAGTACTGATTTCATTTTGATGATAATTAGAGATGAAACTGTTTTTCGATGCTAGGGAATGTAAATAAATAACCACCAATGGGGAATAATAGTTTTATTCTTTCAAGTTCAGAAATATTTAATAGTGGTTCCCAAAGTGCAGTCCACAGACCGAAAACTTCTAAGAAAAAATTAGAGCATACCATTATTTTCTCCAATTATTCTATATTTCAAACTCTAAATTTTGGAATCTAAAACAAGTAGTAGATTCTAGTATTTATTGTTTGGGAACACCTTGAAGTTGCGAATGACATATTTAAATTACCTTACATTAAACCAAATATTGCTGAGCTAATTGCTATGAAGCATCCTTCATTGTTCAAATTAAGATTAATGTTTATATTTTAGAGTACTTAATATTATAATCGTATAAGTTTAAAAATTTTTATTTTAATTAATAAATAAGTGTGTATAATATTTAGTTTATTTTACATCAATAGTCTAGTTTTTTCTATTTGAAATTGTCTTCATTAATCTGAAAGTGAAATTAATAATCTATTAATATAAACTAAATATTTTACTTCATATTATTGCCCATTGAAAACACCCGTCATTTTATGGTAGTATGCAGGAAACAGATCTTTCAGGCACAATATTACAAAGCTGAAATCTCAAGTCTGATGTAATATCTGATGTTTCTGATTTGGACATGGATGTTCATACCGCTTCGAAATCCACTTAAAGCTGTAAGCTCCGGTCTATGCTTAGCCCTCTTGTAGCAAAAATAACTAGAAATGAACCACAGATACCTACGTGGATCTTAAAAGGAACTTGTAATCGCAACTCAACTTAAAAAGAACTGAAGTGGATTGACTATTGTTTGTGTCACGGCAATGTTGACTAGTTGCTTAGCGACGGCTTGGTTGTTCTTGTTTCTTATTAGAATTTTATTGTAATATAATCGTTTGCTGTAGCGGAGTTCTAACTTGCATTAATAAAGAATTACTATGAATAATCTTGGCTTATGCTGAGTTATAAATTGAATAATATGTAGAATTTACGCCTCTACAGAACTGAACAGTTAGTTCATTAAAATTATGACACAGATGAGTTGTTTAATTTGGAAGAATAAAATTTACTAATGGGGGCACTAACTGTACGAATGCAAAAACCTGAGAACAGCTCCTCTTAAAAATAAATAACTTCTTGTGTAATTTGGATCGACTCCTATATGTATTATTTCCATCTAAGTGTGCATAACTAAAAGTGGCAAATTTAATCTTCTATGAACTGTCCAATGATAAGGTTACTGAAAAAAGTTTTTAATTTAAACAAGAGCTGTAACCACAGAGTAAATGTGTCTATATCAGCTGCTAAATTTTTTCTCAGTACAAGACAGGCAAGTGCTTAGGACATAAAAATATACACCCTTGAAAGGAAATATACTTAAAGCTAAAATAGGATTAATATTTTTTCTAATGTAAAAATTATTATTAACTAGAGGCAAGAAAGGTAATCCAACGTGTTTCCATAGTTTCAGTCTTATAGTATCATTAACGATATCATTTCTATTTGATCTATTACTTAATTGAAATGAAAGCCCATTTTTTTCTGAAATATAAGAATCCATCACTGTAACCTTGAACAGGACATATTAAAAGTTTGCTTTGGTAGAAATGCTAAATACTAATCTGTAATTCAGAGTACTAGCTGAGAAACACTTTTCTATGAAGAAAGGTAGTATAGAATTTACAACTTAATGTTATGACAATTTTGATTATTAGTTGGAATTTGTGTTAAATCCCATATAAAAGTTTTTTTTAACAAAATGTTGTATTTTATTTGTGTAAAAAGATTTAATCGATCTTTAAATTTGTTCCAACCCTCCAAGTAGTTTTGACGAGATATCTCGTCGATAAGATCTGACCAATTTTGTTTTTGACGAGATATCTCGTCATTAAGTTACTGCGCATTTTTTTATGATGACGAGATCAAGATTTGGTCGGTTTTGTTCTAATGTCAAAATATCTCGTTCAACGAGATTTGGTCAGTTTTCTTTTAAGTGGACCAGTGCACAAAAATCTTTCAAAATTTCGACTATTTTTTATAAATTTAAATAAATGTTTATACAATTCTGTTTAAAATTATATATTATTCATGGAGATACGTTGAGTAGAAGCATTTTAAATAATTTTTAGAAAAATACCTTGTAAGTACCTGAAGTAAAGTCAGTGTTTCTTGAAGTGTGAAGTTTATTCTTCTTAAAACTTCTATATCTCAAAATGTGTATTTTTTTTTCTCCATAAGACACAATTTTTCAAAGTCTATTCAAGCAAGTGTAAAAATACAAGTGCAACATACTTGATGACATATTTTAACACGGGCATTTTTTTCAATGTGCTCAGAAAAATTGATTTTAATTGTTGAAAAGGGGGAAAATTGGTAATTTTCAAAAATAAAATAGGTATTAAGCTTTGGTTTCCTAAGAAAGTGGAGCCGTTATCTAACAGACGTGATACGTCATGATGCCGCGGGCATAACTAGGCGGCCGTCTAAACAAGAATCCTGAGCTATCAACTAAGACGGACAGAATATGTTGGGGAATGGGCAACACAGACTGTTGTCGTGGTTTATTTTATTCGAGAAACAAAACAAAGTGGTTTTTTATTTTCTAGTCCAAAGTTTCTAACTTCGGAATCGTTGAAGGTAGAGTGAAAATTTCAACAGATTTCAAATCAGCGTCAATTTCTACGCCAGATCGATATCAAAAACAGTTTTAGTATTCAATTATTTACCATTTGATTATTTATTAAATAATTAATTATTTATTTAAAGAAAATCACATTTAAGGTATCGATCTGGTGTCAAATGTTCCGTAGATTTCAAATCCGTTGAAATTTTCATTCTGTGTTTGACGATCCCGATTTTACAAAAACGAATTAATCAATGGCAGTCAAAAATGTTTATTTATTTTTCTCCTCTTCGCTCGAATTGTTTGGAGCAGGAAATGAAATCTGGCCGCTACAAGAGAAAAAACGTTCTCCAACTGTTTGAGACCGCTATGACGACAGTCATGGAAATGGCGGCTCCCATCATTTTCGTTACGCTCACAAACAACGCTCTCTAGGAAACCAACACCATGTGTTAGTAATGGTAATTTTAGTTAACGTCGTACTAGAGCAACACAACGGGCTATTGACGACGGTCCGGAATCAGTCCCTTAAGGGAAAGATTCGAGGACAACACCTCGTCAATTTGAACCACGGTCAGATGACGAAGCAACACCTGAGCTGGCACCCCACTCTCCAAACTTCCACGCCAACCCAACGTGAGGACTTTCGGCCACGACAGATTTAAGGTGCACCAGCCGCCTCTACACCATACGTTTACAAACATCCATGCCCGGACCCGGATTCGAACCAGGAACCTTCCGATCTAGAGGCTAACACCTTAACCACTATACCGGTTGGTCGGCACACCATGTGTTAGTATAAACAATTTAGTGACGTCACCCACCGATACATCACGGCTACGCTTTCTTAGGAAACCGAAGCTTAAGGAAGCACATATGCTTGGTTTTCATGGTCGTGCTGCCGCTCATAAGCCTTTGACCACAAAGTCCAACCGCGCTGCTCGTTTAATGTGGTACAAAGCACGTCGAAAGTGGACCGTAGATCAGTGGAAACGGGTTCTCTGGAGCGACGAATCAAAGTTCATCCTCTACAGTTCGGATGACAGGGTCTGGGTTTGGTGTCTGCCTGGAGAACGCTTCCAGCCAGAATGCATTGCGCCCACAGTAAAGTTCGGCGGAGGTGGAATTATGGTCTGGGGATTATTCTCCTGGTATGGACTGGGACCCTTGGTCCAAATTCATGGTAAGCTCCACGCCGAGGCCTACTGCACTATTTTGGATGACAGTTTTACGAGTAGGACCCATGTTACTTCCTGGACGACAACGCCAGCTAACATGCTGCGAGGTCCACCATGGATTGGTATGGTGACAATGGGGTTAACCGAATGGACTGGCCTGCCCAGACCTGAACCCTATCAAGAACCTCTAGGACGAGTTGGATTGCCGGAACTTTTCAAAATCGGTGAAGGAACTTGCATGTCTTCTCCAAGCCGAGTGGGCCGACCAACCGGTATAGTGGTTAAGGTGTTAGCCTCTAGATCGGAAGGTTCCTGGTTCGAATCCGGGTTCGGATGTTTGTAAGCGTATGGTGTAGAGGCGGCTGGTGCACCTTAAATCTGTCGTGGCCGAAAGTCCTCACGTTGGGTTGGCGTGGAAGTTTGGAGAGTGGGGTGCCAGGTCAGGTGTTGTTTCGTCATCTGACCGTGGTTCAAAATTACGAGGTGATGTCCTCGGATCTTTCCCGGACCGTCGTCAATAGCCCGTTGTGTTGCTCTAGTACGACGTTAACTAAAATTACCAATTACCAAGCCGAGTGGAAGAAAATACCACGAGCCGTCATACAAGGACTTGTGGAAAGCATGCCTCGGATGGTTGAGGCTGTAATTGACTCTCGTTGGAGGCTCTACCAACTATTGAATATGAATGCATTTTATTTTTATTTTCTATCAAGTGTCCAAATACGTATTGGTAGATAGTGTATGTATACACAGAGATTGGACGAAAATAGGAAAACGCCAAAAAAAACTTGTAACCTTGCCCAATATGGTGTAGGAAAACCATTGGCATTCAAAACAGCACTCTTCTCGGAATGGATCAATACAGTTCCTGTATGCTTACCAAGAGATTCTTGTACCATTCTTCCTGCAAAACGGTGGCAAGTTCAGATAGTGATCACGCACCATTATAGACCACGAATATTCAATAATATTGAGGTCTGGTGAATGTGGTGGTCAGGGGAAATGTGACAAATCACCCTCGTGCTCAGAAAACCTGTACGATGTGATTGGTCATTTATAAGTTAAAGGGGCCGGGTTGGAAGAGTAACGGAATACCATTCGGAGGGTTTCGATTCCGATGCAATCAAACACCGTCATGATATGGGGGTGGGGGGACGTCTTATCAGTGGTGGAATTTAATGGCATCACGTTGTCGTGGTTAGAAAGTTTTGATACTGGGGTGCCAATTAAGGTGTTGCTTTGACAGGTGACGAGTTTCAAAACTACAGGGTATGGCCCTCGGATCTTTCATTTGGGGTTCGATCTCGGATTGCCGCCAATAGCCTGGTGTGATGCTTCAGTGGGACATAAATTAACACCTACCTATCTTTATGTCTATCTGAAAAATCTATTAAACATTTTGTTATAAATCCCCTTAAGGATGCCCATTTTCCTGATTTGTTATGTAACAGGAACTCAACACGAATTCTGACGTTTTTTAATTGGGTTGGTGTGGAAGTTTGGAGAGAGGGGTGCCAGCTCAGGTGTTGCTTCGTCATCTGACCGTGGTTCAAAATTACGAAGTGCTGTCCTCGGATCTTTCCCTTGAGGGACTGATCCCGGACCGTCAATAGCCCGTTGTGTTGCTCTAGTACGACGTTAACTAAAAAAATGACAAATGAATGACGTTTTCTAGTACTAGATTAAATGAGGGAAATGATTCACCTTTGGAAGGCAGGAAGCAAAATAACGTCGCGCCTGTACAAAACATCGGGCTAATGGCAAAGTTCCACTATCATCCCCGAAGGATTCAACTGGAGAAATGATATTTACTGAAGTTCCATACCCCATGAAATGCTAAAACTAACTTCGGCTTAAACCTTTCAATATATGATAGTATTGGGGATGATCAGTTATATTTGTAGAATCTCCGTAGAACTAGTGCAATTTTTAAATCTTTCTTGACTGAAACCGAATCTACAAAGGACCTAAACAATTACAAAAATAGAAAATATTTCACTTTTATTTTACATTTCACACGATTGCAACACAATCAAGGTAATATTTAAACGTCTCACTGGAGCAATACAATTAAGATTAAAAATTGAAGTCGGGCACAGGGTTTACGAATCAAGGCCTTTTGAACCTCTGTTCAACGAAAAACAATAAGAAAATGGAAATTTGGAAAAGAAGTTTGAAGCCTTTTTAGATATTGAAGAAAAACTATTTGCATTGAATATCAATAATACCACATTTAGAACATTATACACGCATTAACCAATAGGCATAACTTCATATAAAATCAAACTATAAAACAATGATTTATATGGTCAATAGTATTATTTATTGAAAGCACATATATATATAGTTCAAACAAGTGCATAAATTTGGTGTAGTTAACACAAAAGACGAAAATTGCAGGAAAGTTTTTTACATTTTATTTTCCTGCATTTATACCGAAAATGTTTCGATTTTTTTTAACAATATCCATTCAAATGCAAAAAATTATTTTCAGTGCACATTAAATACAAATAAACAGCATGCATCCAAATAAGAATAACTAAAATCATAAAAATGTTTCATTAAAATTGTAAGTTGCAGTTTTCTACTAAAAAGTAATCAAAACCAATGACAATTGAATGTTAACTTTTTTTTAAAAATTCATGTCTTTTACATATTTATGAATGAAAATGAATAAACATTGAATTTGAATATACGGTAGTCAAGGTTGTCAGCAAAGGAACTAGAAGAGAAATTAGTAGAGGGAATGAAAATTTAAAACGAATGAAAAATTTCAACAGTTTAAAATATAAATACAGTTTACAAATCATAAAAGGTGATTGTCTAACAAAACATCCCTTCTAAAAATAAAATGGAAATATTTGCTCTTTTATGTCGTTACAAGTACATTTCTCGCAAATGTTTTCTGGCAATTTTCACTACATTTCACAAATATATATGGCTATTCTTCAGTGTGTATACGCATATGTTTTCCTAAGTGACAAGATTGTGAAAATGATTTCATGCATACTTCACACACATACGGCTTCTCTGCAGTATGTGTACGCATATGTTTTCGTAAACTACAAGCTTGTGAATACGATCTCATGCATACTTCACACGTATAGGGCTTCTCTCCAGTGTGTGTACGTCTGTGATCTCGTAAAATCGAAGCTCGTGAAAAGCTTGTGTTACAAATTTCACAAGAAAACAGTTTTTCCCCTGAATGTATGCGTCTGTGGTTTATTAAGCTGCTCTGCTGCGAAAAGGTTTTTTTGCAAACCTCGCACTCGAAAGGTTTTTCACCAGTATGCACTCGCATGTGCTGTTCTAATTTCCAGACATCTTTAAACACTTTGCAGCAAACTTCACATATATGTGACTTCAGTCCAGAGAGGAGTCCTTTATGTTGTTTAAATTCTTGATTTTCTTTAAAATGTTTACCACACCGGTCACATGAATACCCTTCTTTCGCTGAAATGAAAAGAGATGGTTCACATATATATGGCTTCTCTTCAGTGGGGCGACATTTATGTCTTCGTAAGTGAGTAGATTGCGAAAACGATCTCATGCATACTTCACACACATACGGCTTCTCTGCAGTGTGTGTACGCATATGTGTTCGTAAACTACAAGCTTGTGAATACGATCTCATGCATACTTCACACGTATAGGGCTTCTCTCCAGTGTGTGTACGTCTGTGATCTCGTAAAATCGAAGCTCGTGAAAAGCTTGTGTTACAAATTTCACAAGAAAACAGTTTTTCACCTGAATGTATGCGTCTGTGGTTTATTAAGCTGCTCTGCTGCGAAAAGGTTTTTTTGCAAACCTCGCACTCGAAAGGTTTTTCACCAGTATGCACTCGCATGTGCTGTTCTAATTTCCAGACATCTTTAAACACTTTGCAGCAAACTTCACATATATGTGACTTCAGTCCAGAGAGGAGTCCTTTATGTTGTTTAAATTGTTGATTTTCTTTAAAATGTTTACCACACTGGTGGCATGAATACCCTTCTTTCGCTGAAATGAAAGGAGATGGTTCACATATATATGGCTTCTCTTCAGTGGGGCAACATTTATGTCTTCGTAAGTGAGTAGATTGCGAAAACGATCTCATGCATACGTCACACATGTACGGCTTCTCTTCAGTGTGTGTACGCATATGTGTTTGTAAGCTCCAAGCTTGTGAAAACTTTTTCATGCATACTTCACACATATAGGGCTTCTCTCCAGTGTGTGTACGTCTGTGATCTCGTAAGATACAAGCTCTTGAAAAGCCTGTGTTGCAAATTTCACAAATAAACAGTTTCTCACCTGAATGTATGAGTTTGTGGTTTGATAAGCTGCTCTGCTGCGAAAAGGTTTTTTTGCAAACTTCGCACTCAAAAGGTTTTTCACCAGTATGCACACGCATGTGCTGTTCTAATTTCCAGACATCTGTAAACACTTTGCTGCAAACTTCACATTGATGTGACTTTATTTCAGAGTGGAGTCCTTGATGCCTTTTTAGTTGTTGCTTTTCTTTAAAACGATTTCCACACTGGTTGCATGCATACCCTTTATTTGTTGAAATGATTACGTGATTCTTAGATACACTATTCAAATAATTTGATTTTGAAGGCATTTGTGATGGCTGTAGGGTCATTTGAAGGGTTGGTGTTTCGTTTGGAAGTAAAACAGACAGTTTTTCACTGTTGGATTGCTCGTTTCGTATCACATTTTCTTTTTCTGGAAACTTTATACTCCTGGCCATTTTATCTACATGGGGTGTCTTCGGATGATGTGCCACGAGGCGTGTTCGAGGATTAAAGCTTTCACTCTGAAACAATACACGTGTGCTTTTACACGTGGTAAAAATTTGCTGTAACATAGGTTGCACAATAAGTAATCATAAAGCAGTGTAAATATTTCAGAAGATGATACAACCCTTATAATTTGAAATCTTTATTAAAAATTCAAGCTGCCAACAAATTAGGTAATCTACGTATTTGTAATATCTTTTTAACTTCCTCATTCATAAAAAACAAATCGTCATTTGTGTTCAGAGTGATACAATTTTTTTCCCTGAAGGGATACGCCCATTACACCTCCAAAGTCTGCATTACCTGTTTCTGTTTTTAAATTAAAAATGTTTACTAGTGGCACTTTTAGAGAGTTAATGTTACACATTCGTTATTTATGGAATTGCCTAACTGTATACAAATTATTAGGATAAGCAATACAGTAGTACCAGACATATTTAACATTTTAAAATTTGATACATTTTATTTCGTTTACAATTCTTATTACAGTACAATGTCCAAAATTAGGAATTCTATGGACCTCCGCCATTCTGGATTTCATATCATTTGTAGTTATTTTTTGTCAAAAATCCTAATCTAACCCCATGAGTCCGGAACACGTTTTCAAAACTAAACTAGCAGAAATATAAATAGGAATACTTTAAAAAAAGAAGAAAGAAAAAAAAGACTTTAATACAATGTAACAAATTTTACTTACAAATCTTTTAATTTTTCTGAGTGGTATTTACTCTGAACATGTCCGTTATTTTGCATTATTTCATCAATTTGGTGCAGGTTGAACTTTTGTTCGTTAAAAATTGCAGGTAGAAGAAGTGAAAAAAAAATGCTGGTATACAATATGTCCAAATTTAGGTCAATTCCAGATTTGGGACTTAGTACTGTAGTTTGTTTTACGATTACTTCAGGACAACTCACAATCAGACGATTAACAAAGTATTTGTTAAGTGCAACTATTTATGTCCTACACTAAATTTAACTTTGTAGTTATCTAAAAGAGATAGGTAGTTAATTGATGCCACACTTCAATACAACGGGCTATTAGCAACAATCTGATACAGAACTACCCAGTGTTTTGACCCCTGTGCTAAGTTGAAGCCTTCCTTTGGTGAAAAAAAGAATCATCAGAAAGAAAAAAAAAATGATGGCTGGAGATAAGGCTCAAGATGAACCACTGACATTGAGTAAAGAATTGAAAAGATCAATGTTGGAGTGCATTGACAGGTTTTTATCAAGAAATAGACACTTGCTGTAAAGACATGGAAATATATAACAGCTCGGTTTGCAGTTTTGGAGCCCAATAATCTGATTACAACTTCAGAAGACAAACTGCCATAGTTAATACAAAACTTAGTCGTAAACTATGATGAACTTTCTGAAGATGATATCCTTACAGATTTCACGACTAAGAAAACATCTACAAGTTCCCAAAGAACATTATATGGAATGGTCTTTGTTAAGATTTTTAGAGTTTGTTGTTGAATATGAACTTTCAGATTCTGTACCAAATCTAACTTTTTGTCATCTGACCGTGGTTCAAAATTATGTGGTGTTGTTCTTGGATTTCCCTTAGGGGATTGATCCCTGACCGTCATCAATAGCTCGTTGTTTTGCTTTAGAACGACGTTAATTAATTGCCAAATCTAACTTGTTAACGCTCCGTTGTCTAACTTTTCCACGTCTTTACAGCGAGTGTCTATTTCTTGATAAAAACCAGTCAATACACTCCAACATTGATCTTTTAAATTCTTTATTTAATGCCAGTGGTTCATCTTGAGCCTTATCTCCAGCCATAGTTTTTTTTTCTCTTTCTAATGAATCTTGTTAACGTTATGTGTTCCAGTAACATCATGTGAGGAGTTTTTCAAGCTTAAAATTAATCAAGAGTTATCTTACGTCCTCTATGAGTCAAGTTCAGCTCTCTGCATTAGCTATCTTGTCAAGTAAAAATAAAGTTGCGAAAGGAATTGATTTTGATGATGTGATTTCAAAATTTGCAGAGAACAAAGTTAGAAAAATACGTCTGTAAGTGCTTATTTCTCAATGCTAAGTAAATAAACCAGGAAATAACATTTGCAATTGTATTGTATTTTTTCTTTTAATAATTTCAGTGGGGGTGACAAAATAATTTCCGCACCGGGTACAACCTGACCTTGCTACACCACTGCATACAGGTTCGATTCTAGTGAATTCCAAGGATAACACCACGTAATTTTGAAACAGTCAGATGACCAGTTGACATGACAGCTGACCCCCACTCTCCAAACGTCAACACCATGCCAATGTGAGAACATTTGAGGCCACGAAAGATTTAACATGCACCATTCCTCTTTGCACACAATGATCTTCAGTTGGGTTGGAACTCGCAACTCTGCGGTTGATAGTCTGTTACTCTTCCAACCAGGCAATCACGGTCCAATTTTCAAGAACCTCCACAGTAAAATTAAATACTTCTGTTTCATTAGAATTAAATACTGATCACTTGAAGGACTGATATAAAAGGGATATTTCATATTAACGCTTGCAGGAACAACCTCAAAACATTAAACATGAATTTCAACTACACAAAAATGTGTCATAGTTAAAAAGAATTAAGAATATGTTTATATTTAAAATTGTAAACAAGAGTAAAATTGATAGACGTTAAAATTTTTATTTAATTCTGATCTGCAAGAAATTCCAAATTAAGTAATTTTTCCTTTTCCACTAGGCATTTAAATAGAATGCTCCATTTTGAGTACAGTATTAATATTAAAAGACAATGCAATAGCATTCATGCCCTTTTTACAAACTCAACCGTAACTATGAATTTGTAAGTTAATACATTGCATTGATATTAAAAAATAATCGATCACTTTATTTATATGCCCTTGGCTAGTAAGCATAAATACAGTACAAAGTGCTAAATCCGGAATCCTCCAGACCTCAGCAATTCCGGACTATTTGAATTTTTTTGTCAAAAAACCTTAATGTAACCCCCTTTCCACCCGTATGAATTTTACGATTGCAAATTTTCTAATTTTTCTGTGTGGTATTTACTTTGAACATGTCTGTTATTTTGCGCTGTTTCATCAATTAGGCCCAGGTTTAACTCCTTGTTCTTTAAAAATTGCCAGAAAGATGTAAAAAAGTGAGAAAAACAAAAAGTGGCGGTTAGCAAACCGTCTGAATTTGGGAATTTGTACCGTAATTAGTTTGTAGTTGCAAAAAAATCACATATAACATCCTTGCAAGGAAAGTAACATTTGTGAAAACCATAAAAAGTTTTCCCAAAGCATTAGAAAAATTTGTATTTGGCAAGAATATCAAACAGGATTTTTAGAATCATGATATTGGTTCTATATGAGTTATAAGTCAAGAAAAAATTCATTCAAATGTAACTTCAAATTTTGCTCATAAATTTTAACTTTGTCAATTTTCCAATAGTGTTACTCCAGTGTGACATTTATTAAAATACCTACCTCCTTTTTGTTTAACCCTCTGCATACGAAGACATCCCAAAGTTAAACATTTATTTTCCCTTCTTTTTTAGGCCTTCCAAGAAGAGGGTTGTTGTGGTTACGGTTGATTATATCTAGCCGTGGGAAATCAGATACTGCCAATTTTTAGACTAGTCATTCAAATTGAAATGAGAGATAGGGTTTTTAGCTTTAAAGCAAAGGAAATACGTAAACAAATTTGTTTAAATTTCCGTATTAAAACAATTTATAGCTATATAATTACACAATCTATTACATAATTCAAATTTAACTATCTACTTTGGCAATAACTGTTTCAATAACTAGACAAAAAAGTTTTGGGATGACACAAATTTTAAACTGAATTTTTCCTTGGTTTCCTTTATTTCAAGTCTATCAATTAAATAGATTTTAAGGCTAATAATATTTGCTAAAATAGGAAGTCTTGAAAAAAGACTTTTTTTTTTTTACAAGAACAGAATTACAAAGCATAACCTGAAAGTAGGGAGTGAAGATAAACCACGTCTGATCAAAATAAAAATACTGTACAGACTATTGATAGCAGCCAGCAGCTAATCATTTTAAATGGCAAAGCTTGAGAAAAAAATTAATGAACACAATAATATAATGGCGCATATAAAATTTGCCAAGTGAATCTTCATGAACAGGTTCTCTGTTGCAGAATGCCATGCTTTGGAAAGATATGGGACAACTTCCTTAAGTAGTTTTGACCCCCTATGGTCCATAAAAAAAGATAGTCAAGTAGTGACAAGGTGATAAGCCTCCAAGGGGAAACACTAATCTCAGGAGCTTTCCGTATTCTGCTACACCAGGCATTTGGGCCACTTCCCACAACAAGATATTAAATTGATATTTCGAAGCTTCGTATGCAGAAGGTTAAATACCCCATTGTGTTCCCCCAGTTCAAAGTTAATTCAAATACCTACCTTTGTGTTTATTTAAGATGATTCCGGAAACAGAATCATATTGGCGTAGTGTAGAGTGGGGTGCCAGGTCAGGTGTTTCAGCCAAGTTCTACTCTTTCCTGGGTGAATAGCTCGTTGTGTTGCTCCATCACAATATTAATTGACTACCTACACAAAGTAAAAGGCTTCAGTTCGACAACAGTATTAACGTCACAAAACAATCCAAAGGCATTCATACCAACTGAAACCGTAACTATGAATTTCTTCAGTAATATTATATGCTTTGTTATTAAAAAATAATCCAACAGCATTGTTATGCTCACACTAGTAAACAAAGATAACTAGTTTGTATAGTTATAGCGAAAATCATTGCATCCTCGCAAGGAAAGCAATACAAGTCAAAAGCATGAAAATTCCCCCATAGCCCCATATAAAAAATAGATATGAAACATTCATATTTAGTGCCAATATCAAACATAAATTGATTGGAACTTAGCAGTGGTTCTGAGTTATGCCATGTAGAAATTCATTACATTTTACTTGACATTGCCCTTTTGTTTTACTTAACATTACCCCTTAAAACCCTCATTATTATTAACATGTGTCAATTTTCTTCCTTTGTGTTCCTTTAATAACATTGAAATACAGCTGAAAAGAGTGCAAATTGTAGTGAGGGCGTTTGAGGACACAACAGATATAACATGCATCCTCCCCAGGGTACAGGAAGGTCTTTGGTTGCACCTATCTCACATTCTTTCAATATCTAATCCGTTACTCTTCCAACTGGGATAACGTTGCCCTTCATCGTATGGAAAAATAAAAGTATTTTGAAAATAACAATTTACTATAGTTTCTAAACATTTATCAACCACAATTAGTATCAACTACTTACAGAAAGAATCAGAAGTATAGGATTCTATTCTCTTTTAATACTATGAAACTTGAGAACAGTACTGTGCTTTCCCATTGTTTTATTAAAAGTAAGTTTCTATTCCAAGGGTGTTTAATTCTGCTCTTTTAAAAGTAATACAGAATGGGGTATTTTTTGCAAGTACTGATCCATTTCAAATAGGAGGGAGTGTCAATTAATAACACACATGTCAATTTTTAAGTAGGAAAATAATTAGTCAAAATGAAATTATTTTCTAAAAAGGGAACTAGAGGGTGCAATGCAAGATCTTGCGACTCCATGTACCGGTACCGTTCGTCAGTCACCGGTAAAATGGCGTTAGCGATTACATCGTCAACTGTGGAGGAGCAACAAGGTGTGATAAGATTACTTTTTGCAAAAGGAAAGAAAGGGATCACACTGGGGCAACACAACAGACTATTGGTGACTGCAGGATCAGTTCCAAAGGAGAAAAATCAAAGGACAACTTTTTTTGTTATTTGGAACCACAATGAGATGACTATAACATTACCCGAGGTGGAACACCACTCTCCAAACTTCTACACTATGCCATTACGATGATACAACAGAATTAAAATGAACCAGCCCCCACATGCACAAGTCTTTGGATGATCGAGTTTGGAACTCACAAACCCTAGTTGCTACTCCTAAAACTGGGCTACCGATGTGATGACTAAGTGATTGTGATGTAAATGTAAGCCCCGTGATGACTAAGTGATTATGTTGTGTAAATAAAATACAAGAAATGCGCATGGACAAGTATTCAGTCAATTACTGGAAAAGGTGATCAATGAATTACTCGTAACAATGCATACTAAGTATTACTTTGTATGCATTGTTACGAGTAATTCATTGATCACCTTTTCCAGTAATTGACTGAATACTTGTCCAGGCTCATCCCAAAAATTCACGAGGATGAAACAAGAACAGCGAAAAATGTGTTGATATTTAGATGCAACAATGGCAAGATAGGTCAAACTATAAACGAAGAAAAAACAGCAGACAAAACAAGCAAGAGGATAAATGCAGAAGCAATGAAATTTGTAGTGAGAAAAGAGTCTATAGAACCTCAATTAACACTAAATCTTAGTTCTGTAGATTAGGTGTTCTATAACCTACCCTAATAAAGTCCTCGGCTCACAACTGAAGAACGATTGACTCAGATCTGTATCAAAAGGTGGTTATTATACTGTGTGAAAAGGAAAGTTGAAATAAAAAAGAATCAAGGCAGGCTGTGTCAAAAAATAAATAAATAATTAATTTCAATGCTGATGGACAAAGGGGAAATACTTCCAAGGACTTTGATGGTGAAGTCAAAGTGACTGGATTCATGAAGGTACCTGGTAAAATGAAAACAAATATGGTATAAAAAGTACTTGGGATAAAAGTGCTACTTGCTGCATAATATGACACAAAATACATTTCAACGAGATGTGCTAAGCAGTTAGGATTGAATTATTTCTTTGATGATGTTGATTTTGTTAGGTAGGGTTAAACTTTGGAAACACTGGGAGAATGCAGTGACTAACTTTAGTTTAAATAATTAAGGCTAATGAATTCTTTAATATCATTGCAACATTTATTCACTTGTATAACAATATGTTACATACTTTAGCTAGTTTATTTTATTAACATTAGTAGTAAACACTATCATGTTAACTTGTATATACAATAGTTTGTTCCATGATTTTCTTTTACTAATTAAGTTTACTTCCCGTAAGTGTAAGTTTGTGCAAACAATCCTTAACCTATTCTAAGAAATATATTGGTAATCCTCAAAATATTTAAACTAAACAAGGATTAGAATTTTGGAAATAAATGAGCAAATAGAAGTGTTTTTCATTATTCTGAATTTTGAGATGATTATATTAAACTATGGAATACTAAAAAAATGGGACGTTATCTAATATTAATTACCTTTTGTGAACAATCCAGATCGCTTTGAGTAAGAAAGAAAGCGATAAATTCCGAATTTTAAGTTTCTTATCAGTGGTACAAACGAAGAGGGAAAATTTGAGCTTACCACGTTATGCTGCTAGGAATTTTTATTGTTGTTTTGCCAGCGACCAAAGCACTATGATTATTTTCTCTTTTTCGAAACAAATGAAACCAATCTAATTTAAAACATAAACGGCAAAATAACTTTCAAAATACGCGCATCAGTATATAAAAAATAAATAGAAATTGAAACAGATATCTTTAAACCGTACTACACACAGCTTGGGAAAACAAACACATATATTTTAGTGTTGCCAATATATAAGAAAGTAAAGTTCTTATTTTGTTTATGGTAATGGTAATTTTAGTTAACGTCGTACTAGAGCAACACAACGGGCTATTGACGACTGTCCGGGATCAGTCCCTCAAGGGAAAGAGCCGAGGACAACACCTCGTAATTTTGAACCACGGTCCGATGACAAAGCAACACCTGTGCTGGCACCCCACTCTCCAAACTTCCACACCAACCCAACGTGAGGACTTTCGGCCACGACAGATTTAAGGTGCACCAGCCACCTCTACACCATACGGTTACAAACATCCATGCCCGGACCCGGAATCTTCCGATCTAGAGTCTGACACCTAAACCACTATACCGGTTGGTCGGCTCTTATTTTGTTTAAGCACACCAGGTCAAGGCTAAACTTGATCGTAACCGTAGGTTGTACACAGCGGAATCCAGTTAAGCCCATAGACTTCTAATATAAGTAGACTGAGCATCGTTTTTGAGAAGAGTCGTTCTTTGAAAAAATACCTCAGGTTCCAAACGAAGCACTTAGAGCACTACCACCATATGACCCTTCGGTCAAACGCTCTGCAAAAAGACCTCGTGCTTTCGTGCAGCAAAATCTGCAGACTTACCTGCGGCGACCTAAACGTCAATGCGGCATGTTTCGTTTGGATCCTGATGTCTTTGACTTCAATTCCTAACTTTTTTTCCCCATGCAAAATTTTATTTTGCGAATCCTATATTGGATCATGACACTGTTGTCACTCGTAGATGATGAGTTTTTTTGGACTCGACTGGACCCTAATTGAATCACTAAAATACAATAGTTTTATTTCTCACTTTTTGACTTTATTTTGCTTTTATTAATTTAATATGAAATCTTTTTTCTACTTTTGTAATGGATCATCGAAGTTAGCCACCTCTGAATGCGGTCATAACTTGGATAATAATTGGTAATTTTTAGTTAACGTCGAACTAGAGCAAGACAACGGGCTATTGACGAAGGTCCGGGATCAGTCCTTTAAGAGAAATATCCGAGGACAACACCTCGTAATTTTGAACCACGGACAGATGACGAAGCAACACCTGAGCTGGCACCCCACTCTCCAAACTTCCACACCAACCCAACGTGAGGACTTTCGGCCACGACAGATTTAAGGTGCACCAGCCACCTCTACACCATACGGTTACAAACATCCATGCCCGGACCCGGAATCTTCCGATCTAGAGTCTGACACCTTAACCACTATACCGGTTGGTCGGCTCTTATTTTGTTTAAGCACACCAGGTCAAGGCTAAACTTGATCGTAACCGTAGGTTGTACACAGCGGAATCCAGTTAAGCCCATAGACTTCTAATATAAGTAGACTGAGCATCGTTTTTGAGAAGAGTCGTTCTTTGAAAAAATACCTCAGGTTCCAAACGAAGCACTTAGAGCACTACCACCATATGACCCTTCGGTCAAACGCTCTGCAAAAAGACCTCGTGCTTTCGTGCAGCAAAATCTGCAGACTTACCTGCGGCGACCTAAACGTCAATGCGGCATGTTTCGTTTGGTAATTTTTTTTTGGTAATTTTTTAGTTAACGTCGTACTAGAGCAACACAACGGGCTATTGACGACGGTCCGGGATCAGTCCCTGAAGGGAAAGATCCGAGGACAACACCTCGTAATTTTGAACCACGGTCAGATGACGAAGCAACACCTGAGCTGGCACCCCACTCTCCAAACTTCCACACCAACCCAACGTGAGAACTTTCGGCCACGACAAATTTAAGGTGCACCAGCCGCTTCTACACCATACGCTTACAAACATCCATGCCCGAACCCGGATTCGAACCATTAACCTTCCGATCTAGAGGCTAACACCTTAACCACTATACCGGTTGGTCGGCTGAATGCGGTCACAACTTGGAAGGGAAACCGACTGAATTGTTGATTTCCCTTAAGGAGGTGGCGCCATCTTTCGGAACTTCGTACAGCTGAAAACTTGTTTTAATTTCTCCAGCCAATTTAACTCATTTTTTTTTCTTTATAAATTTTTATTCAAAAACTAATTAAGTTGCAACTGTGTGTCCATATATGAATTTTGATTTCATCAAAGTGATAATGTAAATAACTCTTGACAATTTTTATGCTTTTAAGCATGTACAAAAGTTCTGTAAAGGATTTTTTTATATTGAATTTTTATTACTTATTGTGTGTGAAATCAATATTTAATAAATACAAAAGACAAATAAGAAGCAGTAAACAAATGAAATGTATTGTCACATTCATCACATTTTAAATGAACTAAAAGATATAGAAACAAAATTTATTGTCACATTCATCACATTTTAAATCAGCTGAAATGCATAGACACATGTAGCCATTCACTGACCCTTAAATATTGTAGTTTTATTATTAATGCTTCTGATTTTCTTAAGTTGAAATTTTTCTGTCATTTTTTTCCCCACATAATAAAATTTTATTTTTAAGTATTCAAATAAGACAGCTTTTATTAGTGAGAGCCTGTGATTTTCAAGAGGAGATTGGTCTAATGTGTGTTCATATAATGAATCAAAAATTGTATTAATTTCTTGCAAAGTTTGAATAATGAGCTGATGCATTACATTCTTTTTCATTAATTTTCCTTCAGCTTGTGCCACTCTAAAGTTTCTCTCTCCAAATTTGCAAATTTTTACAACATCAGGAGAAGGTCTAATTAATCCCCCCTTATCTTTTCGCCTCAAAAGAAGGCTTTCCTTAAATTGTGAATTACATTTCAAAGCCGATACACAGTCTGCACATTTAATTTTCCCCGCTAACTTTCTGACAACAAACCCAGAAATATATCCAACTACATCAGAGATGTAAAAAAAAAAAATTCTGAATATTGCTCCGAATATATTATTTTTTCTGAATTTTTTGTTGTAGTTGAAAAGTTATCACCATCATCATCACTCTGAGCATAAATGTAACTGATTTGACTAACATATTTATTCCTTGCAGAAGAAACATTTAAAATATGTGTATCATCAAGAATAATGCAGTTGGCATTATCCGATGTCATTATTTCATGATGACAAAGAAGTCGTATGTACGCAGCTTTAAGTTGCCTAGCTGTTGGATTGTTATTGTATCCACCTTTACTTCTAATTGCACTAAAAAATAGTTCTATGTGATCCTGAGAAAGCTTGTAAGCTATTAAAAATTTCATTAAAGGATATTTACCTCCACATAGCCATAATATATAAGCATTGTATATATATAAGCATATTGTATATATATAACCATAATATATAAGCATTGTACACTTTTAATACATGTTAAGAATCCCCAAAACCTCATTTTTCTATTGCTGGAGAGAAGAGAATCACCATCAGCTGAAACTTTAAGTCTTCTTATATACATTTCAGCTTGACTTAAAAAGTTAAAAAATGAATTTTCATTAGATGGTTTAAAAGGGGATTTAAAACCTTTACTTAATACATTTTTAGAATTTAATAAGTCAAACAGATTATTGAAAATTTTAAGACATTTTACAGTTGGTGAAACACTTTGAAATTCGCTAAGCTTAAGATCGTAACACAAGTATAATCTAAAGAATTGGCAACACTCAAACTTAAAACTTGAGTTGCCAATTTGATTCATTTTTTCACTCTGCCATTCAATGTGTCGCCTTTGCAGCTTATTTGTTGCATGAAGGCCATAGTTTTCTTGGTGGTCAAACAGGTTAACAATACAATCCCATTTAATCATTCCTATATTTTCATCAAAAATGGAGCCTTTACTGGCCAAAGTGTTTCGTACCAACTAAAGCATATGACACGAATCTAATATAATATATATGTTTTGATTGGTTATAGGGTGAGGAAAAGTATTATTGAGGCTTTCAGCATTAATGCTAGACCCAAGATGGCAATATTAGTGCTCAGCCCATCAAACGTTAATCATACTATAGTAATACCAATTTGATGTAATCTACATAATGCCTCTTTTATCAAATTAGCTCTTTCCTAAGCATTTAATCCATTAATTAAAAAGTATGCAATGGGAACCTTCCAATTCCCATTCAGCGAATTAACCATAAATGTTAATGCTTCCTTTGCATGAGGCATTTCATCATCATCAACAGATGCACCCAAATCTACAAAGCCACAAAACTTTCCATTGTCCCATTCTATATGAGATCTTATGGATCTTTATCAATGATTAAACCACAAATTAGGCTTTTGTGATTTTTCTTTGCTTCCTCAGCTTTAGCAACAAGAGCTGAAAATGCTTCTGCTGTAAATCCAGGGGAGCCATTCACACCTTGATACCATTTTCTTAGAGTGGCAGGATGAGGCAAGTTACAACAAAAGGTCTTGCGCACATAGTTGTATGCTTTAGCAGAATAAAAGTTCAGCGTTAAGGCAAATGCACGCAATTGTGGTGAATATTTTTCTTTGCTTTTCCCCATGTCCACTCTTTTAAGTAGCTCGGCTGCAGAACCACTGAGAGAAAGCTAAAATTGTGTAAAAATATATAAGTATATATTATATGATAATAAAAATTATAATTGTAATTAACAAATAAAATGTTCAATAAAATAAGTAACAATATACTGAACAGTCTTAACACCAATGCTTTGTTACGGAGTACTCTTTAAGATCACAGAAAATTGCTTTTATGTACCAAGAAATATAAAAAAATTGAACAAATTTATTACTAACACAGTGAGTTAACATCATGCCTTCAATATCAATGAGCTCTATGCCTAATAATGTGTACAAGGGAAAAAAAGGAAAATAGTGGAAGCTGTAGGAAATAATCTGCATATTTGTAGGAGAGAGAGAGAGAGACGACACAAATAAAAATTTCCCACAAAATAAGAATCAGTTAAAAGTGTCCAGTTCAACCACAAAATGTCTAGCAAAACAGCTATAAATATTTGAAGCAGAAAAAACGAATACGGAGAGCAGATGATTCATAAATCACTTGTGATTAATATTACTCTTTCCTGTTTACGTATTCTCATCAGTTTATTTGTGTGATGCAATTCTTTTCATGATATGCATTGGGGGCTTAGCATGTAGGTCAATTTTAGGCCTCTTAGGAGTCAAAATTTTCAAAATCCTTTCTTAGTGCACCTTTGCAGTATGACAACCACCCTGGAAAATTTCAGCTTCCTAGGCCTTTTCTTCAGATACAGCATGGAATTTGGATTATATAATATACTAGGGGGCTCCGCCCCCTGCTCGCTTACGCTCGCCAACCCCCGGGGATTGCTGCGCAATCCCATATGGTTTGCTTCGCAAACCAACACTCCTTTCACAGATGTCATTTGGTTTGCTTCGCAAACCAACATTCCTTTCACAGAGTGAAACAATCTGAATAATTCGTATTATGCTGATTTCACTTTCCGGTACATGACGTCACAGCGAGGGCTTCGCGCCCTGCTCGCTTACACTCGCCGACCCCGGGGATTGCTACGCAATCCCGTTTGGTTTGCTTTCTCAAACCAATACTTCTTTCGCAATTGATTTCACTTTTTTTTGCTTTAACACTTAATGCACCCTAAACTAATAGCCGCATCAGTAAAAAATCTTCTGTATCTTGTTCCCTGTACAATTTTAAGTAAACAGTGTTAATATCAAAACTTTACGATTGTACTTTGTCGGTAAACTGTCTTGAGAACAGAGGGAAAAAAGCGAGCCTTTTTCCTCGCCAAATAAAAAGAAATCGTTTTTATGGCAATTGTTGCTACGATAAATTTGATATCTGGCAAACCCGATAGTAGAAAATGCAACCCACTGCTGTTTGCGGAACCAGCTATGCGAACTGAAAAATACGAAATTTGTGTCACCAACTTTTGATTGCATCGAATTTATTTATGAACCAATTTTAAAAATAATTGTACCGTAAGAAAGAGTACATTGTGAGGTATACTGCAATATTTTTAAAATTAAAAACTAACAGTAATACTATATAGATATGACCATTTTAGTTTTGTATCGGAAGTTACGATCTGAAAGTTCCGAAAATTGTATGACCTACTTTTAATTGCATCGATTTTGTTTATTAACCAATTTGAAAAATAATTGTACCATAAGAAAGAGTGTAATGTAGTGTATTCAGTGATGTTCTCAAATTTAAAAAATAATGGTTTTTGCCGTAGACATAACGGTTTTAACAAAACGTAGCGAAAATATCCGAAGATTCCGAATTTTGTATCACGAACTTTTGATCGCATCCAATTTAATTATTAACCGATTTCAAAAATAATAGTACCGTAAGAAAGAGTATATTCTGAGGTATACTGCGATATTTTAAAAATTAAAAACTAATAGTAATTAGATATAGATACGGCAGTTTTAAAAAAAAGTAACAAAAATGTCCCGATTTTTCCCGAATTTCAAAAAAATATTATCAAGAACCACATTTAAATTTCAAAAAAAACTCAACGAGCTGCAAAAATTTACGTTGAGAGGTACTCTTAAAAAAAAACTCACGACTAAAGACTGAAATTTTGAATGTGTTTTGCTCACTCGCGGAAGAAATTTCACTTCTTCAACTTTAACACTTAATAAAACCTAAACTAATAGCCGCATCGGAAAAAAATCTTAATAATTATCCAGGGAATACGATGAAGAACAAAGCATGTTAATTTCATATTTTTCCGATCAGTACTTTCTCGGGAAACCGTCTAAGAATGGAGCTAAACAACAAAAATTTCAATTCTGCGGCGGCGGCGGCGGTAACTTTTTTTTAATATAGAGAGATATACACTCTATAACAAAAAAATCGACGCACCAAGAAGGAGTTGTCCGATGGAGACAAAAATTGATGGATAGGAAAATTATGAACAGAATAGAAAATGATTAAAATTTCAGAACAATTGAATGATTTATTTCAGAGTTACAGTAACGAGCTCAATAAGGTGTCGACCCACCTCTAGCCTGGATGCAAGTTGCCACACGGAATGGCATAAACAGATAAAGATCCCGGATGGTCTCCTGCGGAATTTCTTGCCAAATTTTCTCCAACTGTCGGACTACGTCATCAACATTCCCTACCGGATGCAGTCGCCTTCCCATCATATCCCAGACATGCTCGATGGGAGAGAGATCTGGTGATCTGGCTGGCCAAGGAAGTGTTTGACAAGCTTGAAGACAGTTCATAGCAACACGTGCCGTATGTGGTCTGGCATTGTCTTGCTGAAAAATAAGCCCAGGGTACTGCGAAAGGAACGGTAGCAAAACAGGTCTCAGAACGTCGTCAACGTACCGCTGGTCAGTAAGTGTACCTCTAATGACGACCAAAGGGGTCCGGCTTGTTGGATCAGTGGCTATTTGTCCCAATGTGCATCGGCAAATGTGCCGTATGGGATCTGTTATTCTAAGTTTGTATTTCTGATTTAGACAGTTTGCTATATTACTGATATGTTCTTCTGGTGAAACCCCAGTCGGGTTGTGCTTTCGTGTAAATAAAGTGATAGGTTTTATTTTAAAGGAGAGTTTTTTCTTATGCATAAAACCTACACCAAACAGGGTTATGGGCCCAGCCCAACCCGATTCCTTTTTAACTAAAATGTTAAAACTAAATTAAGTTTTCTTCGAAATTGTATTAAGTTGGCTGCTCTAGTTGCATGATGGCAGAATCGTTTAGTTTTCCAAAACTAAGCGAGTTTAACTACACCACATGGAAGACTGACGTTAAAGTCTTACTGATGGATCGTGGGTGCTGGGAATTTATAGTTGGAAATCCTGTTCCTTGCCCAGAAAGTGCACCAGAAAAGGAAAAGCGTACGTTTCTACACTGCAAAAATTATCCGTTGCTTTTACGGACTTTTCCCGTATATTTGACGGTTTAAAGCTGTTTTGTTGACAAAACGGTTTTTTACCGTTTTTCACTCTAGCCATATACGGTTTAAAACCGTCAGTTCAAATTCGAGTTCTCGTCATTACGGTATTGCTTTGCGTACGATAACTTTCCCTTTTCTTAAATCATTTTAAGATTATTTTCTACACTTGCTCTTATTTTTCAGCAATTATTTTATGGTTTTGAACATCATGTAAATAAAAGTGCGATTCGACTTTTATTTAAGCTTTTCGTTATTCATCAGTTGGCAACCAGGTCGGATGTTGTTTGGGCGCCATTTTTGATCGACGAGTGCTCAAATAGTTTCAACTCTAATTATCAGGTGAGCTTTTACTTACTTTTCATGCTCCTTTTGTTAAGTTTTAGAAATTAGATTCTTACCGTAATGTCTGTGTTTAAATGTGAACTCTGTAATTTCAAAACAAAATTAATCAAACCCTATGTTGTCCTCTGGAGTTTGCATCGAAATGTTCACGGAGTAACATTCCCTTATGGTGCTCAATCTTGCCATCTGTTTTAAAAACTACAGGTTGTCCTAAAAGTTCCCGTACTCCAACTTTAAAAATAATTATTGCCCGTGTTTTTTTTTAATTATTGAATTTGATCGGCTCTTTAATTTTTATCGTTTTATTTTCTTTGCACTCAAGTTGTTCGATAATAAAGTTCCACGTCATTTTGTTCTTCATTGCAAGATGAATTTCACGCATTCAGAGAATTGCGCTGTTTTAAACTTATTTTGAATGCAAATAATTTTAGCGACATAAATATCCAAGTGATGCAATACCGAGTAAATATGGATCATTTTGAAATTAAATAGAAATTTGACAGTCAAAACTTTTTGAAAAATAAAATTAAAGTTTTAGAATTTATTTTATGTATTTATGTCATGTTAGGGCAATGAAGTTGTGCAACTGAAACAGGTCAAGACAATATTTTAAGCAAATTAAAGCCAATTTTTTATTTCCTTAAAACGTGGAGGTGACGAGATGTTTCAGATTCATCTAACACAATGTAAATAGTCTTCAGGTATTTAATCAAAAATTTACTATTCATGAGTATTCATTGTCAGTTGTTTTAAAATGGCCATAACCTCATCTTGAACTGTTGCTTCACATTCTTCATAGGAAACAAATTTGTTTTTAGTGTCATGTCATCTCGACATGAAGCGGATCTGGTAAGAAGCTTCAAAACATTCAATGACATTTGCCACATAATAGCAAACACTCTTTCTACCAAATACTTTGACAATTACATATTCATTAAATGCATTTGAGTCGGGTCGCAAAGATTCAGACAATGAGTAGAATGACAGAACATTAAGTTTTTCACTATTTTCAATTTATCTATGTTATGTGATTTGGTCATGTGAATCTCTGAAATGCACATGTTGTATCTCCCAAAATCAACATGTATCAGTATCTCATCTGTTCCAAGGTTATCTTTAGGTTGAAAATTGACCTGTATTGATGGGACTATGTTGCAAACATGCTTCATGAAGTAACGAAGCATATCATTAAATTTATTAACTAGCGCTTTGACTTCTATTTCAACTTTTGATTTAACCACTTTCTTAGCTGACTTTTTTTTATTTATTTCACTGTAAACTTCTTTCCTCTTCCATTGCTCAACACATGTAATCATTTGTCTCAACGTGTTTGTTAATGCACTTCTTTCCAGACATTCTTCTTCACTTTTTACTACATCCTGACAGCAGAGATTTAACCATCTAATCTAAATCATTGTAATTAAGAACTTTGAGGCTTTTTAATTTTTCAAAAGTTAACAAAACATTTTCATGCTTTTCACATGCACATGTTTCTTACATCAGGTTGCAATACCCAACAGCTTCATCTGGGTTAACTACTCCACTCTGTTTGGTGGAATATAAATTTTTTTTTCCTTCAAACAAAATTTTCTTGTCTTTTCAACCTATTTTTTTGCTGAGCCCTCTTTTATGTCGTAAAGTTCTGGATCATTTTTAATTCTATTTCTTTTTTGCTAAGACTCCTTCCAGACTTTCCTAAATTTGATTATATCAGATTTCTTAGACATGGTACCAACTAGGCCAGATTGACATGATACCAACTGGTACTATGTCAGAAACAACAAAGAGAATTTCAGTCATGAGGATACTTAAATTATCTCCCAACTCAATGGCATATTTTTAAGGAAAAATTAAAAGATTTTATCAGCGTACAAAATCAGACCCAAAGTTACAAGTGTTCAAACATTGTAAATCAAATAAAGCTGTTAGGCTTTATTCTACAGGTTCAAATCAGAACCAATTGGCAAGTTAAATCGGTACTGGTTAGAGAAAAAACAATTGGACTGCTTATTTGTTTACCCAAGATTGTTCTTACTTTAATAAATAACCATTTATAATCACTATTTTACCATATCATTGTACAAATTCCTGATAAGAAATATTTGCTCACCTCCATGGAGGTAAAATTTCAATGGTTGGACCACATTTATGCCTAACCTAAAACAATCCCAGCCATGTGCTTTGATTTCCAGATTGTTTTGTACATTTTCTAACTATATGTTGTTGAAAAAAGTTCAGCAATAAATGAAAATATATTAAGTTAAAAAATGCCATGGCAGTGACATTGTTAAAAGAACTCAAGAATTTTCCGAGTGCAAATATAAGAAACAGACAAAATCATACTTGCTATTGAGTCAAAGATATCTTACAGTAAAGATGGCTCATTAGAGCTTCTTTTAATTACACTTTCAGACATGTACTGCCTAGTACTAGTAGACTTTTTTAAAGGTTATTTACTTTTTATGCAGAGCTGACAAAAATAGTAGGGACAAAATAATTTACTGATTTTTCAACATTAAATTTAATGAAAAATATAATAATTTCTGGTGCAATGAAATGAAAACTGTTAACAATGAAACTATTAATATTAAATACAGCTATTAAATAAAGGAATTTTTATACTTTTTAAGTTTTAACTATATTTCTTAACCTAGAAACAGGGTTAAGAACAGCCACAGAGGTGATATTTTCCATGTTTAATTCACTTTTTTAAGTATAAATATGCAAATATTTATTCACTTGAAGATATCTGATGAAAATATACCTCAATTAAGATCTATTACTATTGTATAAAAATCAATTGACACATGAAATTCATTAAAAAAAATATATACATGTGACTCAAATTTCCACTTAATTTCAGAATGACCCAGATACAGTATATCAACTTAATCAACAATTTTTTAGAATATTAGAAGTGCATGAACAAGACTCTTGGTTCCAACAAGACGTTGTAACCTGCCATACAAGTTATGACACCACTGGCATGCTTCAAGATTTTTTTGGCGATCGACTCATCTCAAGAAACCATTGCCCACCTCGTTCCGTCATCTACACATTCCTGACTTTTTTTCTGTGGGGATATTTAAAGAACAAAGTTTGTGAAGATAATCACCAAACAATAGGTGATCTGAAAAGTGCCATTACTCAAAAGATACAAGAAGTCATTCCCAGCATTTTGAAAGGTGTTTCTAAAAATATGTGTAAACTACTTCAGCTTTGGCTCCCAAGAAAATTGCAGAAATTTTAAACATTTACTATAAATGTAAGTCCAAATTTTTTTCGTTTATAAGTGCTTTTCACCATTAACATAAAAATATTTCTTTTAAAGTTTGTTGATTTTGTATAGTAAATTCACGAATCGTCAGTACAGGAACTTTTAGGACACCCTGTACAATTCATGTTTTTCAAGATCATAAATTTGTCAAAGGAATGTGAAGAATTGAAGGCACAATTGTAAATTGCAGTTTAAGTACATGCGAGAACATTACTTTAACTGATTTGTCGCAGTTAATTTCTCACATGACATTTATTAAAAAAAGGGTTGGGTGCTATAGTGTTTGATTGTATTTTTTGAATTAGCTTTAACCCTTAACTGCTGTGTTACAAACCGTCTCGTGACTAGTGTGGAGGGGTCTCTCAGACCTCGCTCACTAAAGTGTGTATAAAGTTAATTAATATATATTAATGAAAGATTCTTTAGATAATTATTATTTATACATTTTAAATTTAGATAATTCAATTCTTAACATGAATATATTTTATATTACTATACTATACAAGTAAAGTAGTTCCATGTCTCTTCAGGCTCAGCTTTCGGAACTAATTTTGCAGGACATTTCAACCCTGGAAACTAAAACTATGTTGTGGTTTGGTGTTCTAATGGCACGATTAGGTCCCCCCCCCTCCCCTCCCATTTGAAGTTTTTTTTCCATAGAAATATTCTTGTGAAGACGCACTTGAAATATCTGCATAAATTTCCGAATCCGTTTCATGTTTGCTTTCAATAGTATCCGAAATTTCACTGTCCCAGTACTCTATTTCCGACCAATTATCAACAATATCCTGAACTTCTTTTTGTGCTAGATACAGAGGTAGTTTCTTTGTAAAGTTTGTTACCATTTTAGACTCAGCTGAAATTCCATACTCAAACAGACTATTTCATTCAGCAAGAACACTAACGCAAATGCTGTGAAGGGTCTAAGAGACCGTGGGGGAAATGCAAATAGTGTGAAATACGAAATAGTTGGGACATCCAAACCAGTGTTGGAATGTGGCTTCTCTTGGACGTAGTGGGAAGGTACTGAATAGGACATTGACCAATATTCACTTTGAGAGGTGGAAACGACCTGTCACTCGGGGTCTGTGAGACCCATGACAGCAGTTAAAGGTTAAATAAACTTGTTAAACTTTGAATAAAGCAAAATCACTAAAGAATTTTTCTCTGTCCTATTTGTATTTTACAGGTGTTTTCTAAGGATGAATCCTGATAAAGGATCCAAAGCCTCCAAAAAAAAGAAATCCATGAATCAAAAAGTTTTGACCTTATAAAATAAACTTATGGACTTTGAATGGTGTTGAACATTTCATTGAATAGATATGAAAATATTAGGTATCTTGATTCTGTTAATTGCATCAAAGTTATTCTATTGTAATCGTGGTTTGATTTTTAAAAATTACAATCAATGAACCCTGATTATATTTGTATTTCTGTTTATTGTATATTTTTGCCTGCTCATTTTGTATTACTTAAATTATATGCAACAAACAAATGTACCTCACAAAACATTATGTAATTATCGTGTTCAGCACAGCACAGTGTATAATGTAACCATATTTAAAGGTGTTTTGCTATTTAATAAAAGTTATCAAGGTTTCTTAAATGAAAAGCTCCAGAGTTCTATATTTTGAAAATTTATCACTGTTGACATTATAAGAAGACAACAATATTTATTTTTTCATTTAAATACAGACTTTTTTCTACATGCTTATATAGTTTGTTACTTAATAAGTATCCTCAACATGCATATTGAAAAATGATTTACTTTAATTTTTATTATTCTGTATAATTGAATAATATTCTAGCATAATTTAGTTAGATTATTTAATTTAAATGTTTGAACATTATTGAAATAACAAAAGTAATAAATATTATACAGTGAAACCTGTCTATAACCATTCTGTAGGGACCTAAATAAAATATTGTTATAGACAGTATCGTTACACACAGATTTCACTGTATATTGACAGTATTATGAATAAAAGGTACTGTGTACGGCACAGTATTTTTCTTTAATTTATTTGCTCTACAATTGTTCTATACTATTTTAAAAGATGACTTTATCATTTTATCCACACTTCAAAACTAAATTTCAGAGAAAACCCATTATTTTGTGCGCAAAACTGTTTCAACTGTATAGCTGATATTTACATTTTTACACAATTTGTAAACCTTATAGTATTTAGTGTAATTGCATTATTTTGTGGTAAAACCATATTCACTGCATAATTGCAGCATATTTTTTATGGTAACTGGTTGTAACTTCAATTCCATATGGTTTTGTAAACAGTTATAAACTAAAAACTACAGTAAACTTGTTCTTGACTAGTTAAAAATAGTTCTGATTGCGAAATTATACTGTATTTTTTATGGTAACTGGTTGTAACTTTCACCGATTAAATACTTTTATGTAAACAAGTGAAAACTGAAACATACAGAGAAAACTAGATCTCATGGTAAAAAACAGTTGCGACTACAAATTTACTTCATAACTTTTACGGAAAAAATGTGATATATGGCAAAATACCGTTGTGAATACGGTTTTACTTAGTAACTTTTACGGGGGAAACCTGGTCTTATATGGGGAAAACCGTCGAAAATACGGTTTTACTTCGTAACTTTTACGGGGGAAACTTGATCTCATATGGGGAAAACCGTCGAGAATACGGTTTTACTTTGTAACTTTTACAGGAAAAACTGGATCTCTTATTGGAAAAAACCGTTGTGAATACGGTTTTAATTCGTAACTTTTACGGGAAAAACTTGTTCTCGTATGGTAAAAAACCGTTATTTCTACGGATTAACTTCGTAATTTTTACGGTTAAGCACAACCAACCCAGCTGCCAGTTTAAAACCGTAAATTTTACGGGATTTTTTTTACAGTGTATGGAGAAAGCAACGAGCTTATACGACCATCTGTCAAAGTTTAGAAAGAAGATTTCACACCCTGATCGCAGATACTGAGGACGGGAAGATTGCATGGGAGACGTTGAAACTTCACTTTGAACCTACTTCAAGAGCAAGATTGGCCGGCTTAGTAGATGAATTTTACGACATGCGATTCGACTCTGAAAAAGAAACTATCGGAATTTACAGTAAGAAAATTGCTGGAAAACAACTACAGATCAAAGAATCCGAGTTCGAAATTCCAGAGCTTCTTGTATGCTTTCAACTTATACGAAGATTACCTCCGCATTATGATAACCTAGTACAACATATGTACAGATTCGAGGATGCAGAGTTTACAGTAAACAACGTTACAAAACAATTACTTGCCGAAGCTGGAAGAATTGATTAAAAAAAAAAAGATGAAGGAAAATTCGATACAGTGATTGGAAACGCATATGCTTCAAAGAATAGAGCAATACATGCTTCACAGAAGAAATCGACCAATAAATCTGAACGCAGTGGAGGTGCTGGAGCCTGATAAAAAGTCACACAGAAATGACGAAGCTTATCGTGTGGGGCCGTGTGGTTATTGTCACAAACCAGGACATACTGAAAGCCGATGTTTCAAGATGAATAGACTAGTCAAGAAGTCAGCCAGAGATGAAAACGGTGCATGTTTTGCTGACATTGCACTTGCAACCACTTCACCTAGTAAAAATCTTGAGGAGTTCCTCGTCGATTCGGCTGCTACTTCGCATTGCTGTAATCAAAGGGACTGGTTTTATAACTTCAAGCTGACCAAACCTGCGTCTATTCTCGTTGGAAACCAAGATTGCACATCGAAAGTCCTTGGAGTAGGATATATCGACTTTGTAGTAAAAGACATTTCAGGTAATGTAAAAATTATACTGAAGAATATATTGTATACTCCTAATATGCGTAGAAACTTAATAGGTGGTTCGAATATAGATATTGCAGGTATGAAAGTTATTTGGGGTGACAATAAGATGATTGTATATACTAAAAATGATAAATATTTCTTTACTGTACCCTTAATTGATAAATTGTATATAGTAAGTGGATATCCTAAAATATATAAAGAATCTGTTAATGTATCTTTAAATATTAGTGCTGTGCACAGGAGATTTGGTCATGTTAATGTTCCCCTGATAGAGCATATGAGTAGAAATAATTCCATAAAAGGAATTGAAAATTTTCAAACAAAGATTTTCTAAGCATCAAGTTTTGCTTAGTCCATCACAATCAACCTCGCCGACCAACCGGTATAGTGGTTAAGGTGTTAGCCTCTAGATCGAAAGGTTCCAGGTTCGAATCCGGGCCCGGGCATGGACGTTTGTAAACGTATGGTGTAGAGGCGGCTGGTGCACCTTAAATCTGTCATGGCTGAAAGTCCTCACGTTGGGTTGGCGTGGAAGTTTGGAGGGTGGGGTGTCAGCTCAGGTGTTGCTTCGTCATCTGACCGAGGTTCAAAATTACGAGGTGTTGTCCTCGGATCTTTCCCTCAAGGGACTGATCCCGGACCGTCGTCAATAGCCCGTTGTGTTGCTCTAGTACGACGTTAACAAAAAAAAATCGACTTCAAAGCAGGAAGACAGTTTTTGCAAAGATTTATGTCTGGCATTAATTTTGGCTGACATTCCTTTCTTTAAACTGAAGAATTCTGTCCACAGTAAATTTCTTTCGAAATACACGAACCGAAATATCCTCGATGAGAGCACTCTCCCAAAGAATTACTGAGCCGCAATTAAATTCCTTTATTGGACAAGGGTAATGGTAATTTTTAGTTAACGTCGTACTAGAGCAACACAACGGGCTATTGACGACGGTCCGGGATCAGTCCCTTAAGGGAAAGATCCGAGGACAACACCTCGTAATTTTGAACCACGGTCAGATGACGAAGCAACACCTGAACTGGTACACCACTCTTCAAACTTCCACACCAACCCAACGTGACGACTTTTGAAAAAAAATCGTAGTTTACAAGGAATTGATGTATGTTTCGTTACCTCCGACACCTGTGCTCACAAGATGGGGCAAATGGCTATCTGCTGCTTTGTTCTACGCCGAGCATTGGGACCAATATTTGGAAGTGATTCGAAAATTAAAAAAAAAATATTGCTGATTCCGCTAAAGTTCAGATAAAGTAGCTATATTAATAGAAAACGTAAACCTCGTTAAATCATTGACATTTGTAAAAACGCATTGCTCCTTTTTAGTAGATTCTATCGAAAAACTTGAAAAAAAGGATTAACATCAAATGAGAGCTTTTCAATCCTTGAAGATGCAGTAATGAGAATCAATTCGATTTCAGGCAAAACTGGTTACATACTTAAAGAAGAGATAGAAAGATCTTGGGTTGACAAAGTTGACAACTATTAATAAAATCCTTCAAGGCGAGGAAGGGACCGAACTGAATAAAAATGACATGTGGGACCCTATAATTTTAAGTTCCTTGAAATTCGTGCCATAACGTCTGTGGATGTGGAACGCGTTTTTTCATCGTATAAAAGAATTTTAAGTGACCGTTAGACATAATTTTATGGAAGATAATTTAGAAAAATACTTGGTTATTAACTTAAATTATTCGCAAGTACAATAAAGTTATAACTACTCCCATAATAACCATAATAATTTTAAATATTTTTTTTTATATAATTTTTTTTAATATGTCCATATAATTTGTGTGTATATATTATTTTTTTGATTTTAAAGACATTTTTAATCTGTCAGTGGTTTATTAATAAAACTGTAATGAGAATTCTGTGCAATATAAAAGCAATAAATGTGCATCAGTATTTGAAACTTCATGTCTATAGTTGACTATTATTTTGTTCCTTTTTTATAGTGCTCCTTTAAATATAGTCTTTTTCATTTTCAATTTTAATTTGTAGCGCATAAAAATGCATATTTTGACGTTTTGCTGCTTATTTTGCATTTTTCGTCATTTTTTACTGCATATTACTTGCATATTTTAGCATTTTTAATGCATATTTTGGCAGTTTTTACTGCATAAAAATCCGGTCTCTAGTTTAATCTGTATATTAAGTGAGATTTTATGCATATCTGGAAATTAAAAGTGCTAAAATGTTTCATAATTTTCAAAGTCAGTTAAAATCAGATACCTCTTTTAACATTTTATGTATATACAGTAAAACCTCGATTATCCGAGTTTCCGCTTTAACCAAGCTATCAAATATTTCTAGGATTTTTTTTTTGGTTCTACATTTTCCATTTTTAAAACTACCGGAAAGAATTCTGAACTTGATCTCATAAACACTCAGGAAAACGAAATCCGTGACTGGATAAACGCTGACGAACAACAAGAGATTACAGATAACATGATCGCCAATAAGGAAAATGAATTTAGCGATGATGTAGACAGTGACGATGAAAATCGACATATGAAAACATACTTGGGAGATCAGCCCCTTCTCACTAACGTTCGCCAACCTCCGGAGGGTTACTTTCCAATCCTCATTGGTTGGCTGCGCGAACCGACTGAAAAAAATGTCTCATGAAGGATTCGAGCTCATTACGAGCTTTCAAAGTTTGAAAAAGGTCGTATCATTGGATTAAAAGAGGCACGTTGGGCAAATCGGAGAATCGCTCGTCATGCGAGTCGAAGCGATTAGAAGATGCTGGCAAGAGTGGGTGGACAATGGCAGATTTCAGTCATGATGGTAGCGGTCGACGTATAGGGCCACAACAGATCGCGAGGACAGATTGATTGTCTGAGCAGCTGTCACAGCGCCTGATTCATCGCTATCAACCATCAGTCGTGCGACCCACACACGAGTGTCCACCATGACCATTCACAGACGGCTGAGAGAGCGAAATCTACGCTCGTACCGACCGTTACGCCACCTGCCACTCACGCCTGCACACTGTCGAGCCAGATTACAGTGGTGCTTGGCTCGATCAGGTTGGAATGATGCTGACTGGGGACGTATAGTCTTTAGCGACGAATCCCGTTTCCAACTGTGTCCTGACGATCATCGAAGACGTGTCTGGAGACGCCCAATGCAGCGTGCCGATCCTGCTTTCACTATTGCACGCCACACGGGCCTTCAACAAGGAGTTATGGTCTGGGGTGCCATTTTCCTTGATAGCCGGACCCCTTTGGTCGTCATTAGAGGGACACTTACTGCACAGCGGTACGTTGACGACATTCTGAGACCTGTTTTGCTACCGTTCCTTTCGCAGTACCCTGGGCTTATTTTTCAGCAAGATAATGCCAGATCACATACGGCACGTGTTTCTATGAACTGTCTTCAAGCTTGTCAAACACTTCCATGGCCAGCCAGATCACTCTCCCATCGAGCATGTCTGGGATATGATGGGAAGGCGACTGCATCCAGTAGAGAATGTTGATGACGTAGTCCGACGATTGGAGCAAATTTGGCAAGAAATACCGCATTAGACCATCCGGGAGCTTTATAGGTCCATGCCACGCCGTGTGGCAGCTTGCATCCAGGCTAGAAGCGGCTCAACACCTTATTGAGCTCGTTACTGTAACTCTGAAATAAATCATTCAATTGTTCTGAAATTTTAATCAGTTTCTATTCTGTACATAATTTTCCTATCCACCAATTTTTGTCTCCATCGGACAACTCCTTCTTGGTACGTCGATTTTTTTTTGTTATAGAGTGTATTTAGAACAACAAGAAACGACACCAGCAATCCTGCTATCCTTAAAAAAATGGCGAAACATTGCTGCCGAAAAACGCCAAAGTATCGTAAAACAAAAAACAATTAAGGACTTTTTTAAGTAAGAACTCTTTAATCATTGTAACAATATGAATTGCATGTGGTGTATCTGTATTACTTTTGTACTTGTTAAAATATACATAAAAACCTACACGATTTATTTTACTTACAATTTTCGCTTTAACCGAGTTTTTCGGTTATTCTTGGTCAACATTAACTCAGATAATCAGGACTCTATTGTAGTTTTATTATATTTATCTCTCTCTCTCTCTTTGTATTGAATAAACGATATCTTAGTAGTTTCATTATGAAATGTTTCTGAACATACTTTTAAATCAACTTTAAATTATATCAAAGCTTTGGTGTTAATCATAATCTTTCAAATATTTCTCTCTCTCGTAAGCATTAATTCAATGAAGATTTTATTTCACTGAAATCTGTTACGTGTATTTTTATTTTCTGTCATGATTTCTTGGCAGGGTTGATCGATTTATATCGCATTGATATAAATGATTAAATTAAGAATACTTTCTCACATTTTAAATTTTCAAGTGATTTTTCATATCATCCAACAAGACGGTGCATTTGGATGTCTAGATATTTATTTAACATAATTTCGTAATATATTTTCATAGGTTTATGTAATTTTGTATTTTCAAGTTATCCTAAAACGGACGAAGTCAGTGTAATTCAGTCAGTACCACATAAAAAGTAATTTATCATAATTTACAAGTGTGTCTTATTACACCAGTAGAGTCTAATAATTAATAAATTAAACTTTCGAATCGACAATTTAACCTTGTATTGGCATTTTTCGATTCGTCTAAACAATTTAGGGAAGAGGAGATAGATAATTTTGTTCATATTTTACACTCTTGTCATCAAATCAACAAATGTAATTTAAATTATATCTGTTTTTGTATTTGTCCAAATAGTAATTTGATTGCTTTTATTAGAAAATAATAAATAAAATATTAAGTTTTGTAGGGAATTGATTTAAAAAACCAGATAGATTTTATTTTTATCTACCTTGTGTTTGTAATGGTATATACACAGTCCAGTCACATTAATGTGACCACCTCCTACTTTCGACGTCAACGTGAAATAACCAATCACAAAAGGCAGGTGGCAGCACATTGCAGTGGAGTGTATATAAAGGATGTCCTAGGGCATCGGAAAGCATTTCAATCGTTGGCGTAATGCAGAAACGTAGCGATTTATCCGACGTCCAAAAGGGCATGGTTATTGACTTTCGAGCCAAGGGTGGAAGCATTTCGGAAACGGCTAATTTTGTGAACTGTTCGCGTGCCGCCGTGGTAAAAGTATAACGTGCATGGCAAAATGGCACTATCCAAAATCAGCGGCGTGGCACATGTGGTGTACCACGGGCTATAAATGACAGAGGCGAACGAAGGCTACGGAGATGCGTTCGAACGAATAGACGTGCAACTGTAGAGCAACTGACAGCCCAGATGAACCAAGGGGCTACCACGAGTGTATCCTGAACAACGGTTCAGCGAACGTTGCTGCGCATGGGCCCCCGCAGCAGACGCCTGGTTAATGCACCTATGCTGACTGCTGTTCATCGGCGACGAAGGCTGGAATTTGCACGCGAATACCGCAACTGGACGTCCACAGAGTGGCGACAGGTGGCTTTTTCCGATGAATCACGTTTCATGCTCCATCGGACAGATGGGCGTTGGCGTATACGGCGTGAAACGTCTGAAAGCAAACACCCTGCAACAATTGCCGGAAGGATCCAGGCTGGAGGAGAGAGCATTATGGTTTGGGGAATGTTTTCCTGGCATTCACTGGGTGCAGAAACCTAATTGACTCTCTTCCTGCACGTCTCGCAGCGGTCCGCTCTGCCAAAGGTGGTTATTCTGGCTTTTGAAAGGTGGTCACATTAATGTGACTGGACTGCGTATTTAGTTTTTAATATTAACGCCTTTAATAATTAAATTTCAGTCATTCTCATTTCCTTTTTCTCTAACTTCAGTGTGTTTTTTCGATTAAATCAAAAGAAACGAGGCAAATTTTAAAATTGGTTATATGTTATAAATCAAACACTTATAAATACTTCAAATATTTACGTTTCGATGGTAAATAATCTAGCTTTATGCAACAAATAGAATCACTAAAAATTTACAGAGTCCGTAAGAAACGTTATAGAATGCACCTGATTGATTAACCTCACGGAAGACAATTATGTTTAATCAACTATAGTTTATACTTTCCAGAAGCAGCAAGTAGCAAGAATCGTTGGCATCAAAGATAAATACGTTTCACACTGGCTGGAGAGGGTGGCCTAACTATAGTGACGTCATACCTCCTTTTGTGAGGTTTTCTTATCTATAGGAAGTGTTGGTAAATTGGTAATTTTTAGTTAACGTCGTACTAGAGCAACACAACGGGCTATTGACGACGGTCCGGGATCAGTCCCTTAAGGGAAAGAACCGAGGACAACACCTCGTAATTTTGAACCACTGTCAGATGACGTGGCAACATCTGACCTGGCACCCCACTCTCCAAACGTCCACACCAACCCAACGTGAGGACTTTCGGCCAAGACAGATTTAAGGTGCACCAGCCGCCTCTACACCATACGTTTACAAACATCCATGCCCGGATTCGAACCAGGAACCTTCCGATCTAGAGGCTAACACCTTAACCACTATACCGGTTGGTCGGCACACCATGTGTTAGTATAAACGTTTTAGTGACGTCACCCACCGATACATCACGGCTACGCTTTCTTAGGAAACCGAAGCTTAAGGAAGCACATATGCTTGGCTTTCATGGTCGTGCTGCCTCCCATAAGCCTTTGACCACAAAGTCCAACCGCGCTGCTCGTTTAATGTGGTACAAAGCACATCGAAAGTGGACCGTAGATCAGTGGAAACGGGTTCTCTGGAGCGACGAATCAAAGTTCATCCTCTACAGTTCGGATGGCAGGGTCTGGGTTTGGTCTCTGCCTGGAGAACGCTTCCAGCCAGAATGCATTGTACCCACAGTAAAGTTCGGCGGAGGTGGAATTATGGTCTGGGGATGTTTCTCCTGGTATGGACTGGGACCCTTGGTCCAAATTCATGGTAAGCTCCACGCCGAGGCCTACTGCACTATTTTGGATGACAGTGTTTCCTACGTTGTGGCAGTTTTACGCGTAGGACCCATGTTACTTACAGGACGACAACGCAAGCTAACATGCTGCGAGGTCCACCATGGATTGGTATGGTGACAATGGGGTTAACCGAATGGACTGGCCTGCCCAGACCTGAACCCTATCAAGAACCTCTAGGACGAGTTGGATCGCCGAAACTTTTCAAAATCGGTGAAGGAACTTGCATGTCTTCTCCAAGCCGAGTGGGCCGACCAACCGGTATAGTGGTTAAGGTGTTAACCTCTAGATCGGAAGGTTCCTGGTTCGAATCCGGGCATGGATGTTTGTAAGCGTATGGTGTAGAGGCGGCTGGTGCACCTTAAATCTGTCGTGGCCGAAAGTCCTCACGTTGGGTTGGCGTGGAAGTTTGGAGAGTGGGGTGCCAGGTCAGGTGTTGTTTCGTCATCTGACCGTGGTTCAAAATTACGAGGTGATGTCCTCGGATCTTTCCCTTGAGGGATTGATCCCGGACCGTCGTCAATAGCCCGTTGTGTTGCTCTAGTACGACGTTAACTAAAATTACCAAGCCGAGTGGAAGAAAATACCACGAGCCGTCATACAAGGACTTGTGGAAAGCATGCCTCGGAGGGTTGAGGCTGTAATTGACTCTCGTTGGAGGCTCTACCAACTATTGAATATGAATGCATTTTGTTTTTCTTTTCTATCAAGTGTACAAATACGTATTGGTAGATAGTGTATGTATACACAGAGATTGGACGAAAATAGGGTAATTGGTAATTTTTTAGTTAACGTCGTACTAGAGCAACACAACGGGCTATTGACGACGGTCCGGGATCAATCTCTCAAGGGAAAGATCCGAGGACATCACCTCGTAATTTTGAACCACGGTCAGATGACGAAACAACACCTGAGCTGGCACCCCACTCTCCAAACTTCCACGCCAACCCAACGTGAGGACTTTCGGCCACGACAGATTTAAGGTGCACCAGCCGCCTCTACACCATACGTTTACAAACATCCATGCCCGGGCCCGGATTCGAACCAGGAACCTTCCGATCTAGAGGATAACAGGACGAAAATAGGGAAACGCCAAAAAAAAAACTTGTAACCTTGCCCAATATGGTGTAGGAAAACCATTGGCATTCAAAACAGCATTCTTCTCGGAATGGATCAATACAGTTCCTGTATGCTTACCAAGAGATTCTTGTACCATTCTTCCTGCAAATCGGTGGCAAGTTCAGATAGTGATCACGCACCATTGTAGACCACGAATATTCAATAATATTGAGGTCTGGTGAATGTGGTGGTCAGGGGAAATGTGACAAATCACCCTCGTGCTCAGAAAACCTGTACGATGTGATTGGTCATTTATAAGTTAAAGGGGCCGGGTTGGGTTGGAAGAGTAACGAATACCATTCTGAGGGTTTCGATTCCGATGCAATCAAACACCGTCATGATATGGGGGGGGGACGTCTTATCAGTGGTGGAATTTAATGGCATCACGTTGTCGTGGTTAGAAAGTTTTGATACTGGGGTGCCAATTAAGGTGTTGCTTTGACAGGTGACGAGTTTCAAAACTACAGGGTATGGCCCTCGGATCTTTCATTTGGGTTCGATCTCGGATTGCCGCCAATAGCCTGGTGTGATGCTTCAGTGGGACATAAATTAACACCTACCTATCTTTATGTCTATCTGAAAAATCTATTAAACATTTTGTTATAAATCCCCTTAAGGACGCCCATTTTCCTGATTTGTTATGTTGTAGGAACTCAACACGAATTCTGACGTTTTCTAATTGGGTTGGTGTGGAAGTTTGGAGAGAGGGGTGCCAGCTCAGGTGTTGCTTCGTCATCTGACCGTGGTTCAAAATTACGAAGTGCTGTCCTCGAATCTTTCCCTTGAGGGACTGATCCCGGACCGTCAATAGCCCGTTGTGTTGCTCTAGTACGACGTTAACTAAAAAAATTACAAATGACTGACGTTTTCTAGTACTAGATTAAATGAGGGAAATGATTCACCTTTGGAAGGCAGAAAGCAAAATAACGTCGCGCCTGTACAAAACATCGGGCTAATGGCAAAGTTCCACGATCATCCCCGAAGGATTCAACTGGAGAAATGATATTTACTGAAGTTCCATACCCCATGAAATGCTAAAACTAACTTCGGCTTAAACCTTCCAATATATGATAGTATTGGGGATGATCAGTTACATTTGTAGAATCTCCGTAGAACTAGTGCAATTTTTAAATCTTTCTTAACTGAAACCGAATCTACAAAGGACCTAAACAATTACAAAAATAGAAAATATTTCACTTTTATTTTACATTTCACACGATTGCAACACAATCAAGGTAATATTTAAACGTCTCACTGGAGCAATACAATTAAGATTAAAAATTGAAGTCGGGCATAGGGTTTACGGATCAAGGCCTTTTGGACCTCTGTTCAACGAAAAACAATAAGAAAATGGAAATTTGGAAAAGAAGTTTGAAGCCTTTTTAGATATTGAAGAAAAACTATTTGCAGTGAATATCAATAATACCACATTTAGAACATTATACACACATTAACCAATAGGCATAACTTCATATAAAATCAAACTATAAAACAATGATTTATATGGTCAATAGTATTATTTATTGAAAGCACATATATATATATAGTTCAAACAAGTGCATAAATTTGGTGTAATTAACACAAAAGACGAAAATTGCAGGAAAGTTTTTTACATTTTATTTTCCTGCATTTATACCGAAAATGTTTCGATTTTTTTAACAATATCCATTTAAATGTAAAAAATTCTTTTCACAGTGCATTTTAAAAACAAATAAACAGCATGCATCCAAACAAGAATAACTAAAATCATAAAAATGTTTCATTAAAATTGTAAGTTGCAGTTTTCTACAAAAAAGTAATCAAAACCAATGACAATTGAATGTTGACTTTTAGTTTAAAAATTCATGTCTTTTACATATTTATGAATGAAAATGAATAAACATTGAATTTGAATATACGGTAGTCAAGGTTGTCAGCAAAGGAACTAGAAGAGAAATTAGTCGAGGGAATGAAAATTTAAAACGAATGAAAAATTTCAACAGTTTAAAACATAAATACAGTTTACAAATCATAAAATGTGATTGTCTAACAAAACATCCCTTCTAAAAATAAAATGGAAATATTTGCTCTATTATGTCGTTACAAGTACATTTCTCGCAAATGTTTTCTGACAATTTTCACTACATTTCACATATATATATGGCTATTCTTCAGTGTGTATACGCATATGTTTTCCTAAGTGACAAGATTGTGAAAATGATTTCATGCATACTTCACACACATACAGCTTCTCTGCAGTGTGGGTACGCATATGTTTTCGTAAACTACAAGCTTGTGAAAATGATTTCATGCATACTTCACACACATACGGCTTCTCTTCAGTGTGTGTACGCATATGTGTTTGTAAGTTCCAAGCTTGTGAAAACTTTTTCATGCATACTTCACACATATAGGGCTTCTCTCCAGTGTGTGTACGTCTGTGATCTCGTAAAATCGAAGCTCGTGAAAAGCTTGTGTTACAAATTTCACAAGAAAACAGTTTTTCACCTGAATGTATGCGTCTGTGGTTTATTAAGCTGCTCTGCTGCGAAAAGGTTTTTTTGCAAACCTCGCACTCGAAAGGTTTTTCACCAGTATGCACTCGCATGTGCTGTTCTAATTTCCAGACATCTTTAAACACTTTGCAGCAAACTTCACATATATGTGACTTCAGTCCAGAGAGGAGTCCTTTATGTTGTTTAAATTGTTGATTTTCTTTAAAATGTTTACCACACTGGTGGCATGAATACCCTTCTTTCGCTGAAATGAAAAGAGATGGTTCACATATATATGGCTTCTCTTCAGTGGGGCGACATTTATGTCTTCGTAAGTGAGTAGATTGCGAAAACGATCTCATGCATACGTCACACATGTACGGCTTCTCTTCAGTGTGTGTACGCATATGTTTTCGTAAGCTCCAAGCTTGTGAAAACTTTTTCATGCATACTTCACACATATAGGGCTTCTCTCCAGTGTGTGTACGTCTGTGATCTCGTAAAATCGAAGCTCGTGAAAAGCTTGTGTTACAAATTTCACAAGAAAACAGTTTTTCACCTGAATGTATGCGTCTGTGGTTTATTAAGCTGCTCTGCTGCGAAAAGGTTTTTTTGCAAACCTCGCACTCGAAAGGTTTTTCACCAGTATGCACTCGCATGTGCCGTTCTAATTTCCAGACATCTGTAAACACTTTGCTGCAAACTTCACATTGATGTGACTTTATTTCAGAGTGGAGTCCTTGATGTCTTTTTAGTTGTTGCTTTTCTTTAAAACGATTTCCACACTGGTTGCATGCATACACTTTATTTGTTGAAATGATTACGTGATTCTTAGATACACTATTCAAATAATTTGATTTTGAAGACATTTGTGATGGCTGTAGGGTCATTTGAAGGGTTGGTGTTTCGTTTGGAAGTAAAACAGACAGTTTTTCACTGTTGGATTGCTCGTTTCGTATCACATTTTCTTTTTCTGGAAACTTTACACTCCTGGCCATTTTATCTACATGGTGTGTCTTCGGATGATGTGCCACGAGGCGTGTTCGAGGATTAAAGCTTTCACTCTGAAACAATACACGTGTGCTTTTACACATGGTAAAAATTTGCTGTAACATAGGTTGCACAACAAGTAATCATAAAGCAGTGTAAATATTTCAGAAGATGATACAACCCTTATAATTTGAAATCTTTATTAAAAATTCAAGCTGCCCACAAATTAGGTAATCTACGTATTTGTAATATCTTTTTAACTTCCTCATTCATAAAAAACAAATCGTCATTTGTGTTCAGAGTGATACAATTTTTTTCCCTGAAGGGATACGCCCATTACACCTCCAAAGTATGCATTACCTGTTTCTGTTTTTAAATTAAAAATGTTTACTAGTGGCACTTTTAGAGAGTTAATGTTACACATCCATTACTTATGGAATTGCCTAACTGTATACAAATTATTAGGATAAGCAATACAGTGTTTTGTTATGTAGATCTCGAATATAAATAGGACTGCTGAAGTCAGGTTGGAATAGTAACGGATTTGCAATCAGTGTCTTTGCAAGTTCGAAACTCGGTCAAGCCAAATACTGTTATACACACAGGGAAGGGTGCACATTAAATCTGTCCTCATGTGGTTGTTTTTATTGCATGTATAAAGTAGTACCAGACATATTTAACATTTCTAAATTCAATATATTTTATTTCATTTTGAATTCTTATTACAGTACAATGTCCAAAATTAGGAATTCTATGGACCTCCGCCATTCTGGATTTCATATCATTTGCAGGTTTTTTTTGGTCAAAAATCCTAATCTAACCCCATGAGTCCGGAACACGTTTTCAAAACTAAACTAGCAGAAATATAAATAGGAATACTTTAAAAAAAGAAGAAGAAAAAAAAAAGACTTTAATACAATGTAACAAATTTTACTTACAAATCTTTTAATTTTTCTGAGTGGTATTTACTCTGAACATGTCTGTTATTTTGCATTATTTCATCAATTTGGTGCAGTTTGAACGTTTGTTCGTTAAAAATTGCAGGTAGAAGAAGTGAAAAAAAATGCAGGTATACAATATGTCCAAATTTAGGTCAATTCCAGATTTGGGACTTAGTACTGTAGTTTGTTTTACGATTACTTCAGGACAGCTCACAATCAGACGATTAACAAAGTATTTGTTAAGTGCAACTATTTATGTCCTACACTAAATTTAACTTTGTAGTTATCTAAAAGAGATAGGTAGTTAATTGATGCCACACTTCAATACAACGGGCTATTAGCAACAATCTGATACAGAACTACCCAGTGTTTTGACCCCTGTGCTAAGTTGAAGCCTTCCTTTGGTGAAAAAAAGAATCGTCAGAAAGGAAAAAAAAAAGATGGCTGGAGATAAGGCTCAAGATGAACCACTGACATTAAATAAAGAATTGAAAAGATCAATGTTGGAGTGCAATTACAGGTTTTTATCAAGAAATAGACACTTGTGCTGTAAAGACATGAAATATATAACAGCTCAGTTTGCAGTTTTGGAGCCCAATAATCTGATTACAACTTCAGAAGACAAACTGCCATGATTAATACAAAACTTAGTCGTAAACTATGATGAACTTTCTGAAGATGATATCCTTACAGATTTCACGACTAAGAAGACATCTACAAGTTGCCAAAGTTTCAAAAGAAGGTTCTCTGGAATGGTCTTTGTTAAGATGTTTAGAGTTTGTTGTTGAATGTGAACTTTCAGATTCTGTACCAAATCTAACTTTTCGTCATCTGACCGTGGTTCAAAATTACGTGGTGTTGTCCTTGGATTTCCCTTGGGGGATTGATCCCTGACTGTCGTCAATAGCTCATTGTTTTGCTTTAGAACAATGTTAATTAATTGCCAAATCTAACTTGTTAACGCTATGTTGTCTAACTCTTCCACGTCTTTACAGCGAATGTCTATATCTTGATAAAATCTGTAGTTGCACTCCAACATTGATCTTTTAAATTCTTTATTCAATGTCAGCGGTTCATCTTGAGCCTTATCTCCAGCCATAGTTTTTTTTCCTCTTTCTAATGAATCTTGTTAACGTTATGTGTTCCAGTAACATCATGTGAGGAGTTTTTCAAGCTTAAAATTAATCAAGAGTTATCTTACGTCCTCTATGAGTCAAGTTCAGCTCTCTGCATTAGCTATCTTGTCAAGTAAAAATAAAGTTGCTAAAGGAATTGATTTTGATGATGTGATTTCAAAATTTGCAGAGAACAAAGTTAGAAAAATGCGTCTTTAAGTGCTTATTCCCTCAATGCTAAGTAAATAAACCAGGAAATAACATTTGTAATTGTATCATATTTTTTCTTTTAATAATTTTAATGGGGGGACAATAATTTCCGCACTGGGTACAACCTGACCCTGCTACGCCACTGCATACAGGTTCGATTCTAATGGATTCCAAGGATAACACCATGTAATTTTGAAACAGTCAGATGACCAGTTGACACGACAACTGACCCCCACTATCCAAACGTCAACACCATGCGAATGAGAGAACATTTGAGGCCACGAAAGATTTAACATGCACCACCCCTTTTTCTAAATGATGGTCTTCGGTTGGATTCAAACTCGCAAGTGTCCGGCTAATAGTCTGGTACTCTTCCAACGAGGCAATCACGGTCCAATTTTCAAGAACCTCCACAGTAAAATGAAATACTTCTGTTTCATTAGAATTAAATACTGATCACTTGAAGGTCTGATATAGAAGGGATATTTCACATTAAGCTTGCAGGAACAACCTCAAAACATTAAACATGAATTTCAACTATACAAAAATGTGTCATAGTTAAAAAGAATTAAGAATATGTTTATATTTAAAATTGTAAACAAGAGTAAAATTGATAGACGTTAAAAGTTTTATTTAATTCTGATCTGCAAGAAATTCCAAATTAAGTAATTTTTCCTTTTCAACTAGGCATTTAAATAGAATGCTCTATTTTGAGTACAGTATTAATATTAAAAGACAATGCAATAGCATTCATGCCCTTTTTACGAACTCAACCGTAACTATGAATTTGTAAGTTATTGATTGTATTGATATAAAAAAAATAATCGATCACTTTATTTATCACTTATCGCTAGTAAGCATAAACACAGTACAAAGTGCTAAATCCGGAATCCTCCAGACCTCAGCAATTCCGGACTATTCGAATTTTTTTGTCAAAAAACCTTAATGTAACCCCCTTTCCCCTGTATGAATTTTACGATTGCAAATCTTCTAATTTTTCTGTGTGGTATTTACTCTGAACATGTCTGTTATTTTGTGTTGTTTCATCAATTAGGCCCAGGTTTAACTCCTTGTTCTTCAAAAATTGCTGGAAAGATGTAAAAAAGTGAGAAAAACAAAATTTGGTGGTTTGCAAACCGTCTGAATTTGGGAATTTGTACAGTAATTAGTTTGTAGTTGCAGCAAAATCACATATAACATCCTTGCAAGGAAAGTAACATTTGTGAAAACCATAAAAAGTTTCCCCAAAGCATTAGAAAAATTTGTATTTGTCAAGAATATCAAACAGGATTATTAGAATCATGATATTGGTTCTATATGAGTTATAAGTCAAGAAAAAATTCATTCAAATGTAACTTCAAATTTCGCCATATTTGCCTCTGATTAAAACACTCATAAATTTTAACTTTGTCAATTTTCCAATAGTGTTACTCCAGTGTGACATTTATTAAAATACCTACCTCCTATTTGTTTAACCCTCTGCATACGAAGACATCCCAAAGTTAAACATTTATATTCCCTTCTTTTTCAGGCCTTCCAAGAAGAGGGTTGTTGTGGTTACGGTTGATTATATCTAGCTGTGGGAAATCAGATACAGTCAATTTTTAGACTAGTCATTCAAATTGAAATGAGAGATAGGGTTTTTAGCTTTAAAAAGCAAAGGAAATACGTAAACAAATTTGTTTAAATTTCCGTATTAAAACAATTTATAGCTATATAATTACACAATCTATTACCTAATTTAAATTTAACTATCTTCTTTGGCAATAACTGTTTCAGTAACTAGACAAAAAAGTTTTGGGATGACACAAATTTTAAACTGAATTTTTCCTTGGTTTCCTTTATTTCAAGTCTATCAATTAAATAGATTTTAAGGCTAATAAAATTTGCTGAAATAGGAAGAGTCTTGAAAAAAGACTTTTATTTTACAAGAACAGAATTACAAAGCATAACTTGAAAGTAGGGAGTGAAGATAAACCACGTCTGATCAGAATAAAAACACAGTCCAGACTATTTGTAGCAGCTAATCATTTTAAATGGAAAAGCTTGAGAAAAAAATTAATGAACACAATAATATAATGGCGCATATAAAATTTGCCAAGTGAATCCTCATGAACCGGTTCTCTGTTGCAGAATGCCATGCTTCGGAAAGATATGGGACAACTTCCTTAAATAGTTTTGACCCCCTACGGTTATAAAAAAAGATAGTCAAGTAGTGACAAGTTGATAAGCCTCCTAGGGGAAACACTAGTCTCAGGTGCTTTCCGTATTCTGCTACACCAGGCATTTGGGCCACTTCCCACAACAAGATATTAAATTGATATTTCGAAGCTTCGTATGCAGAAGGTTAAATACCCCATTGTGTTCCCCCAGTTCAAAGTTAATTCAAATACCTACCTTTGTGTTTATTTAAGATGATTCCGGAAACAGAATCATATTGGCGTAGTGTAGAAGTGTAGAGAGTGGGGTGCCAGGTCAGGTGTTTCAGCCAAGTTCTACTCTTTCCTGGGTGAATAGCTCGTTGTGTTGCTCCATCACAATATTAATTGACTACCTACACAAAGTAAAAGGCTTCAGTTCGACAACAGTATTAACGTCACAAAACAATCCAAAGGCATTCATACCAACTGAAACCGTAACTATGAATTTCTTCAGTAATATTATATGCTTTGTTATTAAAAAATAATCCAACAGCATTGTTATGCTCACACTAGTAAACAAAGATAACTAGTTTGTATAGTTATAGCGAAAATCATTGCACCCTCGCAAGGAAAGCAATACAAGTCAAAAGCATGAAAATTCCCCCATAGCCCCATATAAAAAATAGATATGAAACATTCATATTTAGTGCCAATATCAAACATAAATTGATTGGAACTTAGCAGTGGTAATGAGTTATGCCATGTAGAAATTCATTACATTTTACTTGACATTGCCCTTTTGTTTTACTTAACATTACCCCTTAAAACCCTCATTATTATTAACATGTGTCAATTTTCTTCCTTTGTGTTCCTTTAATAACATTGAAATACAGCTGAAAAGAGTGCAAATTGTAGTGAGGGCGTTTGAGGACACAACAGATATAACATGCATCCTCCCCAGGGTACAGGAAGGTCTTTGGTTGCACCTATCTCACATTCTTTCAATATCTAATCCGTTACTCTTCCAACTGGGATAATGTTGCCCTTCATCGTATGAAAAAATAAAAGTATTTTGAAAATAACAATTTACTATAGTTTCTAAACATTTATCAACCACAATTAGTATCAACTACTTACAGAAAGAATCAGAAGTATAGGATTCTATTCTCTTTTAATACTATGAAACTTGAGAACAGTACTGTGCTTTCCCATTGATTTATTAAAAGTAAGTTTCTATTCCAAGGGTGTTTAATTCTGCTCTTTTAAAAGTAATACAGAACGGGGTATTTTTTGCAAGTACTGATCCATTTAAAATAGGAGGGAGTGTCAATTAATAACACACATGTCAATTTTTAAGTAGGAAAATAATTAGTCAAAATGAAATTATTTTCTAAAAAGGGAACTAGAGGGTGCAATGCAAGATCTTGCGACTCCATGTACCGGTACCGTTCGTCAGTCACCGGTAAAATGGCGTTAGCGATTACATCGTCAACTGTGGAGGAGCAACAAGGTGTGATAAGATTACTTTTTGCAAAAGGAAAGAAAGGGATCACACTGGGGCAACACAATAGACTATTGGTGACTGCAGGATCAGTTCCAAAGGAGAAAAATCAAAGGACAACTTTTTTTGTTATTTGGAACCACAATGAGATGACTATAACATTACCCGAGGTGGAACACCACTCTCCAAACTTCTACACTATGCCATTACGATGATACAACAGAATTAAAATGAACCAGCCCCCACATGCACGAGTCTTTGGATGATCGAGTTTGGAACTCACAAACCCTAGTTGCTACTCCTAAAGCTGGGCTACCGATGTGATGACTAAGTGATTGTGATGTAAATGTAAGCCCCGTGATGACTAGGTGATTATGTTGTGTAAATAAAATACAAGAAATGAGCCTGGACAAGTATTCAGTCAATTACTGGAAAAGGTGATCAATGAATTACTCGTAACAATGCATACAAAGTATATATCGACAGCAAACCCAAAAATTCACGAGGATGAAACAAGAACAGCGAAAAATGTGTTGATATTTAGATGCAACAATGGCAAGATAGGTCAAACTATAAACGAAGAAAAAACAGCAGACAAAACAAGCAAGAGGATAAATGCAGAAGCAATGAAATTTGTAGTGAGAAAAGAGTCTATAGAACCTCAATTAACACTAAATCTTAGTTCTGTAGATTAGGTGTTCTATAACCTACCCTAATAAAGTCCTCGGCTCACAACTGAAGAAAGATTGACTCAGATCTGTATCAAAAGGTGGTTATTATACTGTGTGAAAAGGAAAGTTGAAATAAAAAAGAATCAAGGCAGGCTGTGTCAAAAAATAAATAAATAATTAATTTCAATGCTGATGGACAAAGGGGAAATACTTCCAAGGACTTTGATGGTGAAGTCAAAGTGACTGGATTCATGAAGGTACCTGGTAAAATGAAAACAAATATGGTATAAAAAGTACTTGGGATAAAAGTGCTACTTGCTGCATAATATGACACAAAATACATTTCAACGAGATGTGCTAAGCAGTTAGGATTGAATTATTTTTTTGATGATGTTGATTTTGTTAGGTAGGGTTAAACTTTGGAAACACTGGGAGAATGCAGTGACTAACTTTAGTTTAAATAATTAAGGCTAATGAATTCTTTAATATCATTGCAACATTTATTCACTTGTATAACAATATGTTACATACTTTAGCTAGTTTATTTTATTAACATTAGTAGTAAACACTATCATGTTAACTTGTATATACAATAGTTTGTTCCATGATTTTCTTTTACTAATTAAGTTTACTTCCCGTAAGTGTAAGTTTATGCAAACAATCCTTAACCTATTCTAAGAAATATATTGGTAATCCTCAAAATATTTAAACTAAACAAGGATTAGAATTTTGGAAATAAATGAGCAAATAGAAGTGTTTTTCATTATTCTGAATTTTGAGATGATTATATTAAACTATGGAATACTAAAAAAATGGGACGTTATCTAATATTAATTACTTTTTGTGAACAATCCAGATCGCTTTGAGTAAGAAAGAAAGCGATAAATTCCGAATTTTAAGTTTCTTATCAGTGGTACAAACGAAGAGGGAAAATTTGAGCTTACCACGTTATACTGCTAGGAATTTTTATTGTTGTTTTGCCAGAGACCAAAGCACTATGATTATTTTCTCTTTTTCGAAACAAATGAAACCAATCTAATTTAAAACATAAACTGCAAAATAACTTTCAAAATACGCGCATCAGTATATAAAAAATAAATAGAAATTGAAACAGATATCTTTCTCCGTACTACACACAGCTTGAGAAAACAAAACACATATATTTTAGTGTTGCCAATATATAAGAAAGTAAAGTTCTTATTTTGATTATGGTAATGGTAATTTTAGTTAACGTCCTACTAGAGCAACACAACGGGCTATTGACGACTGTCCGGGATCAGTCCCTTAAGAGAAAGAACCGAGGACAACACCTCGTAATTTTGAACCACGGTCCGATGACGAAGCAACACCTGAGCTGGCACCCCACTCTCCAAACTTCCACACCAACCCAACGTGAGGACTTTCGGCCACGACAGATTTAAGGTGCACCAGCCACCTCTACACCATACGGTTACAAACATCCATGCCCGGACCCGGAATCTTCCGATCTAGAGTCTGACACCTTAACCACTATACCGGTTGGTCGGCTCTTATTTTGTTTAAGCACACCAGGTCAAGGCTAAACTTGATCGTAACCGTAGGTTGTACACAGCGGAATCCAGTTAAGCCCATAGACTTCTAATATAAGTAGACTGAGCATCGTTTTTGAGAAGAGTCGTTCTTCGAAAAAATACCTCAGGTTCCAAACGAAGCACTTAGAGCACTACCACCATATGACCCTTCGGTCAAAAGCTCTGCAAAAAGACCTCGTGCTTTCCGGCAGCAAAATCTGCAGACTTACCCGCGGCGACAGAAACGTCAATGCGGCATGTTTCGTTTGGATCCTGATGTCTTTGACTTCAATTCCTAACTTTTTCTCCCCATGCTCGATTGGACCCTAATTGAATCACTAAAACACAACAGTTTTATTTCTCACTTTTTGACTTTATTTTGCTTTTATTAATTTATTATGAAATCTTTTTTCTACTTTTGTAATGGATCATCGAAGTTAGCCACCTCTGAATGCGGTCAAAACTTGGATAATAATTGGTAATTTTTAGTTAACGTCGAACTAGAGCAACACAACGGGCTATTGACGAAGGTCCGGGATCAGTCCTTTAAGAGAAATATCCGAGGACAACACCTCGTAATTTTGAACCACGGTCAGATGACGAAGTAACACCTGAGCTGGGCACCCCACTCTCCAAACTTCCACACCAACCCATAGTGAGGACTTTCGGCCACGACAAATTTAAGGTGCACCAGCCGCTTCTACACCATACGCTTACAAGCATCCATGCCCGAACCCGGATTCGAACCATTAACCTTCCGATCTAGAGGCTAACACCTTAACCACTATACCGGTTGGTCGGCTGAATGCGGTCACAACTTGGGAGGAAAACCGACTGAATTGTTGATTTCGCTTAAGGAGGTGGCGCCATCTTTCGGAACTTCGTACAGCTGAAAACTTATTTTAATTTCTCCAGCCAATTTAACTCTTTTTTTTTTCTTTATACATTTTCTCACTTAAATTATGCAAATCAGTTTTAAGTTACACACACCTGATGACGGGGAGTTAAGCTGCTTTGCAGTAGGCACTCCGGAAGTGATTGACCAGTCCAGTCTAGAGTGCCTATATAATAAGAGTGGCGACAAGGGACCAAATTTGGCCCAATGCACATGCGCGGCAGCCATTTTTCTACTAGAATCGGTTGCTGTGCGAATATGTTTCTTCCATCGGTTTCCCACATTTCCTCCTCTCTCTTTCTTTTGGCGATAGTGTTTATGTCCCGTAATTTTTATGCTCATGACTTATTGAACTTGTTTTCGTGAATATTAACAAGAAAATGAATAAAGTTAAGCTTACAACTTCAGTGTTAAATAAAATAAGATCTGATGTTTTTTCTTTAAATTCTTTCCATGCTGTGTGATAGAAGTTTACGCATTAATTTTATAACATTAAATAAAAAATAGATTTGAAATGTCCTACTAATAATGGATAGTTCCTTAAAATAAAACTTTCTTTCAACCAACTGTTCAACACATGTAGTTTTTTTTAGTGTGATTAATCCTTTCCTTACATTAACCGAACCAGAAAAGATAATGAACATTTTTATTTGACCTTTTTAATGCATGACACAAAATTTTAACCCACTTAAATTTAATTTTAAGTTTCATCCATTTATACAAGTCAAAAGACATGTAATTTCAAAAATAGTCAACACTATCAGTACACATTTGTTAAAAATTCTACCACAATTTCATATGAAAAATAGAATTAACAGATTGAAACTAAATTATGAGCAAATATTAGCCTAAGCATACAAGAATAATCTCAAGATAAAAAATAGTTAACAGCATTTGTACGCATTTATATCCAAATTCACAGATAAATGTTGATGTGGTGGTTTTGTTCCGAGATCTAGCAGCAAAATAAAGATGAAAGATAACACTTTTATATAAACATTTCTTTTATTCTTTTTATATATAGCATTGCTACAATTTACTCTCTGCTTTTCTGATGATTCAATACGGCATAGGTTATTGTAAACCTTTTATAAGGAAACAGCTAAAAAAACAACGCATTATCAAAAGTTTAAAACCTGCTAACTGCCTTTGGCGCGATGTTTACATCGCCAAAGTAGCGGAAAACAGCATGTTGTTAAAAAAAGCTATTTACTTAAAAAGTCTTCAAATTTACACTGACAAAACACTAAAATAATCATAAATAAACATTCTAGAACACGAAATGGAACACGAATAAGCTATATTTTCTTTTTAATTTAATATACACACGTTTTTCTCGAACACACAAAAAGTTCCCATGTTAAGTCTACGGGAGCTGGGAAAAGACCGCTTCGGGCGGTAGAAAAGGTCTCTAAGCCAATCAGAAAGTGTTTCCCGTATGTCGCCACTCTTATTATATAGGCAGCCGACCAACCGGTATAGTGGTTAAGGTGTTAGCCTCTAGATCGGAAGGTTCCTGGTTCGAATCCGGGTCCGGGCATGGATGTTTGTAAGCGTATGGTGTAGAGGCGGCTGGTGCACCTTAAATCTGTCGTGGCCGAAAGTCCTCACGTTGGGTTGGCGAGGAAGTTTGGAGAGTGGGGTGCCAGCTCAGGTGTTGCTTCGTCATCTGACCGTGGTTCAAAATTACGAGGTGTTGTCCTCGGATCTTTCCCTTAAGGGACTGATCCCGGACCGTCGTCAATAGCCCGTTGTGTTGCTCTAGTACGACGTTAACAAAAAATTACCATTACCTTATTATATAGGCACTCTAGTCCAGTCCAGTCTATTAAGAGCTTTGCAAAGCGTCCGCAATATGTTGTCAGTAGTCACGTGACTGCTCCACGAAAATTCAGCTTGGTTGCTTGATTTGGCCTTTTATCGCCTCTCTTGGCAACATTTTCTTATAAAAAGTTAGCGATTCGATGAACATAATATACTGAGTATTTCTGGAATTTGAGTTACATTTTTGGGCAATGCAAATGAATATTTACTTTTTTACTTTTGCATATTTTTTGAATTTGTATCACTTTTTAATGTTTTTAGTTTTACTATGGAATTACGGTTAACCAGTACACTTAAGATAAATAAATTGTAGTCAATATATTAATTCCATATTTTATACACAGTTCTTCAACTGTATTAGGTGTGGAGAAATTATCTGATTTAAGTTCAGAAAACATTTCAAACTTTTGGAAAAACTTACTGAGGTTAGCATGAGTTGGAATTAATTGAAAAATGCTTGGAAATAACTTCAATTAATGTGCATAATATTGAATATGCATAATACTGAATACTCCTTGAATTTGAGTTTCATTTTACCATTGTCGGGCAATGCAAATGTTTACTAATACACTACTGAATATTTTTTGAATTCGTATTACTTTTTAACGTTTTTAGTTATTTGAGCTATTATATAATTAACTGAAGTTCTCATTAGGATTAAGATTAACCAGCACATATACAAACAAAACAGTAAGCTTAAGAAAAATAAATTGTAGTCAACAGATTGCTCTCAGGTCAGGAGTTCATATTAAAATTTGGTTTTAGATAGTTGTTCTAAACCCGACATTCTTTAATTAATAAAATATTTTATACATATTTCTTCAAAAACTGTATTAGGTGTGAAGAAATTATCTTCAAGATTTCATTTCCAGAAAATAATTTAAACTCATTTTAATGTAATAAGGTTAGTATGTATTGGAATAAATTGAAAAATAAATGCCTATGTTTGGAAATAACTGCATGAATAAATATTTTACCGATGCATAAAATAAAAATACTGAAAACTGATTAGAAGATTGCCTGTTCAAATGACGTTTGGGTTACCACTAAAGCTTTCATTGATATTATGGATTCTTAATTGCTTACATTTTCATAAACACAAATTTATTTAAGGAGTTAAGCATAAAAATATCAACAAGAAAAGTTCTATCTTTAAGATTGAAGGGGACTATTTTAAACCATACACTTGAAGTTAGCTAATTTGCAGTTTTAGATTTATGATTCAAAAACTAATTAAGTTGCAACTGTGTGTCCATATATGAATTTTGATTTCATCAAAGTGATGATGTAAATAACTCTTGACAATTTTTATGCTTTTAAGCATGTACAAAAGTTCTGTAAAGGATTTTTTTATATTGCATTTTTATTACTTATTGTGTCTGAAATCAATATTTAATAAATACAAAAGACAAATAAGAAGCAGTAAACAAATGAAATGTATTGTCACATTCATCACATTTTAAATGAACTAAAAGACATAGAAACAAAATTTATGGTCACATTCATCACATTATACTATAGTAATACCAATTTGATGTAATCTACATAATGCCTCTTTTATCAAATTAGCTCTTTCCTAAGCATTTAATCCATTAATTAAAAAGTATGCAATGGGAACCTTCCAATTCCCATTCAGCGAATTAACCATAAATGTTAATGCTTCCTTTGCAGGAGGCATTTCATCATCATCAACAGATGCACCCAAATCTACAAAGCCACAAAACTTTACATTGTCCCATTCTATATGAGATCTTATGGACATTTCATCAATGATTAAACCACAAATTAGGCTTTTGTGATTTTTCTTTGCTTCCTCAGCTTTAGCAACAAGAGCTGAAAATGCTTCTGCTGTAAATCCAGGGGAGCCATTCACACCTTGATACCATTTTCTTAAAGTGGCAGGATGAGGCAAGTTACAACAAAAGGTCTTGCGCACATAGTTGTATGCTTTAGCAGAATAAAAGTTCAGCGTTAAGGCAAATGCACGCAATTGTGGTGAATATTTTTCTTTGCTTTTCCCCATGTCCACTCTTTTAAGTACTTCTTCGGCTGCAGAACCAGTGAGAGAAAGCTAAAATTGTGTAAAAATATATAAGTATATATTATATGAGATAATAAAAATTATAATTGTAATTAACAAATAAATTTTCAATAAAATAAGTAATAATTTACTGAACAGTCTAAACACCAATGCTTTGTTACGGAGTACTCTTTAAGATCACAGAAAATTGCTTTTCTGTTCTAAGAAATAGTAATAAATTTGTTCAAAATTTATAACACAGTGAGTTAACAACACGCCTTCAATATCAATGAGCTCTATGCCTAATAATGTGTACTAGGGAAAAAAAGGAAAATAGTGGAAGCTGTAGGAAATAATCTGCATATTTGTAGGAGACGACACAAATAAAAATTTCCCACAAAATAAGAATCAGTTAAAAGTGTCCAGTTCAACCACAAAATGTACTAGCAAAACAGCTATAAATATTTGAAGCAGAAAAAACGAATACGGAGAGCAGATGATTCATAAATCACTTGTGATTAATATTACTCTTTCCTGTTTATGTATTCTTATCAGTTTATTTGTGTAATGCAATTCTTTTCATGATATGCATTGGGGGCTTAGCATTTAGGTCAATTTTAGGCCTCTTAGGAGTCAAATTTTTCAAAATCCTTTCTTAGTGCACCTTTGCAGTATGAGAACTACCCTGGAAAATTTCAGCTTCCTAGGCCTTTTCTTCAGATACAGCATGGTATTTGGATTATATAATATATATACACTCTATAACAAAAAAATCGACGCACCAAGAAGGAGTTGTCCGATGGAGACAAAAATTGATGGATAGGAAAATTATGAACAGAATAGAAAATGATTAAAATTTCAGAACAATTGAATGATTTATTTCAGAGTTACAGTAACGAGCTCAATAAGGTGTTGACCCACCTCTAGCCTGGATGCAAGTTGCCACACGGAATGGCATAAACAGATAAAGATCCCGGATGGTCTCCTGCGGTATTTCTTGCCAAATTTGCTTCAACTGTCGGACTACGTCATCAACATTCCCTATCCGATGCAGTCGCCTTCCCATCATATCCCAGACATGCTCGATGTGAGAGAGATCTGGTGATCTGGCTGGCCAAGGAAGTGTTTTACAAGCTTGAAGACAGTTCATAGCAACACGTGCCGTATGTGGTCTGGCATTGTCTGGCTGAAAAATAAGCCCAGGTTACTGCGAAAGGAACGGTAGCAAAACAGGTCTCAGAATGTCGTCAACGTACCGCTGGTCAGTAAGTGTACCTCTAATGACGACCAAAGGGGTCCGGCTTGTTGGATCAGTGGCTAATTGTCCCAATGTGCATCGGCAAATGTGCCGTATGGGATCTGTTATTCAAAGTTTGTATTTCTGATTTAGACAGTTTGCTATATTACTGATATGTTCTTCAGGTGAAACCCCAGTCGGGTTGTGCTTTCGTGTAAATAAAGTGATAGGTTTTATTTTAAAGGAGAGTTTTTTCTTATGCTTAAAACCTACACCAAACAGGGTTATGGGCCCAGCCCAACCCGATTCCTTTTTAACTAAAATGTTAAAACTAAATTAAGTTTTCTTCGAAATTGTATTAAGTTGGCTGCTCTAGTTGCATGATGGCAGAATCGTTTAGTTTTCCAAAACTAAGCGAGTTTAACTACACCACATGGAAGACTGACGTTAAAGTCTTACTGATGGATCGTGGGTGCTGGGAATTTATAGTTGGAAATCCTGTTCCTTGCCCAGAAAGTGCACCAGAAAAGGAAAAGCGTACGTTTCTATGGAGAAAGCAACGAGCTTATACGACCATCTATCAAAGTTTAGAAAGAAGATTTCACACCCTGATCGCAGATACTGAGGACGGGAAGACTGCATGGGAGACGTTGAAACTTCACTTTGAACCTACTTCAAGAGCAAGATTGGCCGGCTTAGTAGATGAATTTTACGACATGCGATTCGACTCTGAAAAAGAAACTATCGGAATTTACAGTAAGAAAATTGCTGGAAAACAACTACAGATCAAAGAATCCGAGTTCGAAATTCCAGAGCTTCTTGTATGCTTTCAACTTATACGAAGATTACCTCCGCATTATGATAACCTAATACAACATATGTACAGATTCGAGGATGCAGAGTTTACAGTAAACAACGTTACAAAACAATTACTTGCCGAAGCTGGAAGAATTGATTAAAAAAAAAAAGATAAAGGAAAATTCGATACAGTGATTGGAAACGCATATGCTTCAAAGAATAGAGCAGGGATGGGTAAACTCCGGCCCGCGGGCCAACTCCGGCCCGCGGATAGAATTTTTGTTTGACAGTCCGACGGAAATTAAAAGAAAATATGATTTTTTATTATATATTCATCTCCTTTTCTACTTTGTTTAAATATTTTTTTTCTTCCTTTTTTTTCAAAGGACTGATGATCTTTTTACTTTCTCTATTTTTGGTCTACAAAACATAAATCGACGGAAATAGCAAGCACAGACAGTTTTCAATCTGTAAAGTGTTAAAAGCGGAAGTTCTTTGTTAGTTATTATATATAGTGGTGAAAGTATTAAAAGCATAGCGTAGCTAGTGCTTGTTTGGGTTATTCGTAAAATATTTCAACCCCAAAATGGCTACTAGAAAACGTAAAGTTGATTCAGAGTGCCGTGCTTTTAATGATGAATGGACCTGTAAATATTTGTTTACCGTTGTTAAAGATAAACCAGCGTGTCTCATCTGCAATGAAGTTGTAGCAGTCTTCAAAGAATATAACATTTCCCGTCATTTCACATCTAGGCATAAGCATTCCAATTACGAAGCAATGTCCGAATATGAAAGAAAACAAAACGTAGAAAGTCTTCGTAAAAAATTATCAGGCCGACAAAATTTTTTCAAGAAGGTAAACGTTATCCAAGAAGCAGCTACACATGCAAGTTACATTGTAGCATACAATATTGCTAAAAATAATAAAGCTCTCAGTGATGGGGAGTTCGTTAAATAATGCATGCTCCAAGTTTGTGATGTTTTATGTCCAGACAAGAAAAATAATTTTGAGACTGTAAGCGTATCTCGAAAAACGGTGACTTCTAGAATCGAAGCCATCGATAAAAATTTGACATCACAATTAGAGTCAAAGATTGGCCAGTTTAAATTTTGCTCCATAGATATGGATGAAAGCACTGATATAAATGATACTGCTCAATTAGTATTATTTATAAGAGGAGGTTGATAAGAACTTTGAAATTACCGGGGAACTGGCGTGCCTGCGTTCTTTAAAGGGAACTACCACGGGATGTGATATTTTTCGTGAATTTCAGGAAGGGCTTTTAACTTTGAAAGTGCCTATAACAAATATATGTAATATTACGACCGATGGAGCAACAAATATGACAGGAAAAAAGTCTGGATTTCTTGGACTCTTTAATCAAAACTCCCGGGAACAATGTTGTTTTCTACATTGTGTTATACATCAAGATGCTCTGTGTAAATCTGCACTAAATATGAAACCCGTGCTTGATGCAGTCGTGAAGCTTATAAATACTATTCGATCTCGTGGGCTTACTCACAGGCAATTTCGAGATTTTCTTCAGTCCGTGCAATCTGAATACTCTGATGTACTGTATTACACGAAAGTAAGGTTGCTTAGTGCAGGATGTGTTTTCGAGCGAGTTTGGCAGCTGAAAGACGACATTGTGTCGTTCTTCCATGAGAAACAGTGTTCTGCGGAATGCGAAATGTTAGAAGATACAGAATGGCTTTCGGACTTTGCATTTTTCACAGATCTTCTTTGTCATATGAGCAACTTGAATGTCAAGATGCAAGGGTAAAATCAATTTATCGACGATATCTGGGCCCATCTCAAAGCTTTTAAACTAAAACTTAATATGTTTGCTGGGCAGCTAGATAATAACGACTTGTCTCATTTCTCGAGGTTAAATTCAATACCCTCAGTAAATGAAGAAAAGCTTAAGAATTATGAAGATGGCTTGAAAAAACTGCATTTTGAGTTCGAACGCAGATTTCAAGATTTCAGAGCCATTCAAACAGAATTGATAGTTTTACCATGCCTTCCAACGTAAATTATGAAGCAGTGAGGTCAGATTTGCAATTTGAATTAAAATCTAACAATCATCTCAAGCAGTTGCTTCTACTAAATATGCCAAAGTTAGAGTTTTACAAATCATTATCAAAAGTAAGTTTCCCAAATTTAATATCTCACGCCCAGAAAATCAGTGATATGTTTGCTTCATCTTATATATGTGAACAAGTGTTTTCAACTATGAACCCTAGAAAGAATTATTTCAGAAGTAGACTGACAGATGAGCATTTAGCCTCGTTCCTTAGAATCAGAACATCTCACTTCGAACCTCAATATAAGGAACTTTTAAAAATGAAATCACAATTTCATTCATCTCATTAACATATGTAAATTGTAATACTTGTATATTGTTTTTAAAATTTTAGAAAAATTTGTCTTGGCCCGCCAAACTTTTTTTTTTCGATGTTTGGCCCGCGACCGAAAAAGTTTGCCCATCCCTGGAATAGAGCAATACATGCTTCACAGAAGAAATCGACCAATAAATCTGAACGCAGTGGAGGTGTGCTGGAGCCTGATAAAAAGTCACGCAGAAATGACGAAGCTTATCGTGTGGGCATTGTCACAAACCAGGACATACTGAAAGCCGATGTTTCAAGATGAATAGACTAGTCAAGAAGTCAGCCAGAGATGAAAACGGTGCATGTTTTGCTGACATTGCACTTGCAACCACTTCACCTAGTAAAAATCTTGAGGAGTTCCTCGTCGATTCGGCTGCTACTTCGCATTGCTGTAACCAAAGGGACTGGTTTTATAACTTCAAGCTGACCAAACCTGCGTCTATTCTCGTTGGAGACCAAGATTGTACATCGAAAGTCCTTGGAGTAGGATATATCGACTTTGTAGTAAAAGACATTTCAGGTAATGTAAAAATTATACTGAAGAATATATTGTATACTCCTAATATGCGTAGAAACTTAATAGGTGGTTCGAATATAGATATTGCAGGTATGAAAGTTATTTGGGGTGACAATAAGATGATTGTATATACTAAAAATGATAAATATTTCTTTACTGTACCCTTAATTGATAAATTGTATATAGTAAGTGGATATCCTAAAATATATAAAGAATCTGTTAATGTATCTTTAAATATTAGTGCTGTGCACAGGAGATTTGGTCATGTTAATGTTCCCCTGATAGAGCATATGAGTAGAAATAATTCCATAAAAGGAATTGAAAATTTTCAAACAAAGATTTTCTAAGCATCAAGTTTTGCTTAGTCCATCACAATCAACCTCGCCGACCAACCGGTATAGTGGTTAAGGTGTTAGCCTCTAGATCGAAAGGTTCCAGGTTCGAATCCGGGCCCGGGCATGGACGTTTGTAAACGTATGGTGTAGAGGCGGCTGGTGCACCTTAAATCTGTCATGGCTGAAAGTCCTCACGTTGGGTTGGCGTGGAAGTTTGGAGGGTGGGGTGTCAGCTCAGGTGTTGCTTCGTCATCTGACCGAGGTTCAAAATTACGAGGTGTTGTCCTCGGATCTTTCCCTCAAGGGACTGATCCCGGACCTTCGTCAATAGCCCGTTGTGTTGCTCTAGTACGACGTTAACAAAAAAAAATCAACTTCAAAGCAGGAAGACAGTTTCTGCGAAGATTTATGTCTGGCATTAATTTCGGCCGACATTCCTTTCTTTAAACTGAAGAATTCTGTCCACAATAAATTTATTTCGAAATACACGAACCGAAATATCCTCGATGAGAGCACTCTCCCAAAGAATTACTGAGATCTTTGCTATCAAAAAACATTACAAAAACTTAGGGAAAACATATGCGAGAATTACGCGTACCTTGTCGTCGATGAAACCACTGATGTTAGGGGTAATCATGTGGCTAATCTTTTAATAGGAAAATTGAGTTCATACGAAGCTGACCACCCATTTCTTTTGGCTTCTAAAATCCCGGATAAAACTAATCACGACTTAATATGCCTTTTTTTTAAATTGTAGCCTTAAAATTTTTCCCAGTGATAGCGGAATAGGAAATCAAGTTTTGTTACTTTTGACAGATGCGGCTTCGCATATGATTAAGGCTGGAAAATTGTTACAAACGTTTTATAAAAACCTAGTCCACGTCACATGTATTGCCCATGTGCTTAACATTATTGCTGAAAAAGTTAAAGATTTCTTTGCGGAATTAAATTCCTTTATTGGACAAGGGTAATGGTAATTTTTAGTTAACGTCGTACTAGAGCAACACAACGGGCTATTGACGACGGTCCGGGATCAGTCCCTTAAGGGAAAGATCCGAGGACAACACCTCGTAATTTTGAACCACGGTCAGATGACGAAGCAACACCTGAGCTGGTACACCACTCTTCAAACTTCCACACCAACCCAACGTGACGACTTTCGCAAAAAATCGTAGTTTACAAGGAATTGATGTATGTTTCGTTACCTCCGACACCTGTGCTCACAAGATGGGGCAAATGCCTATCTGCTGCTTTGTTCTACGCCGAGCATTGGGACCAATATTTGGAAGTGATTCGAAAATTAAAAAAAAGAAATATTGCTGATTCCGCTAAAGTTTAGATAAAGTAGCTATATTAATAGAAAACGTAAACCTCGTTAAATCACTGACATTTGTAAAAACGCATTGCTCCTTTTTAGTAGATTCGATCGAAAAACTTGAAAAAAAGGATTAACATCAAATGAGAGCTTTTCAATCCTTGAAGATGCAGTAATGAAAATCAATTCGATTTCAGGCAAAACTGGTTACATACTTAAAGAAGAGATAGAAAGATGTGTTAAAAAAAATCTCGGGTTGACAAAGTTGACAACTATTAATAAAATCCTTCAAGGCGAGGAAGGGACCGAACTGAATAAAAATGACATGTGGGACCCTATAATTTTAAGTTCCTTGAAATTCGTGCCATAACGTCTGCGGATGTGGAACGCGTTTTTTCATCGTATAAAAGAATTTTAAGTGACCGTTAGACATAATTTTATGGAAGATAATTTAGAAAAATACTTGGTTATTAACTTAAATTATTCGCAAGTACAATAAAGTTATAACTACTCCCATAATAACCATAGTAATTTTAAATATTTTTTTTTAATATGTCGATATAATTTGTGTGTATATATTATTTTTTTGATTTTAAAGACATTTTTAATCTGTCAGTGGTTTATTAATAAAACTGTAATGAGAATTCTGTGCAATATAAAAGCAATAAATGTGCATCAGTATTTGAAACTTCATGTCTATAGTTGACTATTATTTTGTTCCTTTTTTATAGTGCTCCTTTAAATATAGTCTTTTTCATTTTCAATTTTAATTTGTAGCGCATAAAAATGCATATTTTGACGTTTTACTGCTTATTTTGCATTTTTCGTCATTTTTTACTGCATATTACTTGCATATTTTAGCATTTTTAATGCATATTTTGGCAGTTTTTACTGCATAAAAATCCGGTCTCTAGTTTAATCTGTATATTAAGTGAGATTTTATGCATATCTGTAAATTAAAAGTGCTAAAATGTTTCATAATTTTCAAAGTCAGTTAAAATCGGATACCTCTTTTAACATTTTATGTATATACAGTAAAACCTCGATTATCCGAGTTTCCGCTTTAACCGAGCTATCAAATATTTCTAGGATTTTTTTTTTTTGGTTCTACATTTTCCATTTTTAAAACTACCGGAAAGAATTCTGAACTTGATCTCATAAACACTAAGGAAAACGAAATCCGTGACTGGATAAACGCTGACGAACAACAAGAGATTACAGATAACATGATCGCCAATAAGGAAAATGAATTTAGCGATGATGAAGACAGTGACGATGAAAATCGACATATGAAAACACTAGCCACTGTGTGGCCAGCACAGCGTTGCCTGTACCAATTCCAAAAAGGTCGAAAACGTTTTGGGGGGTTCAAGGGAGAAAAAAAACCCTAATAAATCTCTCTGTATTAAAAACCAAATGGGAATTCGTAGCCTATTGTATAACAGCCATCACGGCATTGCCAAATGTGGCCAATTTCGAATTAAGAAGAGATCCAATTGGTGTAACATCACAATCTCTTGCGAAAATCTAAATATTTAATTGACAAATTATTTATTAAAAGAAAATCAAAGGCATAAAGTATGTGTCTGGTGTAAAATTTTCCACAGATATCAAATCCATTGAAATTTTTAATCAACTTTTAACACTCCTGATTTTACAAAAAAGAACTAAACAATGCCAGTCAAAATGTTTTTTATTTGTTATGCTTTCCTTCGCAGAAATCGTAAGAGTGCAGGAAATGTAATCTGTTAATTTTTGGAACGCGAAGGTTGAAGTGACGTTACAATCTCTTGTGAAAATATAAAAGATATATTCAATTAAAAAATGATTTATTTAAATAAAATCATATTTTAAGGTATCAATCTAATGTGAAATTGTCCGCAGATTTCAAATCTGTTGAAATTTTTACTGTCTTTTACTGTTTAGGAGATAGAAAAAAAACTTGATAAATTTACTCTAGTTAATTTTTTTTTAGCCTGCTGACAAATTGTTCCTTGTGCAAAATGAAAATGGAAACTAAAAAAATAAATTTAGAATGTGCGATTTTTTATACCATTACCATTCCAAAGAAAAGAATAATAATTAAATTCCATTAAATTCATTTAAAATGTTCTAGATTGAATTTTAAAATTCGCCATGACCCAAAAACTTTCTTTTATAATAGTAGAGATACTTGGGAGATCACCCCCTTCTCACTAACGCTCGCCAACCTCAGGAGGGTTAATTTGCAATCCTCATTGGTTGGCTGCGCGAACCGACTGAAAAAAATGTCTCATGAAGGATTCGAGCTCATTACGAGTTTCATAGTTTGAAAAAGGTCGTATCATTGGATTAAAAGAGTCACGTTGGGCAAATCGGGGAATCGCTCGTCATGCGAGTCGAAGCGATGCGGCGATTAGAAGATGCTGGCAAGAGTGGGTGGACAATGGCAGATTTCAGAGTCATGATGGTAGCGGTCGACGTAGGGTCACAACAGTTCGCGAGGATAGAGTGATTGTCTGATCAGCTGTCACAGCGCCTGATTCATCGCTATCAACCATCAGTCGTGCGACCCACACACGAGTGTCCACCATGACCATTCACAGACGGCTGAGAGAGCGAAATCTACGCTCGTACCGACCGTTACGCCACCTGCCACTCACGCCTGCACACTGTCGAGCCAGATTACAGTGGTGCTTGGCTCGATCAGGTTGGAATGATGCTGAATGGGGACGTATAGTCTTTAGCGACGAATCCCGTCTCCAACTGTGTCCTGACGATCATCGAAGACGTGTCTGGAGACGCCCAGGGCAGCGTGCCGATCCTGGTTTCACTATTGCACGCCACACGGGCCTTCAACAAGGAGTTATGGTCTGGGGTGCCATTTTCCTTGATAGCCGGACCCCTTTGGTTTTCATTAGAGGGACACTTACTGCACAGCGGTACGTTGACGACATTCTGAGACCTGTTTTGCTACCGTTCCTTTCGCAGTACCCTGGGCTTATTTTTCAGCAAGACAATGCCAAACCACATACGGCACGTGTTTCTATGAACTGTCTTCAAGCTTGTCAAACACTTCCATGGCCAGCCAGATCACCAGATCTCTCTCCCATCGAGCATGTCTGGGATATGATGGGAAGGCGACTGCATCCAGTAGGGAATGTTGATGACGTAGTCCGACGATTGGAGCAAATTTGGCAAGAAATACCGCAGGAGACCATCCGGGAGCTTTATAGGTCCATGCCACGCCGTGTGGCAGCTTGCATCCAGGTTAGAAGCGGGTCAACGCCTTATTGAGCTCGTTACTGTAACTCTGAAATAAATCCTTCAATTGTTCTGAAATTTTAATCAGTTTCTATTCTGTACATAATTTTCCTATCCACCAATTTTTGTCTCCATCGGACAACTCCTTCTTGGTGCGTCGATTTTTTTGTTATAGAGTGTATTTAGAACAACAAGAAGCGACACCAGCAATCCTGCTATCCTTAAAAAAATGGCGAAACATTGCTGCCGAAAAACGCTAAAGTATCGTAAAACAAAAAACAATTAAGGACTTTTTTAAGTAAGAACTCTTTAATCATTGTAACAATATGAATTGCATGTGGTGTATCTGTATAACTTTTGTACTTGTTAAAATATACATAAAAACCTACACGATTTATTTTACTTACAATTTTCGCTTTAACCGAGTTTTTCGGTTATTCTTGGTCAACATTAACTCGGATAATCAGGACTCTATTGTAGTTTTATTATATTTATCTCTCTCTCTTTGTATTGAATAAACGATATCTTAGTAGTTTCATTATGAAATGTTTCTGAACATACTTTTAAATCAACTTTAAATTATATCAAAGCTTTGGTGTTAATCATAATCTTTCAAATATTTCTCTCTCTCGTAAGCATTAATTCAATAAAGATTTTATTTCACTGAAATCTGTTACGTGTATTTTTATTTTCTGTCATGATTTCTTGGCAGGGTTGATCGATTTATATCGCATTGATATACATGATTAAATTAAGAATACTTTCTCACATTTTAAATTTTCAAGCGATTTTTCATATCATCCAACAAGACGGTGCATTTGGATGTCTAGATATTTATTTAACATAATTTTGTAATATATTTTCATAGGTTTATGTAATTTTGTATTTTCAAGTTATCCTAAAACGGACGAAGTCAGTGTAATTCAGTCAGTACCACATAAAAAGTAATTTATCATAATTTACAAGTGTGTCTTATTACACCAGTAGAGTCTAATAATTAATAAATTAAACAACTTTCGAATCGACAATTTAACCTTGTATTGGAATTTTTCGATTCGTCTAAACAATTTAAGGAAGAGGAGATAGATAATTTTGTTCATATTTTACACTCTTGTCATCAAATCAACAAATGTAATTTAAATTATATCTGTTTTTGTATTTGTCCAAATAGTAATTTGATTGCTTTTATTAGAAAATAATAAATAAAATATTAAGTTTTGTAGGGAATTGATTTAAAAAACCAGATAGATTTTATTTTTATCTACCTTGTGTTTGTAATGGTATATACACAGTCCAGTCACATTAATGTGACCACCTCCTACTTTCAACGTCAACGTGAAATAACCAATCACAAAAGGCAGGTGGCAGCACATTGCAGTGGAGTGTATATAAAGGATTTCCTAGGGCATCGGAAAGCATTTCAATCGTTGGCGTAATGCAGAAACGTAGCGATTTATCCGACGTCCAAAAGGGCATGGTTATTGACTTTCCAGCCAAGGGTGGAAGAATTTCGGAAACGGCTAATTTTGTGAACTGTTCGCGTGCCGCCGTGGTAAAAGTATACCGTGCATGGCAAAATGGCACTATCCAAAATCAGCGGCGTGGCACATATGGTGTACCACGGGCTATAAATGACAGAGGCAAACGAAGGCTACGGAGATGCGTTCGAACGAATAGACGTGCAACTGACAGCCCAGATGAACCAAGAGGCTACCAAGAGTGTATCCTGAACAACGGTTCAGCGAACGTTGCTGCGCATGGGCCTCCGCAGCAGACTCCTGGTTAATGCACCTATGCTGACTGCTGTTCATCGGCGACGAAGGCTGGAATTTGCACGCCAGTACCGCAACTGGACTTCCACAGAGTGGCGACAGGTGGCTTTTTCCGATGAATCACGTTTCATGCTCCATCGGACAGATGGGCGTTGGCGTATACGGCGTGAAACGTCTGAAAGCAAACACCCTGCAACAATTGCCGGAAGGATCCAGGCTGGAGGAGAGAGCATTATGGTTTGGGGAATGTTTTTTCCTGGCATTCACTGGGTGCAGAAACCTAATTGACTCTCTTCCTGCACGTCTCGCAGCGGTCCGCTCTGGCAAAGCCCGTTCTGGCTTTTGAAAGGTGGTCACATTAATGTGATTGGATTGCGTATTTAGTTTTTAATATTAACGCCTTTAATAATTAAATTTCAGTCATTCTAATTTCCTTTTTCTCTAACTTCAGTGTGTTTTTTCGATTAAATCAAAAGAAACGAGGCAAATTTTAAAATTGGTTATATGTTATAAATCAAACACTTATAAATACTTCAAATATTTACGTTTCGATGGTAAATAATCTAGCTTTTTGCAACAAATAGAATCCCTAAAAATTTACAGAGTCCGTAAGAAACGTTATAGAATGCACCTGATTGATTAACCTCACGGAAGACAATTATGTTTAACCAACTATAGTTTATACTTTCCAGAAGCAGCAAGAATCGTTGGCATCAAAGATAAATACGTTTCACACTGGCTGGAGAGGGTGGCCTAACTATAGTGACGTCATACCTCCGTTTGTGAGGTTTTCTTATCTATAGGAAGTGTTGGTAAATTGGTAATTTTTAGTTAACGTCGTACTAGAGCAACACAACGGGCTATTGACGACGGTCCGGGATCAATCTCTCAAGGGAAAGATCCGAGGACATCACCTCGTAATTTTGAACCACGGTCAGATGACGAAACAACACCTGAGCTGGCACCCCACTCTCCAAACGTCCACGCCAACCCAACGTGAGGACTTTCGGCCACGACAGATTTAAGGTGCACCAGCCGCCTCTACACCATACGTTTACAAACATCCATGCCCGGGCCCGGATTCGAACCAGGAACCTTCCGATCTAGAGGATAACAGGACGAAAATAGGGAAACGCCAAAAAAAAAAAACTTGTAACCTTGCCCAATATGGTGTAGGAAAACCATTGGCATTCAAAACAGCACTCTTCTGGGAATGGATCAATACAGTTCCTGTATGCTTACCAAGAGATTCTTGTACCATTCTTCCTGCAAAACGGTGGCAAGTTCAGATAGTGATCACGCACCATTGTAGACCACGAATATTCAATAATTTTGAGGTCTGGTGAATGTGGTGGTCAGGGGAAATATGACAAATCACCCTCGTGCTCAGAAAACCTGTACGATGTGATTGGTCATTTATAAGTTAAAGGGGCCGGGTTGGGTTGGAAGAGTAACGAATACCATTCTGAGGGTTTCGATTCCGATGCAATCAAACACCGTCATGATATGGGGGGGGACGTCTTATCAGTGGTGGAATTTAATGGCATCACGTTGTCGTGGTTAGAAAGTTTTGATACTGGGGTGCCAATTAAGGTGTTGCTTTGACAGGTGACGAGTTTCAAAACTACAGGGTATGGGACTCGGATCTTTCATTTGGGGTTCGATCTCGGATTGCCGCCAATAGCATGGTGTGATGCTTCAGTGGGACATAAATTAACACCTACCTATCTTTATGTCTATCTGAAAAATGTATTAAACATTTTGTTATAAATCCCCTTAAGGACGCCCATTTTCCTGATTTGTTATGTTGTAGGAACTCAACACGAATTCTGACGTTTTCTAATTGGGTTGGTGTGGAAGTTTGGAGAGAGGGGTGCCAGCTCAGGTGTTGCTTCGTCATCTGACCGTGGTTCAAAATTACGAAGTGCTGTCCTCGGCTCTTTCCCTTGAGGGACTGATCCCGGACCGTCAATAGCCCGTTGTGTTGCTCTAGTACGACGTTAACTAAAAAAATTACAAATGACTGACGTTTTCTAGTACTAGATTAAATGAGGGAAATGATTCACCTTTGGAAGGCAGGAAGCAAAATAACGTCGCGCCTGTACAAAACATCGGGCTAATGGCAAAGTTCCACGATCATCCCCGAAGGATTCAACTGGAGAAATGATATTTACTGAAGTTCCATACCCCATGAAATGCTAAAACTAACTTCGGCTTAAACCTTCCAATATATGATAGTATTGGGGATGATCAGTTACATTTGTAGAATCTCCGTAGAACTAGTGCAATTTTTAAATCTTTCTTGACTGAAACCGAATCTACAAAGGACCTAAACAATTACAAAAATAGAAAATATTTCACTTTTATTTTACATTTCACACGATTGCAACACAATCAAGGTAATATTTAAACGTCTCACTGGAGCAATATAATTAAGATTAAAAATTGAAGTCGGGCACAGGGTTTACGGATCAAGGCCTTTTGGACCTCTGTTCAACGAAAAACAATAAGAAAATGGAAATTTGGAAAAGAAGTTTGAAGCCTTTTTAGATATTGAAGAAAAACTATTTGCATTGAATATCAATAATACCACATTTAGAACATTATACACGCATTAACCAATAGGCATAACTTCATATAAAATCAAACTATAAAACAATGATTTATATGGTCAATAGTATTATTTATTGAAAGCACATATATATATAGTTCAAACAAGTGCATAAATTTGGTGTAGTTAACACAAAAGACGAAAATTGCAGGAAAGTTTTTTACATTTTATTTTCCTGCATTTATACCGAAAATGTTTCGATTTTTTTAACAATATCCATTTAAATGCAAAAAATTCTGTTCAGTGCACATTAAATACAAATAAACAGCATGCATCCAAATAAGAATAACTAAAATCATAAAAATGTTTCATTAAAATTGTAAGTTGCAGTTTTCTACAAAATAGTAATCAAAACCAATGACAATTGAATGTTGACTTTTAGTTTAAAAATTCATGTCTTTTACATATTTATGAATGAAAATGAATAAACATTGAATTTGAATATACGGTAGTCAAGGTTGTCAGCAAAGGAACTAGAAGAGAAATTAGTCGAGGGAATGAAAATTTAAAACGAATGAAAAATTTCAACAGTTTAAAACATAAATACAGTTTACAAATCATAAAATGCGATTGTCTAACAAAACATCCCTTCTAAAAATAAAATGGAAATATTTGCTCTATTATGTCGTTACAAGTACATTTCTCGCAAATGTTTTCTGACAATTTTCACTACATTTCACATATATATATGGCTATTCTTCAGTGTGTATACGCATATGTTTTCCTAAGTGACAAGATTGTGAAAATGATTTCATGCATACTTCACACACATACGGCTTCTCTGCAGTGTGTGTACGCATATGTTTTCGTAAACTACAAGCTTGTGAAAATGATTTCATGCATACTTCACACACATACGGCTTCTCTGCAGTGTGTGTACGCATATGTTTTCGTAAACTACAAGCTTGTGAATACGATCTCATGCATACTTCACACGTATAGGGCTTCTCTCCAGTGTGTGTACGTCTGTGATCTCGTAAAATCGAAGCTCGTGAAAAGCTTGTGTTACAAATTTCACAAGAAAACAGTTTTTCACCTGAATGTATGCATCTGTGGTTTATTAAGCTGCTCTGCTGCGAAAAAGTTTTTTTGCAAACCTCGCACTCGAAAGGTTTTTCACCAGTATGCACTCGCATGTGCCGTTCTAATTTCCAAACATCTTTAAACACTTTCCAGCAAACTTCACATATATGTGACTTCAGTCCAGAGAGGAGTCCTTTATGTTGTTTAAATTGTTGATTTTCTTTAAAATGTTTACCACACTGGTGGCATGAATACCCTTCTTTCGCTGAAATGAAAAGCGATGGTTCACATATATATGGCTTCTCTTCAGTGGGGCGACATTTATGTCTTCGTAAGTGAGTAGATTGCGAAAACGATCTCATGCATACTTCACACACATACGACTTCTCTGCAGTGTGTGTACGCATATGTTTTCGTAAGCTCCAAGCCTGTGAAAACTTTTTCATGCATACTTCACATGTATAGGGCTTCTCTCCAGTGTGTGTACGTCTGTGATCTCGTAAGATACAAGCTCTTGAAAAGCCTGTGTTACAAATTTCACAAATAAACAGTTTCTCACCTGAATGTATGAGTTTGTGGTTTGATAAGCTGCTCTGCTGCGAAAAGGTTTTTTTGCAAACCTCGCACTCAAAAGGTTTTTCACCAGTATGCACTCGCATGTGCTGTTCTAATTTCCAGACATCTGTAAACACTTTGCTGCAAACTTCACATTGATGTGACTTTATTTCAGAGTGGAGTCCTTGATGCCTTTTTAGTTGTTGCTTTTCTTTAAAACGATTTCCACACTGGTTGCATGCATACCCTTTATTTGTTGAAATGATTACGTGATTCTTAGATACACTATTCAAATAATTTGATTTTGAAGACATTTGTGATGGCTGTAGGGTCATTTGAAGGGTTGGTGTTTCGTTTGGAAGTAAAACAGACAGTTTTTCACTGTTGGATTGCTCGTTTCGTATCACATTTTCTTTTTCTGGAAACTTTACACTCCTGGCCATTTTATCTACATGGGGTGTCTTCGGATGATGTGCCACGAGGCGTGTTCGAGGATTAAAGCTTTCACTCTGAAACAATACACGTGTGCTTTTACACGTGGTAAAAATTTGCTGTAACATAGGTTGCACAACAAGTAATCATAAAGCAGTGTAAATATTTCAGAAGATGATACAACCCTTATAATTTGAAATCTTTATTAAAAATTCAAGCTGCCCACAAATTAGGTAATCTACGTATTTGTAATATCTTTTTAACTTCCTCATTCATAAAAAACAAATCGTCATTTGTGTTCAGAGTGATACAATTTTTTTCCCTGAAGGGATACGCCCATTACACCTCCAAAGTATGCATTACCTGTTTCTGTTTTTAAATTAAAAATGTTTACTAGTGGCACTTTTAGAGAGTTAATGTTACACATCCGTTACTTATGGAATTGCCTAACTGTATACAAATTATTAGGATAAGGAATACAGTGTTTTGTTATGTAGATCTCGAATATAAATAGGACTGCTGTAGTCAGGTTGGAATAGTAGCGGATTTGCAAGTTCGAAACTCGGTCAAGCCAAATACTGTTATACACACAGGGAAGGGTGCACATTAAATCTGTCCTCATGTGGTTGTTTTTATTGCATGTATAAAGTAGTACCAGACATATTTAACATTTCTAAATTCAATATATTTTATTTCATTTTGAATTCTTATTACAGTACAATGTCCAAAATTAGGAATTCTATGGACCTCCGCCATTCTGGATTTCATATCATTTGCAGGTTTTTTTTGGTCAAAAATCCTAATCTAACCCCATGAGTCCGGAACACGTTTTCAAAACTAAACTAGCAGAAATATAAATAGGAATACTTTAAAAAAAGAAGAAGAAAAAAAAAGACTTTAATACAATGTAACAAATTTTACTTACAAATCTTTTAATTTTTCTGAGTGGTATTTACTCTGAACATGTCTGTTATTTTGCATTATTTCATCAATTTGGTGCAGTTTGAACGTTTGTTCGTTAAAAATTGCAGGTAGAAGAAGTGAAAAAAAATGCTGGTATACAATATGTCCAAATTTAGGTCAATTCCAGATTTGGGACTTAGTACTGTAGTTTGTTTTACGATTACTTCAGGACAACTCACAATCAGACGATTAACAAAGTATTTGTTAAGTGCAACTATTTATGTCCTACACTAAATTTAACTTTGTAGTTATCTAAAAGAGATAGGTAGTTAATTGATGCCACACTTCAATACAACGGGCTATTAGCAACAATCTGATACAGAACTACCCAGTGTTTTGACCCCTGTGCTAAGTTGAAGCCTTCCTTTGGTGAAAAAAAGAATCGTCAGAAAGAAAAAAAAAATGATGGCTGGAGATAAGGCTCAAGATGAACCACTGACATTAAATAAAGAATTGAAAAGATCAATGTTGGAGTGCAATTACAGGTTTTTATCAAGAAATAGACACTTGTGCTGTAAAGACATGAAATATATAACAGCTCAGTTTGCAGTTTTGGAGCCCAATAATCTGATTACAACTTCAGAAGACAAACTGCCATGATTAATACAAAACTTAGTCGTAAACTATGATGAACTTTCTGAAGATGATATCCTTACAGATTTCACGACTAAGAAGACATCTACAAGTTGCCAAAGTTTCAAAAGAAGGTTCTCTGGAATGGTCTTTGTTAAGATGTTTAGAGTTTGTTGTTGAATGTGAACTTTCAGATTCTGTACCAAATCTAACTTTTCGTCATCTGACCGTGGTTCAAAATTACGTGGTGTTGTCCTTGGGGGATTGATCCCTGACTGTCGTCAATAGCTCATTGTTTTGCTTTAGAACAATGTTAATTAATTGCCAAATCTAACTTGTTAACGCTATGTTGTCTAACTCTTCCACGTCTTTACAGCGAGTGTTTATATCTTCATAAAACCTGTAGTTGCACTCCAACATTGATCTTTTCAATTCTTTATTTAATGTCAGCAGTTCATCTTGAGCCTTATCTCCAGCCATAGTTTTTTTTTCTCTTTCTAATGAATCTTGTTAACGTTATGTGTTCCAGTAACATCATGTGAGGAGTTTTTCAAGCTTAAAATTAATCAAGAGTTATCTTACGTCCTCTATGAGTCAAGTTCAGCTCTCTGCATTAGCTATCTTGTCAAGTAAAAATAAAGTTGCGAAAGGAATTGATTTTGATGATGTGATTTCAAAATTTGCAGAGAACAAAGTTAGAAAAATGCGTCTAAGTGCTTATTCCCTCAATGCTAAGTAAATAAACCAGGAAATAACATTTGTAATTGTATCGTATTTTTTCTTTTAATAATTTCAATGGGGGGACAATAATTTCCGCACTGGGTACAACCTGACCCTGCTACGCCACTGCATACAGGTTCGATTCTAATGGATTCCAAGGATAACACCACGTAATTTTGAAACAGTCAGATGACCAGTTGACACGACAACTGACCCCCACTATCCAAACGTCAACACCATGCGAATGAGAGAACATTTGAGGCCACGAAAGATTGAACATGCACCACCCCTTTTTCTAAATGATGGTCTTCGGTTGGATTCAAACTCGCAAGTGTCCGGCTAATAGTCTGGTACTCTTCCAACGAGGCAATCACGGTCCAATTTTCAAGAACCTCCACAGTAAAATGAAATACTTCTGTTTCATTAGAATTAAATACTGATCACTTGAAGGTCTGATATAGAAGGGATATTTCACATTAAGCTTGCAGGAACAACCTCAAAACATTAAACATGAATTTCAACTATACAAAAATGTGTCATACTTAAAAAGAATTAAGAATATGTTTATATTTAAAATTGTAAACAAGAGTAAAATTGATAGACGTTAAAAGTTTTATTTAATTCTGATCTGCAAGAAATTCCAAATTAAGTAATTTTTCCTTTTCAACTAGGCATTTAAATAGAATGCTCTATTTTGAGTACAGTATTAATATTAAAAGACAATGCAATAGCATTCATGCCCTTTTTACGAACTCAACCGTAACTATGAATTTGTAAGTTATTGATTGCATTGATATAAAAAAAATAATCGATCACTTTATTTATCACTTATCGCTAGTAAGCATAAACACAGTACAAAGTGCTAAATCCGGAATCCTCCAGACCTCAGCAATTCCGGACTATTCGAATTTTTTTGTCAAAAAACCTTAATGTAACCCCCTTTCCCCTGTATGAATTTTACGATTGCAAATCTTCTAATTTTTCTGTGTGGTATTTACTCTGAACATGTCTGTTATTTTGTGTTGTTTCATCAATTAGGCCCAGGTTTAACTCCTTGTTCTTTAAAAATTGCCGGAAAGATGTAAAAAAGTGAGAAAAACAAAATTCGGTGGTTTGCAAACCGTCTGAATTTGGGAATTTGTACAGTAATTAGTTTGTAGTTGCAGCAAAATCACATATAACATCCTTGCAAGGAAAGTAACATTTGTGAAAACCATAAAAAGTTTCCCCAAAGCATTAGAAAAATTTGTATTTGTCAAGAATATCAAACAGGATTATTAGAATCATGATATTGGTTCTATATGAGTTATAAGTCAAGAAAAAATTCATTCAAATGTAACTTCAAATTTCGCCATATTTGCCTCTGATTAAAACACTCATACATTTTAACTTTGTCAATTTTCCAATAGTGTTACTCCAGTGTGACATTTATTAAAATACCTACCTCCTATTTGTTTAACCCTCTGCATACGAAGACATCCCAAAGTTAAACATTTATAATCCCTTCTTTTTCAGGCCTTCCAAGAAGAGGGTTGTTGTGGTTACGGTTGATTATATCTAGCTGTGGGAAATCAGATACAGTCAATTTTTAGACTAGTCATTCAAATTGAAATGAGAGATAGGGTTTTTAGCTTTAAAAAGCAAAGGAAATATGTAAACAAATTTGTTTAAATTTCCGTATTAAAACAATTTATAGCTATATAATTACACAATCTATTACCTAATTTAAATTTAACTATCTTCTTTGGCAATAACTGTTTCAGTAACTAGACAAAAAAGTTTTGGGATGACACAAATTTTAAACTGAATTTTTCCTTGGTTTCCTTTATTTCAAGTCTATCAATTAAATAGATTTTAAGGCTAATAATATTTGCTAAAATAGGAAGAGTCTTGAAAAAAGACTTTTATTTTACAAGAACAGAATTACAAAGCATAACTTGAAAGTAGGGAGTGAAGATAAACCACGTCTGATCAGAATAAAAACACAGTCCAGACTATTTGTAGCAGCTAATCATTTTAAATGCCAAAGCTTGAGAAAAAAATTAATGAACACAATAATATAATGGCGCATATAAAATTTGCCAAGTGAATCCTCATGAACCGGTTCTCTGTTGCAGAATGCCATGCTTCGGAAAGATATGGGACAACTTCCTTAAATAGTTTTGACCCCCTACGGTTATAAAAAAAGATAGTCAAGTAGTGACAAGGTGATAAGCCTCCTAGGGGAAACACTAGTCTCAGGTGCTTTCCGTATTCTGCTACACCGGGCATTTGGGCCACTTCCCACAACGAGATATTAAATTGATATTTCGAAGCTTTGTATGCAGAAGGTTAAATACCCCATTGTGTTCCCCCAGTTCAAAGTTAATTCAAATACCTACCTTTGTGTTTATTTAAGATGATTCCGGAAACAGAATCATATTGGCGTAGTGTAGAAGTGTAGAGAGTGGGGTGCCAGGTCAGGTGTTTCAGCCAAGTTCTACTCTTTCCTGGGTGAATAGCTCGTTGTGTTGCTCCATCACAATATTAATTGACTACCTACACAAAGTAAAAGGCTTCAGTTCGACAACAGTATTAACGTCACAAAACAATCCAAAGGCATTCATACCAACTGAAACCGTAACTATGAATTTCTTCAGTAATATTATATGCTTTGTTATTAAAAAATAATCCAACAGCATTGTTATGCTCACACTAGTAAACAAAGATAACTAGTTTGTATAGTTATAGCGAAAATCATTGCACCCTCGCAAGGAAAGCAATACAAGTCAAAAGCTTGAAAATTCCCTCATAGCCCCATATAAAAAATAGATATGAAACATTCATATTTAGTGCCAATATCAAACATAAATTGATTGGAACTTAGCAGTGGTAATGAGTTATGCCATGTAGAAATTCATTACATTTTACTTGACATTGCCCTTTTGTTCTACTTAACATTACCCCTTAAAACCCTCATTATTATTAACATGTGTCAATTTTCTTCCTTTGTGTTCCTTTAATAACATTGAAATACAGCTGAAAAGAGTGCAAATTGTAGTGAGGGCGTTTGAGGACACAACAGATATAACATGCATCCTCCCCAGGGTACAGGAAGGTCTTTAGTTGCACCTATCTCACATTCTTTCAATATCTAATCCGTTACTCTTCCAACTGGGATAACGTTGCCCCTCATCGTATGGAAAAATAAAAGTATTTTTAAAATAACAATTTACTATAGTTTCTAAACATTTATCAACCACAATTAGTATCAACTACTTACAGAAAGAATCAGAAGTATAGGATTCTATTCTCTTTTAATACTATGAAACTTGAGAACAGTACTGTGCTTTCCCATTATTTTATTAAAAGTAAGTTTCTATTCCAAGGGTGTTTAATTCTGCTCTTTTAAAAGTAATACAGAATGGGGTATTTTTTGCAAGTACTGATCCATTTCAAATAGGAGGGAGTGTCAATTAATAACACACATGTCAATTTTTAAGTAGGAAAATAATTAGTCAAAATGAAATTCTTTTCTAAAAAGGGAACTAGAGGGTGCAATGCAAGATCTTGCGACTCCATGTACCGGTACCGTTCGTCAGTCACCGGTAAAATGGCATTAGCGATTACATCGTCAACTGTGGAGGAGCAACAAGGTGCGATAAGATTACTTTTTGCAAAAGGAAAGAAAGGGAATCACACTGGGGCAACACAACAGACTATTGGTGACTGCAGGATCAGTTCCAAAGGAGAAAAATCAAAGGACAACTTTTTTTGTTATTTGGAACCACAATGAGATGACTATAACATTACCCGAGGTGGAACATCACTCTCCAAACTTCTACACTATGCCATTACGATGATACAACATAATTAAAATGAACCAGCCCCCACATGCACGAGTCTTTGGATGATCGAGTTTGGAACTCACAAACCCTAGTTGCTACTCCTAAAACTGGGCTACCGATGTGATGACTAAGTGATTGTGATGTAAATGTAAGCCCCGTGATGACTAAGTGATTATGTTGTGTAAATAAAATACAAGAAATGAGCCTGGACAAGTATTCAGTCAATTACTGGAAAAGGTGATCAATGAATTACTCGTAACAATGCATACAAAGTATACATCGACAGCAATCCCAAAAATTCACGAGGATGAAACAAGAACAGCGAAAAATGTGTTGATATTTAGATGCAACAATGGCAAGATAGGTCAAACTATAAACGAAGAAAAAACAGCAGACAAAACAAGCAAGAGGATAAATGCAGAAGCAATGAAATTTGTAGTGAGAAAAGAGTCTATAGAACCTCAATTAACACTAAATCTTAGTTCTGTAGATTAGGTGTTCTATAACCTTCCCTAATAAAGTCCTCGGCTCACAACTGAAGAAAGATTGACTCAGATCTGTATCAAAAGGTGGTTATTATACTGTGTGAAAAGGAAAGTTGAAATAAAAAAGAATCAAGGCAGGCTGTGTCAAAAAATAAATAATTAATTAATTTCAATGCTGATGGACAAAGGGGAAATACTTCCAAGGACTTTGATGGTGAAGTCAAAGTGACTGGATTCATGAAGGTACCTGGTAAAATGAAAACAAATATGGTATAAAAAGTACTTGGGATAAAAGTGACACTTGCTGCATAATATGACACAAAATACATTTCAACGAGATGTGCTAAGCAGTTAGGATTGAATTATTTGTTTGATGATGTTGATTTTGTTAGGTAGGGTTAAACTTTGGAAACACTGGGAGAATGCAGTGACTAACTTTAGTTTAAATAATTAAGGCTAATGAATTCTTTAATATCATTGCAACATTTATTCACTTGTATAACAATATGTTACATACTTTAGCTAGTTTATTTTATTAACATTAGTAGTAAACACTATCATGTTAACTTGTATATACAATAGTTTGTTCCATGATTTTCTACTAATTAAGTTTACTTCCCGTAAGTGTAAGTTTATGCAAACAATCCTTAACCTATTCTAAGAAATATATTGGTAATCCTCAAAATATTTAAACTAAACAAGGATTAGAATTTTGGAAATAAATGAGCAAATAGAAGTGTTTTTCATTATTCTGAATTTTGAGATGATTATATTAAACTATGGAATGCTAAAAAAATGGGACGTTATCTAATATTAATTACCTTTTGTGAACAATCCAGATCGCTTTGAGTAAGAAAGAAAGCGATAAATTTCGAATTTTATGTTTCTTATCAGTGGTACAAACGAAGAGGGAAAATTTGAGCTTACCACGTTATGCTGCTAGGAATTTTTATTGTTGTTTTGCCAGAGACCAAAGCACTATGATTATTTTCTCTTTTTCGAAACAAATGAAACCAATCTAATTTAAAACATAAACGGCAAAATAACTTTCAAAATACGCGCATCAGTAAATAAAAAAGAAATAGAAATTGAAACAGATACGAGCGCCTCAATGGAGTAAGAACTCCAGACAAGCGAGAGACATTTCGAAGGAGCCGAAAATGCAATGCGCATGAGCGAACTTTCTTTGGTGATTTCGCTATTCTTGTCGCCAATTTAATGTAGGATTCTAGCAGTCCTGCTGTAGATCAGCATTTGCCATTTGGATTGTAGATGAAAGCGGAAGGACAAGGAATTTTGAGTAGTGGTCTTTTGTGTGCCGACCAAATGTTTTCTATTTAGAAGCCAAATTTTAGTAAGCAATAATATTTTAATTTATTGAAGATTTTCATTCCTATCCATTTGTTTCGCAAATTGTTTTGTTCCTTTAAGTTAGATTGTATTAAATGCTATCCTACGGAATAAACTTTTTGACGGACAGATGAAGGCTCTTCATTTACATATTTTTCCTGCATTTTATATCCCGTTTTGAAATGTATTGTTCCCTTGCTGTGCTAAATGGTTAATAACGTTGAGTTAGCTTGTTTTTAAGTGCTAACCAACGGAATTGACTTTATGGCAGGCAGATGAAAATTCTCGGTCAGGTGAATATTTTACCTATTTTATTCCTGCATATCCCTTTGTGTGTTGTATTGTTCATTTGCTACGTTAAATGGTGAATAACGTTGAGTTAGCTTGTTTTTAAGTGCTACCCAACGGAATTGACTTTTTGGCGCGCAGATAAAAATCCTCTGTCAGTTGCATATTTTACGTATTTTATTCCTTTATGTGTTGTATTGTTCATTTGCTTCGTTAAATAGTTAGTAACGTTGAGTTAGCTTGTTTTTAAGTGCTACCCAACGGAATTGACTTTTTGACGGGCAGATGAAAATTCTCGGTCAGTTGCATATTTTATTTATATCCCTTTTTTGTACTGTTCATTTGCTTCGTTAAATGGTGAATAACTTTGGGTTAGCTTGTTTTTAAATTAATATGGTAAATGGTTAGGTTGTCCCTCCGTCTTTCCTTGGTTGTGGCACAATGATTATGCCCACTGCACTAGCAACCTGTGAGTTGTAGGAAGTACAGGTGTGATTCCTCTGTAATTGTATTTCTCTCTCCTGTGCCAGTAAAAATTTCATTTTGTGCATGTATTACTTGATGTTGTACATCATGCGTCTATTGCAACAAGGCCAAATATGGCCCTTGCACCATAAAAAATCAACACTTCTGGCATCTTTCTCTTTGGGATTGAACCTAGGTTGTAGTCAAAAGCATGTTATGTTTTACCTGTGTGACAAATTCAACTCCTTAAATATAAATTGCTTTTTATGGTGTAATCCCTAATAATGTATATATTATTTGCTTGCTATGCTAAGTGGTGAATCGTGTTGCGTTTGCTTGTTTATAAATGCTACTCAACTAAATTCCCTTTTTGGTGGGCAGTGAAAAGTTTTGTTCATTCACATATTTGAATATTAAATACGTATTGTTCACTTTATTCATTATTTGCAAGTTACATTGAGTTAGCTTGTTTTTAATGCTACCTATCAAAATTAACTGAGTATATTTTGTGTTTAAATAATATTCCTTTTTCTTATAGATGTGATGTATGTGTTTCTTTCATCAATTTTTTTACCAGCTACTAAAGTAAAAATTTTCTTGCTGTGGTAAATTGTTCTGCTGATTTGTTAGATGTGTTGAAAATATCTTAATTCCTTTATTGTGAGTTCATTTAGTTGAATTTTTTTAATTATTATTGTAAGCTAAGAATGTAAGATGGTAAATAATTTAAGAATTTATTTTGCTTGAAAAAACCTGTACGTCCCATTTCAGCCTCTACTCCCAACCATCTGTCACTGAATTGATGTAGGATCACATTCCTTATCACTGGAAACAGGATTTTCATTTTACTCTAAAGGTGAAAGTAGATATTACATTCAATAAAAACTTGTTCATTTTCATTCTGCCAATTTGCACTGATCTCAAATGTATGTTATATATAAACTTTTTATTTTTGGAGAATAATTTTCAACTCATTCTTTATGCTAGTAATTCTTTTAAATTTCAATAATTTATTCCCACAGCACAGTCCATTGCTCTAGCAACCTGCAATGTAGGAGGCACGGGTTCAATTCCTGAATGTATTTCTCTCTTGTATGTCAGTAAAACTGTCTTTGTTTGTGTATGTCCATTACTTGATATTCTATATTCTACACCTTGTGCAGTACGGTCGAATTTGGCCCTTTCTCCATAAAAACCCAACCTGAACCATTAAAATAACATTTTAAATTGCCAAGCAAGATCTATAGAAGTTATTGATCACTAAGCACATTTCTTTTATTTCTATTCAAAGATTTTTGAAGCAGATAATAAAATTCTTAATTTTTAAATTATATTCAAATATCGAATACTGTACAAAGTAGAATAGAATACACACATCTGGAGTCCAGGAGGGCAGACTGTTAAGTGAAAGTTATTTGGGTATTAAATTATAAGTGTTATGGCTAAAAAAAGTTAGTATATGCTATATTATTTAATCATGTACACCTTTAGAAGTGACGATGAACTTTGCAAAACTCCCAAAAGTGCATGGCCCTTGCAGCATAAAAACCAACCAAAAGAAATTTAATACAAGCATCAATATTAAAAATTGTTGAAAAAATTCATTATCTTCACAGCTGCTCTTAATGTTATTGATTCATTACACAATGTGCACTTGAAAATTTATTAAAATTATAAGATTTTATTTATTTTACTGTATTGAGTAACCACTCAAGTAGTCAAAAGAACACCTTTTTTAAATCAATTAAATTTTACTTGAATGAGATTTTTGTCATTCAAACACATGTATTACTACACAGAACGCAGATCTTCAAATTTTAAATAAAAATTGTCAATATATTGTGGACATGTGACTGATTCAAATTTATGATCTCAAAATATGTGAAAATAACTTATTCAATCCTGTATATTGGAAAATCATAATGCTAGTAATTAATCTTCATTTAAAAATGTGAAATAAAACTTATTTTAATTATTTTTTAACTTTACCTACTCATTTACTATAGTAACGAATATTTTGTAGTGCCTTATTTCTAGTTCTTTATGAAAACCCATTTTTATTTATAAAATTAAAGCATTCTATATACACATCCCTTAGCTAGGTTTTACTTGTAAAATTTAAACAGCATAGTTTGGAAAACTTGCAAGTTTCATTACAAGAATTATATATTTTAGCCAAACAGGTAAATAATCTTCAAAGATCAAGATAAAAAAAAAGCATCTAATCTGAACTTTAACCTCTAGTGAAGTTTCAATACGTTCAGTTATTCGTTTTTAAATAGTTATAATGATAACCTATCTAGTGGGGTATTGTAGATAATGTATGTATATTCACCTCATGTCACCCAGAAATTGGATATATATATATCTTTAGGAAAATAACTTAACAACCATAAAGACATGTAATTGGGACACCTTTTTTGTTGAAAGATTACCAACAGTAAGAGAAACTTTAGATTATTTAATTAAATGTCCAAGCACAATGGAATTATATAGGATTCATATATGAATAGGTAATTTATCAAATATTAAAACATTTTTTTGAGTAATACTACAAAAAAGCGAGCGTTGATTTGAAAAATTGGTAACTATATGGAACACCTAAATAATTTGTCAATCTCCTAATTAACTAATAAGTGCTTGAGTAAAGTACAGTGAATAGTGTTGGAAAATGTTCAGAAAATCTTCAATATGGCTTTTACAAATTAAGTAACTCTTGTCCTTGTCAATGTTACATTCAACCAGCTTTGCATCTAAAATCTCAAGCATTGTAGTTTCCTAGTAATGGTGTATGCATCGATTTTGAGGCTATTCTAGAGAATAAAGAATTCGCCCCTAATCTTTTATAAAACTTTTAAATGCCTTTTCAAATATTTTTGGCAGAAAAAATATTGTTTTTTTATTAAAAATGTCTAAATTTTAACTTAATTGTTTTTTTTTTTTTATATATATTCAGTAGCTCCCAAAAGATGTTCGTACACATTAAAAATTTGCAAAAAAAAACCGCTGTAGCCTGGAATTGCATTCGAATATATGAAATCCTGTATTTTTTCATATCTCCATGTGATTCTCTGAATAAAACAACATTTTTTTGTTTAAATATTGAATTATTTTCTTTATATATATTTATGTGACTTACTGTGGGGTAACTCTAAAGAGTGCCAGCACCGTGACCAGTAGTCTATTGTACTAAAAACCCCGACTGATCTAATAAAAACAGATTGCCGAAATAAATTTCATCATGTACCCGATTGGAATGTTTGGTAATTCCTAGGGTTCAATACAATGGTATCCCAGATACTCGAAACGTTGGGTAGAGTAACAATCACACAAAACGTGTACAGGACCCTCCTCTGCCATCTACGTAATGGGTCATCTATAACAACCATAAGGTTGAGGCGTCTATTTAGGATACAATGGCCAATAGCTACCCTGATTTCTTTTCTGCTCAATTTCAGAAGTTCCCTCGACCAGAGAGATTGTTGATTGAGCTCTTTGGCTTGTCTTTGATCTGTAGTGATAATCTATTTTTATCTACCTTTTGCATCCAACCACATAACAGATCATTATGCTGAAGCCAGGCCAAAACAGGCTCTGGTCTAAAAAAATGGCATTTCATATCCACGTTTTGCTAGTTGGTCTGCTATTTCATTACCCTCAATGACCAGGGACCCACATAAGAGACACTTCGTTTCTCTCAGCCAAACCCACAAGTGCATTGTGACATTCCCACACTGCTATTGAAGAAAAGCAGTGTCCCTGCAAAACCTTTAGGCCTTCTTGTTGTCAGAGAAGATCTTTAAGACCATCTTAACAACCCCAATATAGAGGCAGTTGTAAGTACAAGTAGAGATCGCTAGAACCTCAGCCTCATATACAGTGGAGATCTTACCTTGAAAGATAGCTTTATTTTTCGATTAGGACAAAAAGCACCTGAACCAGTGCCATGATATGTTTTTGAACCATCTGTGTACCAAATTTCATCACCTCCCCTGATCAGACTGGAGACAAATGTCAAGTTGTAAAGATAATGTTGTATTTGGCTTGAAAGCAAAACTGCTTTAACATCCAATCACGTCTCATTAGTAGATAAAGATGTTCTTTTACCTGCTTAGCAACATTTTTAAACATAGACATTTCATAGGGCGATTTCCATAGACCCATGAGTTTGAGGCGTTGTGAACACGAAAATACCTCAAATCCCACTTGTTTATGTAGTAGTAGGAGTCCTAGAAGCATTTCTGGACTCTGTGATGGAATGGTACGCATTACACTTGAAATTGCAACGGTTGCCATTCTCTGTAGACTAGTGAGTTCTTCTTCACTGTCTCATTACGGGTTCTACTCCACCAGGCAATGGCCCCATAAGATACCATTGGAGTAATCACTCAGTACATATCCAGTGCAACATTTTTGGCGTTAGACCCCAGTTAATTCCTACGGCACGTCTGCAAGCCCAGAACACTTTTGGCCCTGCTCGTGCACTATTGGAGCATGTAAGCTCCAATAGCCAATAGTAGTAGTCCAATAAGTCAAGGTAACTCCTAAATACTTCCTCGTCTGAATATACAAGTGGTGTTCCAAAGAATTTTTAGCTAATGCATATCTCGCAGCCTTTTCGGGGTAAACAGGACTAGGCTAGTTTTGCTGGAGTTAACCGACAGGTTCACCTCTCTGCACCAGTTTTCAATCTTTTTAGGGCAGTGTGCTCATGATATCAGTTATAGTATTCTGGAACTTACCTCTTGTGACCATTGTTGTCATCAGCATAACCTAGACAGTACTGGCCCAGAAAGTGAGTGCTGTTTAGGAGCTCGTCAACAACTAGGCTCCATAATAATTGTGACAACACACCTGCCTGTGGACAGCTTTTACAGTGAGTGTGTCTCCCAGCTCTACAGTGAGTGTGTTTCCCAGCTCGAGCCATACTTGTCTCAAGCATATATTTTATCCAGGTGCAAACCAATGGGTTAACTTTTCGTTTGATAAGAGATTACATCCGTTGGAACTCTGTCAAAGGCCCCCGCAATATCTAGAAAGGCTGCCAAAGCAATTTCCTTTCCATTAACCGCTCTATCAAGGACCGTAACAAGATCGCATAGGGAAGTCTCTGTAGATTTCCCAGGCTGATAGGCGTGTTGAAATCTTGATAGGGATTCAATTTTTAGAACCTCGTCTCTCTAATGTGTATCTTTCAATCAATTTCTCCAAATTCTTAAGAAGAAATGACGTTAGGCTAATAAGTCTGAAGGCTTTAGCTTCATTGTTTCCTTTCTCGCACCACCCACTCGTAGCTCTACGTAACGATATGCACCTGTCTTACGTTTTTACAGATCTGTGTGGCTCAAGTATAATGCAACACCCTTAATTAATGAGCGCACTCACTGAGCATCTTCCCATGGGCGCCCATGACTTAATGGGTTTGTACAGGATATTGCTTTTTCAGGTCTCTGGTAAAAATTTAATAGCACCCTCTTAGGTGCACCCATGAATCAAAAACAGATACATGTCTTTTCTATGTATTCTCGTAGATACGTCCATGAATTAAAAAGGATATATTGCTTTTTTCGGGCCTGAGGAGCGTAATGAATTATGTGGCCCATGAATTGAAAATATATATATATATATATATTTGCTTTCATACGGGTAGGTGGGCTTAAGCCGGTACGCAGGTGCGCTCCTGTGAATTAAAAGGTGATTTTTTTTTCAAGACTAGGGTGGCATATGCTCCCTTATCTCCCTTGGTGAATGTTTCCATTGATAAAGGCATTTGCTTTATATCCTCTGAGGGAAATTTAAAATACCAAACCTTCCCCTCGTGTGTGCACTTATTCACAGGGTCTTCAGAAAGGTGGTTCTGTATCTTTCACTTCATTAACCAATATTTAATTTCGATTGGACTATCAGGTCAAAGGATATAGGTTTTTTATGGAAATTGCTTACATTTTATTTTTACTACGAAAGAGGGTATAAAAATTACGTACACAGTTTTTGTAATTCAAAGTTGAATTGTGAGACTTTAAATTAAAAAAGCATTCTCAGTGGCACAAAATAAATTATCAGAAAGCATAAAATAACCCCAATATGAATCGATCGGATAGTTAGATCAAACGATACGGATAATGTACGTATAATGTGTACAAATTACATGTATTTGAAAGAAAAAAAATTCTATGAATCCCCATACTGTTCCAACTTAAAGCTTTCATAAAGCAGAGACAAATAGCGTACAATAAAGAAATACTTTTTTGGGAAAAAAATTTGTAGCGATTTTTTGGAATTGAGGTTAGGATTTAAATTGAATGTCTGAAGCTAAAAAAAGGCACTCTCGATTCAGGTGCTTTGCATAAGAAAAGCAAAACTCACACTTCTCTACAAAAACAGGTTTAAAATTATATTTCTTTACCCCTTCCCATTATGTAAAATTGGTAATTTTTAATCAACGTCGTACTAGAGCAACACAACGGGCTATTGACGACGGTCTGTTATCGATCCCTTAAGGATAAGATCCGAGGACAACACCTCGTAATTTTGAATCACGGTCAGGAAACGAAGCAACGCCTGAACTGGCACCCCACTCTCCAAACCACCAACTAACGTGAGGACTTTCGGCCACGACAGATTTAAGGTGCACAAGCCGCCTCTACACCATACGCTTACAAACATACATGCCCGAACCCAGATTCGAACCAGGAACCTTCTGGATCTAGAGGCTAACAACATAACCACTTTACCGGTTGGTCGGCCCCATTATGTAAGCACTTGCAAGGTCCCTGCAGACTAGTGTTTTTACAACTTAGAATTTTTTTTCACACACTTAGGGCTGTTGTAGGCCAGTTATAACGGATTAGCAACCTGAAGGTTGCGAGTTCGAAACTAGGTCCAACCAAAGACCGTCGTATATACAGGGGGAAGTGTGCACGTTAAATGTGTCGTGGAAACAAACTTCCTCACGATGGCTTGGTGTGGAAGCTTGGAGAGTGGGGAGCCAGCTCAGGTGTTGTCATCTGATCGTGGTTCCAATAACGTGGTCCACATTACTTTCCCTTCGGGATTGATTCCGCGCAAGGTTAATTAACTACCTACCTAACACACACATGTTAGCAATTTGCTTAGATATTTGAAGAAATGCAAAACAAGAAGGTTCAAAATATTAACTTTGAGTAACTTTACTTAAATATTAACCAAAAGTTTAACTTCTGAACAGATGATTTTTTTTATTACATGATCTTTAGAGATGGTAGGTATTTTAATTGCCGCACAGCAGCAATACAACGGGTTATTGGTTAGATCGAGTTTCTAACTCGCAAAGCTCGAGTTGTTAATTTGCTACTCTTCCAAATGGGCTACGACGGCCCTGATACTTTTTTGGTCATTATAATAAAAAACAACACAAAATGTTGAAAAAATAGTTAAGAACTGAACTAAAAGCTAAAAATGAATAATTAAAACGAATTATTTCTCAATATGTTTTTCAAATTTTCTAACTTTATTTCTTAAATATTTAAAATGTAATTTCGTTAGAAACTTGGGTTAATCTTTTCGAAACATTAAACTAACATTGATTATTTTTTCTTTGGAAATTATAAGACAAGCTCTTTTTACCATTGTACAGATAATAAACGTAAAGAAATAGATGAGTATAAAAATATTCTTCCATATCACATTTTATTGTGTTGGATATAAAACTTCGGTTTGTTTTGGGGTATGTAAATAATAAAAATTGATGTTTGCTTAAATGTTTTTTTACAACTTAAATTTGAAATGTTAAAAATAATTTAGACAATTACCTATCCATACAAACGTTTACGTGTAACCAAATATTTACAAAAAAAAAAGCAAATGAATATTTTGATGAAATGGATTAAAATATTATAGCGTATATATGTCATTTTAATGTGCGAGCAAAGTAAAGGCACTTGCAAAACAATTCAAACCTGTAAGTATCAAATACTTTTTTTTAAATCTATTTTTCGAAATGATTCAATAATATGGTAGTTGCATCATCAAATTGCACTTTTACTGAATTCGATGTTTAGATAAATCCATATTTAGATGAATGTAGTGGAAAATCTGAAATAGTTGGTAGAAATTGAATCTCGATTTTTATAATAGGGTCTTTCAGATGAAAAAAACCCTTTTTCCAGTAACTTATATCATCGAATTAAAACTAATAATACTCATTGCTCTCAAATGGTAGATAGAAATTGCAAAGAAGTGCGAAATTTCAAGACGTACATTTTTTTAATCTAAATTGCAAATTTATCCCTTAAGTAAAGCTGTAATAAAAAGGAATTTTTTTTTAACTGTTCACATGTGAATTAGAACCTGGTTTTAAAATAAAAGAAATTATGTGATCATAACCTGTTTTTGTCAGCAAAGCAGTGCTCAGCAAAATGTAGTCAACTTGGCAAATATTTCACAATTTGATGCATTTTAATTATTTAATGTACATTTGTAGTATGCTATTAAAAAGGAATTTTTAAAATAAATCAATTTGATTTGTTTAATTAAAAAATTATACGTATTCCTTTTGGTGCTTGAGTTATATGATTTTGAGAGCACGATTTTGAAAAATTATTAAACTGTAAACTTATTAAGGGGGTCTAGGACTCAAATAATGAAAAAATGTCCAATATTTTTTTATTATCTAAAAAAATAATATAGATATTTATGAATAAGATGACACTTAAATTTTGTTTCTACTATAAGTAGAACCGGAAATATTCAACTTCTTATAAACATAACAGCTGCAAATCTAACGAGCCTTCATAATTTTAAACGCTCTTTTTCTCCTTTTGTGTTAAAAGGGGTTTCAATTGTAAAAATGATTCAATTGTCATAAACGAACTAAATTTTCAACATTTACTTTTCAAATACATTTCTTTAATTTCTCTTCAGCAATTGTGTATATATGTATTAGTTTTTTTTCTATAATTTTTCGAACTTTGTATACTATGTGTTTTATGTAGTTTTTGAACAAAATATTTAAAAAATTTTTTCCAATTGTTTTAATCAAAAATTACGGACACAATTTATAGTATGAATTCTTTGAAGTTAATTAATGCTAAAATGAAGTGATTTGTTACAAAATATTTTTATACATATCAATTTTGCCCAACTTCAAAAATTTGACATTTTTAAATTTAATAAGAAAAATTTTAAAGTTTTAAAAATATAAAATAGTATTATTGCACAAAAAAATGTATACCTACTGAAAAAAAATTCAAAACATAAACTCTTTAGAATTGAAGATTTTTGAATTTTGAGTCGGACCCCCCTTGTGAGCAGTTAACTGGATGGCACTTGAATTATGTTGAAATTGCCAGGGAAAAGATTTCTTAATTATGTGTGCAAAAAGTGACTAAAAATAAATAAAAATGCAAATTTGTATTTCTTCTCAAAGAATTCATGTAATCAAATCTATAGTTTCTAAAATTCAGACACAAACAAAACATTAAAATATTTACAAGACATTTTGTGCAAACTACCATAAATTTCAATGTGATTTTTTTCTTTCCAAAGAGCTTATTACTTACGAATCAAGCTTTAATGATTATTATTAGTTCTAATTTACAGTTAAAACAATTTCTATTAAAAAAAACCTTGTTTTTCTGGGACGATATATTTTTCCTTCGCAAAACTTTACAAGCTTTCCTGATATTGACCCCCCGAAAATTGTATCCTTTTATTATATAAGTTAATAATTATATAAGTTAGTGTTTTATGTATGCTTTTTGTTACATCAGAATGGTCCTAAGCCAGCGGTGGATACGACACAATCATCCTAAAGCAAAGGGGACGGCAGAGGGGCGGAAAAATATCAGTTGGTTGTGAGTTCAGGAGTGGTTCTTAGATTATTTATGTAAAATCAACGGAAGCTTGGAAAAATATAAAAAGGGTATTAAAAATTGGGAAAAGTAAAATAGAATGAAAAGGAATTAAATTTGAATTTTTTAAAAATAATTTGGAGGATCTAAAAAGTTTTCCGCCAGCTGGGTTCGAACTGGGGTAGTCATCCTCCGCTGCCGACGTTAATCTGAATGTGGGTGACTTTAGCCGTTAGGCCATCGTTGCTTCACGAAAAGAAGCTCTTTAAAGTATAAGTACCCTTTAATATAAGTTTGCAAGAAATACTACTAACAACAACCATACAACATATATATGAAAATGAGGAGCAAATCAGAGTCAACTTGTCGGACACTTACGCTGTACGCTGAGGCGCTTGTGTATGTATTGTATTTCTACGAAACAACGCGCATATTCAAAATCAAATGGTTACTGCAACAATCAGATTAGCGAGATATCCAAGTGAAGCCAAGCCCGTGAAACTAGCCAATCAAATTGGACTTGCGTAAAGTACTATCATAGGATTGAGACGCTTCTATTTATACTGTTCATCCATTCGAGAATGTCAACGACAGCGGACAGATGCTTGGTTTGGCGCGGGGTGAAAATATCCTCGTCGTCGCCAAACAAACCACTCGTAAAGAAAGGGTTGCAACAGAAGTCCGGACCGGAATAAATTGACGCATGCGCAATTGCTATGATTCTTACACCCGTGAGATGGTCGTATATCTTTCTCCGTACTACACACAGCTTGGGAAAACAAAACACATATATTTCAGTGTTGCCAATATATAAGAAAGTAAAGTTCTTATTTTGTTTATGGTAATGGTAATTTTAGTTAACGTCGTACTAGAGCAACACAACGGGCTATTGACGACTGTCCGGGATCAGTCCCTTAAGGGAAAGATCCGAGGACAACACCTCGTAATTTTGAACCACGGTCAGATGACGAAGCAACACCTGTGCTGGCACCCCACTCTCCAAACTTCCACACCAACTCAACGTGAGGACTTTCGGCCACGACAGGTTTAAGGTGCACCAGCCACCTCTACACCATACGGTTACAAACATCCATGCCCGGACCCGGAATCTTCCGATCTAGAGTCTGACACCTTAACCACTATACCGGTTGGTCGGCTCTTATTTTGTTTAAGCACACCAGGTCAAGGCTAAACTTGATCGTAACCGTAGGTTGTACACAGCGGAATCCAGTTAAGCCCATAGACTTCTAATATAAGTAGACTGAGCATCGTTTTTGAGAAGAGTCGTTCTTCGAAAAAAAATACCTCAGGTTCCAAACGAAGCACTTAGAGCACTACCACCATATGACCCTTCGGTCAAAATCTCTGCAAAAAGACCTCGTGCTTTCCGGCAGCAAAATCTGCAGACTTACCCGCGGCGATCTAAACGTCAATGCGGCATGTTTCGTTTGGTAATTGGTAATTGGTAATTTTTAGTTAACGTCGTACTAGAGCAACACAACGGGCTATTGACGACGGTCCGGGATCAGTCCCTTAAGGGAAAGATCCGAGGACAACACCTCGTAATTTTGAACCACGGTCAGATGACGAAGCAACACCTGAGCTGGCACCCCACTCTCCAAACTTCCACACCAACCCAAGGTGAGGACTTTCGGCCACGACAAATTTAAGGTGCACCAGCCGCTTCTATACCATACGCTTACAAACATCCATGCCCGAACCCGGATTCGAACCATTAACCTTCCGATCTAGAGGCTAACACCTTAACCACTATACCGGTTGGTCGGCTGAATGCGGTCACTGCATGGGAGACGTTGAAACTTCACTTTGAACCTACTTCAAGAGCAAGATTAGCCGGCTTAGTAGATGAATTTTACGACATGCGATTCGACTCTGAAAAAGAAACTATCGGAATTTACAGTAAGAAAATTGCTGAAAAACAACTACAGATCAAAGAATCCGAGTTCGAAATTCCAGAGCTTCTTGTATGCTTTCAACTTATACGAAGATTACCTCCGCAATATGATAACCTAGAAAAGATGAAGGAAAATTCGATACAGTGATTGGAAACGCATATGCTTCAAAGAATAGAGCAGGGATGGGTAAACTCCGGCCCGCGGATAGAATTTTTGTTTGCCAGTCCGACGGAAATTAAAAGAAAATATGATTTTTTATTATATATTCATCTCCTTTTCTACTTTGTTTAAATATTTTTTTTCTTCCTTTTTTTTCAAAGGACTGATGATCTTTTTACTTTCTCTATTTTTGGTCTACAAAACATAAATCGACGGAAATAGCAAGCACAGACAGCTTTCAATCTGTAAAGTGTTAAAAGCGGAAGTTCTTTGTTAGTTATTATATATAGTGGTGAAAGTATTAATAGCATAGCGTAGCTAGTGCTTGTTTGGGTTATTCGTAAAATATTTCAACCCCAAAATGGCTACTAGAAAACGTAAAGTTGATTCAGAGTGCCGTGCTTTTAATGATGAATGGACCTGTAAATATTTGTTTACCGTTGTTAAAGATAAACCAGCGTGTCTCATCTGCAATGAAGTTGTAGCAGTCTTCAAAGAAAATAACATTTCCCGTCATTTCACATCTAGGCATAAGCATTCCAATTACGAAGCAATGTCCGAATATGAAAGAAAACAAAACGTAGAAAGTCTTCGTAAAAAATTATCAGGCCGACAAAATTTTTTCAAGAAGGTAAACATTATCCAAGAAGCAGCTACACATGCAAGTTACATTGTAGCATACAATATTGCTAAAAATAATAAAGCTCTCAGTGATGGGGAGTTCGTTAAATAATGCATGCTCCAAGTTTGTGATGTTTTATGTCCAGACAAGAAAAATAATTTTGAGACTGTAAGCGTATCTCGAAAAACGGTGACTTCTAGAATCGAAGCCATCGATAAAAATTTGACATCACAATTAGAGTCAAAGATTGGCCAGTTTAAATTTTGCTCCATAGATATGGATGAAAGCACTGATATAAATGATACTGCTCAATTAGTATTATTTATAAGAGGAGGTTGATAAGAACTTTGAAATTACCGGGGAACTACCACGGGATGTGATATTTTTCGTGAATTTCAGGAAGGGCTTTTAACTTTGAAAGTGCCTATAACAAATATATGTAATATTACGACCGATGGAGCACCAAATATGACAGGAAAAAAGTCTGGATTTCTTGGACTCTTTAATCAAAACTCCCGGGAACAATGTTGTTTTTCTACATTGTGTTATACATCAAGATGCTCTGTGTAAATCTGTACCAAATATGAAACCCGTGCTTGATGCAGTCGTGAAGCTTGTAAATACTATTCGATCTCGTGGGCTTACTCACAGGCAATTTCGAGATTTTCTTCAGTCCGTGCAATCTGAATACTCTGATGTACTGTATTACACGAAAGTAAGGTTGCTTAGTGCAGGATGTGTTTTCGAGCGAGTTTGGCAGCTGAAAGACGACATTGTATCGTTCTTCCATGAGAAACAGTGTTCTGCGGAGTGCGAAATGTTAGAAGATACAGAATGGCTTTCGGACTTTGCATTTTTCACAGATCTTCTTTGTCATATGAGCAACTTGAATGTCAAGATGCAAGGGTAAAATAAATTTATCGACGATATCTGGGCCCATCTCAAAGCTTTTAAACTAAAACTTAATCTGTTTGCTGGGCAGCTAGCTAATAACGACTTGTCTCATTTCTCGAGGTTAAATTCAATACCCTCAGTAAATGAAGAAAAGCTTAAGAATTATGAAGATGGCTTGAAAAAACTGCATTTTGAGTTCGAACGCAGATTTCAAGATTTCAGAGCCATTCAAACAGAATTGATATTTTTACCATGCCTTCCAACGTAAATTATGAAGCAGTGAGGTCAGATTTGCAATTTGAATTAAAATCTAACAATCATCTCAAGCAGTTGCTTCTACTAAATATGCCAAAGTTAGAGTTTTACAAATCATTATCAAAAGTAAGTTTCCCAAATTTAACATCTCACGCCCAGAAAATCAGTGATATGTTTGCTTCATCTTATATATATGAACAAGTGTTTTCAACTATGAACCTTAGAAAGAATTATTTCAGAAGTAGACTGACAGATGAGCATTTAGCCTCGTTCCTTAGAATCAGAACATCTCACTTCGAACCTCAATATAAGGAACTTTTAAAAATGAAATCACAATTTCATTCATCTCATTAACATATGTAAATTGTAATACTTGTATATTGTTTTTAAAATTTTAGAAAAATTTGTCTTGGCCCGCCAAACTTTTTTTTTTCGATGTTTGGCCCGCGACCGAAAAAGTTTGCCCATCCCTGGAATAGAGCAATACATGCTTCACAGAAGAAATCGACCAATAAATCTGAACGCAGTGGAGGTGTGCTGGAGCCTGATAAAAAGTCACGCAGAAATGACGAAGCTTATCGTGTGGGCATTGTCACAAACCAGGACATACTGAAAGCCGATGTTTCAAGATGAATAGACTAGTCAAGAAGTCAGCCAGAGATGAAAACGGTGCATGTTTTGCTGACATTGCACTTGCAACCACTTCACCTAGTAAAAATCTTGAGGAGTTCCTCGTCGATTCGGCTGCTACTTCGCATTGCTGTAACCAAAGGCACTGGTTTTATAACTTCAAGCTGACCAAACCTGCGTCTATTCTCGTTGGAGACCAAGATTGTACATCGAAAGTCCTTGGAGTAGGATATATCGACTTTGTAGTAAAAGACATTTCAGGTAATGTAAAAATTATACTGAAGAATGTATTGTATACTCCTAATATGCGTAGAAACTTAATAGGTGGTTCGAATATAGATATTGCAGGTATGAAAGTTATTTGGGGTGACAATAAGATGATTGTATATACTAAAAATGATAATTATTTCTTTACTGTACCCTTAATTGTATATAGTAAGTGGATATCCTAAAATATATAAAGAATCTGTTAATGTATCTTTAAATATTAGTGCTGTGCACAGGAGATTTGGTCATGTTAATGTTCCCCTGATAGAGCATATGAGTAGAAATAATTCCATAAAAGGAATTGAAAATTTTCAAACAAAGATTTTCTAAGCATCAAGTTTTGCTTAGTCCATCACAATCAACCTCGCCGACCAACCGGTATAGTGGTTAAGGTGTTAGCCTCTAGATCGTAAGGTTCCTGGTTCGAATCCGGGCCCGGGCATGGACGTTTGTAAACGTATGGTGTAGAGGCGGCTGGTGCACCTTAAATCTGTCATGGCTGAAAGTCCTCACGTTGGGTTGGCGTGGAAGTTTGGAGGGTGGGGTGTCAGTTCAGGTGTTGCTTCGTCATCTGACCGAGGTTCAAAATTACGAGGTGTTGTCCTCGGATCTTTCCCTCAAGGGACTGATCCCGGACCTTCGTCAATAGCCCGTTGTGTTGCTCTAGTACGACGTTAACAAAAAAAATCAACTTCAAAGCAGGAAGACAGTTTCTGCGAAGATTTATGTCTGGCATTAATTTCGGCCGACATTCCTTTCTTTAAACTGAAGAATTCTGTCCACAATAAATTTCTTTCGAAATACACGAACCGAAATATCCTCGATGAGAGCACTCTCCCAAAGAATTACTGAGATCTTTGCTATCAAAAAACATTACAAAAACTTAGGGAAAACATAGGCGAGAATTACGCGTACCTTGTCGTCGATGAAACCACTGATGTTAGGGGTAATCATGTGGCTAATCTTTTAATAGGAAAATTGAGTTCATACGAAGCTGACCACCCATTTCTTTTGGCTTCTAAAATCCTGGATAAAACTAATCACGACATAATATGCCTTTTTTTAAATTGTAGCCTTAAAATCTTTCCCAGTGACAGCGGAATAGGAAATCAAGTTTTGTTACTTTTGACAGATGCGGCTTCGTATATGATTAAGGCTGGAAAATTGTTACAAACGTTTTATAAAAACCTAGTCCACGTCACATGTATTGCCCATGTGCTTAACATTATTGCTGAAAAAGTTAAAGATTTCTTTCCGGAATTAAATTCCTTTATTGGACAAGGGTAATGGTAATTTTTAGTTAACGTCGTACTAGAGCAACACAACGGGCTATTGACGACGGTCCGGGATCAGTAACTTAAGGGAAAGATCCGAGGACAACACCTCGTAATTTTGAACCACGGTCAGATGACGAAGCAACACCTGAGCTGGTACACCACTCTCCAAACTTCCACACCAACCCAAGGTGAGGACTTTCGGCCACGACAAATTTAAGGTGCACCAGCCGCTTCTATACCATACGCTTACAAACATCCATGCCCGAACCCGGATTCGAACCATTAACCTTCCGATCTAGAGGCTAACACCTTAACCACTATACCGGTTGGTCGGCTGAATGCGGTCACAACTTGGAAGGGAAACCGACTGAATTGTTGATTTCGCTTTAGGAGGTGGCGTCATCTTTCGGAACTTCGTACAGCTGAAAACTTATTTTAATTTCTCCAGCCAATTTAACTCTTTTTTTTTCTTTATAAATTTTCTCACTTAAATTATGCAAATCAGTTTTATGTTACACACACCTTATGACGGGGAGTTAAGCTGCTTTGCAGTAGGCACTCCGGAAGTGATTGACCAGTCCAGTCTAGAGTGCCTATATAATAAGAGTGGCGACAAGGGACCAAATTTGGCCCAATGCACATGCGCGGCAGCCATTTTTCTACTAGAATCGGTTGCTGTGCGAATATATTTCTTCCATCGGTTTCCCACATTTCCTCCTCTCTCTTTCTTTTGGCGATAGTGTTTATGTCCCGTAATTTTTATGCTCACGACTTATTGAACTTGTTTTCGTGAATATTAACAAGAAAATGAATAAAGTTAAGCTTACAACTTCAGTGTTAAATAAAATAAGATCTGATGTTTTTTCTTTAAATTCTTTCCATGCTGTGTGATAGAAGTTTACGCATTAATTTTATAACATTAAATAAAAAATAGATTTGAAATGTCCTACTATTAATGGATAGTTCCTTAAAATAAAACTTTCTTTCAACCAACTGTTCAACACATGTAGTTTTTTTTAGTGTGATTAATCCTTTCCTTACATTAACCGAACCAGAAAAGATAATGAACATTTTTATTTGACCTTTTTAATGCATGACACAAAATTTTAACCCATTTAAATTTAATTTTAAGTTTCATCCATTTATACAAGTCAAAAGACATGTAATTTCAAAAATAGTCAACACCATCAGTACACATTTGTTAAAAATTCTACCACATTTTCATATGAAAAATAGAATTAACAGATTGAAACTAAATTGTGAACAAATATTGGCCTAAACATACAAGAATAATCTCAAGATAAAAAATAGTTAACAGCATTTGTACGCATTTATATCCAAATTCACAGATAAATGTTGATGTGGTGGTTTTGTTCCGAGATCTAGCAGCAAAATAAAGATGAAAGATAACACTTTTATATAAACATTTCTTTTTATTATAGCATTGCTACAATTTACTCTCTGCTTTTCTGATGATTCAATTCGGCATAGGTTATTGTAAACCTTTTATAAGGAAACAGCTAAAAAAACAACGCATTATCAAAAGTTTAAAACCTGCTAACTGCCTTTGGCGCGATGTTTACATCGCCAAAGCAGCGGAAAACAGCATGTTGTTAAAAAAAGCTATTTACTTAAAAAGTCTTTAAATTTACACTGACAAAACACTAAAATAATCATAAATAAACATTCTAGAACACGAAAAAGCTATATTTTCTTTTTAATTTAATATACACACGTTTTTCTCGAACACACAAAAAGTTCCCATGTTAAGTCTACGGGAGCTGGGAAAAGACCGCTTCGGGCGGTAGAAAAGGTCTCTAAGCCAATCAGAAAGTGTTTCCCGTATGTCGCCACTCTTATTATATAGGCACTCTAGTCCAGTCCAGTCTATTGAGAAGAGCTTTGCAAAGCGTCCGCAATATGTTGTCAGTAGTCACGTGACTGCTCCACGAAAATTCAGCTTGGTTGCTTGATTTGGCCTTTTATCGCCTCTCTCGGCAACATTTTCTTATAAAAAGTTAGCGATTCGATGAGCATAATATACTGAGTATTTCTGGAATTTGAGTTACATTTTTGGGCAATGCAAATGAATATTTACTTTTTTACTTTTGCATATTTTTTGAATTTGTATCACTTTTTAAAGTTTTTAGTTTTACTATGGAATTACGGTTAACCAGTATACTTAAGATAAATAAATTGTAGTCAATAGATTAATTCCATATTTTATACACAGTTCTTCAACTGTATTAGGTGTGGAGAAATTATTTGATTTAAGTTCAGAAAACATTTCAAACTTTTGGAAAAACTTACTGAGGTTAGCATGAGTTGGAATTAATTGAAAAATGTTTGGAAATAACTTCAATTAATGTGCATAATATTGAATATGCATAATACTGAATACTCCTTGAATTTGAGTTTCATTTTACCATTGTCGGGCAATGCAAATGTTTATTAATACACTACTGAATATTTTTTGAATTCGTATTACTTTTTAACGTTTTTAGTTATTTGAGCTATTATATAATTAACTGAAGTTCTCATTAGGATTAAGATTAACCAGCACATATACAAACAAAACAGTAAGCTTAAGAAAAATAAATTGTAGTCAACAGATTGCTCTCAGGTCAGGAGTTCATATTAAAATTTGGTTTTAGATAGTTGTTCTAAACCCGACATTCTTTAATTAATAAAATATTTTATACATATTTCTTCAAAAACTGTATTAAGTGTGAAGAAATTAACTTCAAGATTTCATTTCCAGAAAATAATTTAAACTCATTTTAATGTAATAAGGTTAGTATGTATTGGAATAAATTGAAAAATAAATGCCTATGTTTGGAAATAACTGCATGAATAAATATTTTACCGATGCATAAAATAAAAATACTGAAAACTGATTAGAAGATTGCCTGTTCAAATGACGTTTGGGTTACCACTAAAGCTTTCATTGATATTATGGATTCTTAATTGCTTACATTTTCATAAACACAAATTTATTTAAGGAGTTAAGCATAAAAATATCAACAAGAAAAGTTCTATCTTTAAGATTGAAGGGGACTATTTTAAACCATACACTTGAAGTTAGCTAATTTGCAGTTTTAGATTTATGATTCAAAAACTAATTAAGTTGCAACTGTGTGTCCATATATGAATTTTGATTTCATCAAAGTGATGATGTAAATAACTCTTGACAATTTTTATGCTTTTAAGCATGTACAAAAGTTCTGTAAAGGATTTTTTTATATTTCATTTTTATTACTTATTGTGTGTGAAATCAATATTTAATAAATACAAAAGACAAATAAGAAGCAGTAAACAAATGAAATGTATTGTCACATTCATCACATTTTAAATGAACTAAAAGACATAGAAACAAAATTTATGGTCACATTCATCACATTATACTATAGTAATACCAATTTGATGTAAACTACATAATGCCTCTTTTATCAAATTAGCTCTTTCCTAAGCATTTAATCCATTAATTAAAAAGTATGCAATGGGAACCTTCCAATTCCCATTCAGCGAATTAACCATAAATGTTAATGCTTCCTTTGCATGAGGCATTTCATCATCATCAACAGATGCACCCAAATCTACAAAGCCACAAAACTTTCCATTGTCCCATTCTATATGAGATCTTATGGACATTTCATCAATGATTAAACCACAAATTAGGCTTTTGTGATTTTTCTTTGCTTCCTCAGCTTTAGCAACAAGAGCTGAAAATGCTTCTGCTGTAAATCCAGGGGAGCCATTCACACCTTGATACCATTTTCTTAAAGTGGCAGGATGAGGCAAGTTACAACAAAAGGTCTTGCGCACATAGTTGTATGCTTTAGCAGAATAAAAGTTCAGCGTTGAGGCAAATGCACAAAAATTAAGGTGAATATTTTTCTTTGCTTTTCCCCATGTCCACTCTTTTAAGTACTTCTTCGGCTGCAGAACCAGTGAGAGAAAGCTAAAATTGTGTAAAAATATATAAGTATATATTATATGAGATAATAAAAATTATAATTGTAATTAACAAATAAAATGTTCAATAAAATAAGTAATAATTTACTGAACCGTCTAAACACCAATGCTTTGTTACGGAGTACTCTTTAATATCACAGAAAATTGCTTTTCTGTTCTAAGAAATAGTAATAAATTTGTTCAATATTTATAACACAGTGAGTTAACAACACGCCTTCAATATCAATGAGCTCTATGCCTAATAATGTGTACTAGGGAAAAAAAGGAAAATAGTGGAAGCTGTAGGAAATAATCTGCATATTTGTAGGAGACGACACAAATAAAAATTTCAAACAAAATAAGAATCAATTAAAAGTGTCCAGTTCAACCACAAAATGTACTAGCAAAACAGCTATAAATATTTGAAGCAGAAAAAACGAATACGGAGAGTAGATGATTCATAAATCATTTGTGATTAATATTACTCTTTCCTGTTTACGTATTCTTATCAATTTATTTGTGTGATGCAATTCTTTTCATGATATGCATTGGGGGCTTAGCATGTAGGTCAATTTTAGGCCTCTTAGGAGTCAAATGTTTCAAAATCCTTTCTTAGTGCACCTTTGCAGTATGAGAACCACCCTGGAAAATTTCAGTTTCCTAGGCCTTTTCTTCAGATACAGCATGGTATTTGGATTATATAATATATATACACTCTATAACAAAAAAATCGACGCACCAAGAAGGAGTTGTCCGATGGAGACAAAAATTGATGGATAGGAAAATTATGTACAGAATAGAAAATGATTAAAATTTCAGAACAATTGAATGATTTATTTCAGAGTTACAGTAACGAGCTCAATAAGGTGTTGACCCACCTCTAGCCTGGATGCAAGTTGCCACACGGAATGGCATAAACAGATAAAGATCCCGGATGGTCTCCTGCGGAATTTCTTGCCAAATTTTCTCCAACTGTCGGACTACGTCATCAACATTCCCTACCGGATGCAGTCGCCTTCCCATCATATCCCAGATATGCTCGATGGGAGAGAGATCTGGTGATCTGGCTGGCCAAGGAAGTGTTTGACAAGCTTGAAGACAGTTCATAGCAACACGTGCCGTATGTGGTCTGGCATTGTCTTGCTGAAAAATAAGCCCAGGGTACTGCGAAAGGAACGGTAGCAAAACAGGTCTCAGAACGTCGTCAGCGTACCGCTGGTCAGTAAGTGTACCTCTAATGACGACCAAAGGGGTCCGGCTTGTTGGATCAGTGGCTATTTGTCCCAATGTGCATCGGCAAATGTGCCGTATGGGGTCTGTTATTCTAAGTTTGTATTTCTGATTTAGACAGTTTGCTATATTACTGATATGTTCTTCTGGTGAAACCCCAGTCGGGTTGTGCTTTCGTGTAAATAAAGTAATAGGTTTTATTTTAAAGGAGAGTTTTTTCTTATGCATAAAACCTACACCAAACAGGGTTATGGGCCCAGCCCAACCCGATTCCTTTTTAACTAAAATGTTAAAACTAAATTAAATTTTCTTCGAAATTGTATTAAGTTGGCTGCTCTAGTTGCATGATGGCAGAATCGTTTAGTTTTCCAAAACTAAGCGAGTTTAACTACACCACATGGAAGACTGACGTTAAAGTCTTACTGATGGATCGTGGGTGCTGGGAATTTATAGTTGGAAATCCTGTTCCTTGCCCAGAAAGTGCACCAGAAAAGGAAAAGCGTATACGACCATCTATCAAAGTTTAGAAAGAAGATTTCACACCCTGATCGCAGATACTGAGGACGGGAAGACTGCATGGGAGACGTTGAAACTTCACTTTGAACCTACTTCAAGAGCAAGATTAGCCGGCTTAGTAGATGAATTTTACGACATGCGATTCGACTCTGAAAAAGAAACTATCGGAATTTACAGTAAGAAAATTGCTGAAAAACAACTACAGATCAAAGAATCCGAGTTCGAAATTCCAGAGCTTCTTGTATGCTTTCAACTTATACGAAGATTACCTCCGCAATATGATAACCTAGAAAAGATGAAGGAAAATTCGATACAGTGATTGGAAACGCATATGCTTCAAAGAATAGAGCAGGGATGGGTAAACTCCGGCCCGCGGATAGAATTTTTGTTTGCCAGTCCGACGGAAATTAAAAGAAAATATGATTTTTTATTATATATTCATCTCCTTTTCTACTTTGTTTAAATATTTTTTTTCTTCCTTTTTTTTCAAAGGACTGATGATCTTTTTACTTTCTCTATTTTTGGTCTACAAAACATAAATCGACGGAAATAGCAAGCACAGACAGCTTTCAATCTGTAAAGTGTTAAAAGCGGAAGTTCTTTGTTAGTTATTATATATAGTGGTGAAAGTATTAATAGCATAGCGTAGCTAGTGCTTGTTTGGGTTATTCGTAAAATATTTCAACCCCAAAATGGCTACTAGAAAACGTAAAGTTGATTCAGAGTGCCGTGCTTTTAATGATGAATGGACCTGTAAATATTTGTTTACCGTTGTTAAAGATAAACCAGCGTGTCTCATCTGCAATGAAGTTGTAGCAGTCTTCAAAGAATATAACATTTCCCGTCATTTCACATCTAGGCATAAGCATTCCAATTACGAAGCAATGTCCGAATATGAAAGAAAACAAAACGTAGAAAGTCTTCGTAAAAAATTATCAGGCCGACAAAATTTTTTCAAGAAGGTAAACGTTATCCAAGAAGCAGCTACACATGCAAGTTACATTGTAGCATACAATATTGCTAAAAATAATAAAGCTCTCAGTGATGGGGAGTTCGTTAAATAATGCATGCTCCAAGTTTGTGATGTTTTATGTCCAGACAAGAAAAATAATTTTGAGACTGTAAGCGTATCTCGAAAAACGGTGACTTCTAGAATCGAAGCCATCGATAAAAATTTGACATCACAATTAGAGTCAAAGATTGGCCAGTTTAAATTTTGCTCCATAGATATGGATGAAAGCACTGATATAAATGATACTGCTCAATTAGTATTATTTATAAGAGGAGGTTGATAAGAACTTTGAAATTACCGGGGAACTACCACGGGATGTGATATTTTTCGTGAATTTCAGGAAGGGCTTTTAACTTTGAAAGTGCCTATAACAAATATATGTAATATTACGACCGATGGAGCACCAAATATGACAGGAAAAAAGTCTGGATTTCTTGGACTCTTTAATCAAAACTCCCGGGAACAATGTTGTTTTTCTACATTGTGTTATACATCAAGATGCTCTGTGTAAATCTGTACCAAATATGAAACCCGTGCTTGATGCAGTCGTGAAGCTTGTAAATACTATTCGATCTCGTGGGCTTACTCACAGGCAATTTCGAGATTTTCTTCAGTCCGTGCAATCTGAATACTCTGATGTACTGTATTACACGAAAGTAAGGTTGCTTAGTGCAGGATGTGTTTTCGAGCGAGTTTGGCAGCTGAAAGACGACATTGTATCGTTCTTCCATGAGAAACAGTGTTCTGCGGAGTGCGAAATGTTAGAAGATACAGAATGGCTTTCGGACTTTGCATTTTTCACAGATCTTCTTTGTCATATGAGCAACTTGAATGTCAAGATGCAAGGGTAAAATAAATTTATCGACGATATCTGGGCCCATCTCAAAGCTTTTAAACTAAAACTTAATCTGTTTGCTGGGCAGCTAGCTAATAACGACTTGTCTCATTTCTCGAGGTTAAATTCAATACCCTCAGTAAATGAAGAAAAGCTTAAGAATTATGAAGATGGCTTGAAAAAACTGCATTTTGAGTTCGAACGCAGATTTCAAGATTTCAGAGCCATTCAAACAGAATTGATATTTTTACCATGCCTTCCAACGTAAATTATGAAGCAGTGAGGTCAGATTTGCAATTTGAATTAAAATCTAACAATCATCTCAAGCAGTTGCTTCTACTAAATATGCCAAAGTTAGAGTTTTACAAATCATTATCAAAAGTAAGTTTCCCAAATTTAACATCTCACGCCCAGAAAATCAGTGATATGTTTGCTTCATCTTATATATATGAACAAGTGTTTTCAACTATGAACCTTAGAAAGAATTATTTCAGAAGTAGACTGACAGATGAGCATTTAGCCTCGTTCCTTAGAATCAGAACATCTCACTTCGAACCTCAATATAAGGAACTTTTAAAAATGAAATCACAATTTCATTCATCTCATTAACATATGTAAATTGTAATACTTGTATATTGTTTTTAAAATTTTAGAAAAATTTGTCTTGGCCCGCCAAACTTTTTTTTTTCGATGTTTGGCCCGCGACCGAAAAAGTTTGCCCATCCCTGGAATAGAGCAATACATGCTTCACAGAAGAAATCGACCAATAAATCTGAACGCAGTGGAGGTGTGCTGGAGCCTGATAAAAAGTCACGCAGAAATGACGAAGCTTATCGTGTGGGCATTGTCACAAACCAGGACATACTGAAAGCCGATGTTTCAAGATGAATAGACTAGTCAAGAAGTCAGCCAGAGATGAAAACGGTGCATGTTTTGCTGACATTGCACTTGCAACCACTTCACCTAGTAAAAATCTTGAGGAGTTCCTCGTCGATTCGGCTGCTACTTCGCATTGCTGTAACCAAAGGGACTGGTTTTATAACTTCAAGCTGACCAAACCTGCGTCTATTCTCGTTGGAGACCAAGATTGTACATCGAAAGTCCTTGGAGTAGGATATATCGACTTTGTAGTAAAAGACATTTCAGGTAATGTAAAAATTATACTGAAGAATGTATTGTATACTCCTAATATGCGTAGAAACTTAATAGGTGGTTCGAATATAGATATTGCAGGTATGAAAGTTATTTGGGGTGACAATAAGATGATTGTATATACTAAAAATGATAATTATTTCTTTACTGTACCCTTAATTGTATATAGTAAGTGGATATCCTAAAATATATAAAGAATCTGTTAATGTATCTTTAAATATTAGTGCTGTGCACAGGAGATTTGGTCATGTTAATGTTCCCCTGATAGAGCATATGAGTAGAAATAATTCCATAAAAGGAATTGAAAATTTTCAAACAAAGATTTTCTAAGCATCAAGTTTTGCTTAGTCCATCACAATCAACCTCGCCGACCAACCGGTATAGTGGTTAAGGTGTTAGCCTCTAGATCGTAAGGTTCCTGGTTCGAATCCGGGCCCGGGCATGGACGTTTGTAAACGTATGGTGTAGAGGCGGCTGGTGCACCTTAAATCTGTCATGGCTGAAAGTCCTCACGTTGGGTTGGCGTGGAAGTTTGGAGGGTGGGGTGTCAGCTCAGGTGTTGCTTCGTCATCTGACCGAGGTTCAAAATTACGAGGTGTTGTCCTCGGATCTTTCCCTCAAGGGACTGATCCCGGACCTTCGTCAATAGCCCGTTGTGTTGCTCTAGTACGACGTTAACAAAAAAAAAATCAACTTCAAAGCAGGAAGACAGTTTCTGCGAAGATTTATGTCTGGCATTAATTTCGGCCGACATTCCTTTCTTTAAACTGAAGAATTCTGTCCACAATAAATTTCTTTCGAAATACACGAACCGAAATATCCTCGATGAGAGCACTCTCCCAAAGAATTACTGAGATCTTTGCTATCAAAAAACATTACAAAAACTTAGGGAAAACATAGGCGAGAATTACGCGTACCTTGTCGTCGATGAAACCACTGATGTTAGGGGTAATCATGTGGCTAATCTTTTAATAGGAAAATTGAGTTCATACGAAGCTGACCACCCATTTCTTTTGGCTTCTAAAATCCTGGATAAAACTAATCACGACATAATATGCCTTTTTTTAAATTGTAGCCTTAAAATCTTTCCCAGTGACAGCGGAATAGGAAATCAAGTTTTGTTACTTTTGACAGATGCGGCTTCGTATATGATTAAGGCTGGAAAATTGTTACAAACGTTTTATAAAAACCTAGTCCACGTCACATGTATTGCCCATGTGCTTAACATTATTGCTGAAAAAGTTAAAGATTTCTTTCCGGAATTAAATTCCTTTATTGGACAAGGGTAATGGTAATTTTTAGTTAACGTCGTACTAGAGCAACACAACGGGCTATTGACGACGGTCCGGGATCAGTCCCTTAAGGGAAAGATCCGAGGACAACACCTCGTAATTTTGAACCACGGTCAGATGACGAAGCAACACCTGAGCTGGTACACCACTCTCCAAACTTCCACACCAACCCAAGGTGAAGACTTTCGGCCACGACAAATTTAAGGTGCACCAGCCGCTTCTATACCATACGCTTACAAACATCCATGCCCGAACCCGGATTCGAACCATTAACCTTCCGATCTAGAGGCTAACACCTTAACCACTATACCGGTTGGTCGGCTGAATGCGGTCACAACTTGGAAGGGAAACCGACTGAATTGTTGATTTCGCTTAAGGAGGTGGCGTCATCTTTCGGAACTTCGTACAGCTGAAAACTTATTTTAATTTCTCCAGCCAATTTAACTCTTTTTTTTTTCTTTATAAATTTTCTCACTTAAATTATGCAAATCAGTTTTATGTTACACACACCTTATGACGGGGAGTTAAGCTGCTTTGCAGTAGGCACTCCGGAAGTGATTGACCAGTCCAGTCTAGAGTGCCTATATAATAAGAGTGGCGACAAGGGACCAAATTTGGCCCAATGCACATGCGCGGCAGCCATTTTTCTACTAGAATCGGTTGCTGTGCGAATATATTTCTTCCATCGGTTTCCCACATTTCCTCCTCTCTCTTTCTTTTGGCGATAGTGTTTATGTCCCGTAATTTTTATGCTCACGACTTATTGAACTTGTTTTCGTGAATATTAACAAGAAAATGAATAAAGTTAAGCTTACAACTTCAGTGTTAAATAAAATAAGATCTGATGTTTTTTCTTTAAATTCTTTCCATGCTGTGTGATAGAAGTTTACGCATTAATTTTATAACATTAAATAAAAAATAGATTTGAAATGTCCTACTATTAATGGATAGTTCCTTAAAATAAAACTTTCTTTCAACCAACTGTTCAACACATGTAGTTTTTTTTAGTGTGATTAATCCTTTCCTTACATTAACCGAACCAGAAAAGATAATGAACATTTTTATTTGACCTTTTTAATGCATGACACAAAATTTTAACCCATTTAAATTTAATTTTAAGTTTCATCCATTTATACAAGTCAAAAGACATGTAATTTCAAAAATAGTCAACACCATCAGTACACATTTGTTAAAAATTCTACCACATTTTCATATGAAAAATAGAATTAACAGATTGAAACTAAATTGTGAACAAATATTGGCCTAAACATACAAGAATAATCTCAAGATAAAAAATAGTTAACAGCATTTGTACGCATTTATATCCAAATTCACAGATAAATGTTGATGTGGTGGTTTTGTTCCGAGATCTAGCAGCAAAATAAAGATGAAAGATAACACTTTTATATAAACATTTCTTTTTATTATAGCATTGCTACAATTTACTCTCTGCTTTTCTGATGATTCAATTCGGCATAGGTTATTGTAAACCTTTTATAAGGAAACAGCTAAAAAAACAACGCATTATCAAAAGTTTAAAACCTGCTAACTGCCTTTGGCGCGATGTTTACATCGCCAAAGCAGCGGAAAACAGCATGTTGTTAAAAAAAGCTATTTACTTAAAAAGTCTTTAAATTTACACTGACAAAACACTAAAATAATCATAAATAAACATTCTAGAACACGAAAAAGCTATATTTTCTTTTTAATTTAATATACACACGTTTTTCTCGAACACACAAAAAGTTCCCATGTTAAGTCTACGGGAGCTGGGAAAAGACCGCTTCGGGCGGTAGAAAAGGTCTCTAAGCCAATCAGAAAGTGTTTCCCGTATGTCGCCACTCTTATTATATAGGCACTCTAGTCCAGTCCAGTCTATTGAGAAGAGCTTTGCAAAGCGTCCGCAATATGTTGTCAGTAGTCACGTGACTGCTCCACGAAAATTCAGCTTGGTTGCTTGATTTGGCCTTTTATCGCCTCTCTCGGCAACATTTTCTTATAAAAAGTTAGCGATTCGATGAGCATAATATACTGAGTATTTCTGGAATTTGAGTTACATTTTTGGGCAATGCAAATGAATATTTACTTTTTTACTTTTGCATATTTTTTGAATTTGTATCACTTTTTAAAGTTTTTAGTTTTACTATGGAATTACGGTTAACCAGTATACTTAAGATAAATAAATTGTAGTCAATAGATTAATTCCATATTTTATACACAGTTCTTCAACTGTATTAGGTGTGGAGAAATTATTTGATTTAAGTTCAGAAAACATTTCAAACTTTTGGAAAAACTTACTGAGGTTAGCATGAGTTGGAATTAATTGAAAAATGTTTGGAAATAACTTCAATTAATGTGCATAATATTGAATATGCATAATACTGAATACTCCTTGAATTTGAGTTTCATTTTACCATTGTCGGGCAATGCAAATGTTTATTAATACACTACTGAATATTTTTTGAATTCGTATTACTTTTTAACGTTTTTAGTTATTTGAGCTATTATATAATTAACTGAAGTTCTCATTAGGATTAAGATTAACCAGCACATATACAAACAAAACAGTAAGCTTAAGAAAAATAAATTGTAGTCAACAGATTGCTCTCAGGTCAGGAGTTCATATTAAAATTTGGTTTTAGATAGTTGTTCTAAACCCGACATTCTTTAATTAATAAAATATTTTATACATATTTCTTCAAAAACTGTATTAAGTGTGAAGAAATTATCTTCAAGATTTCGTTTCCAGAAAATAATTTAAACTCATTTTAATGTAATAAGGTTAGTATGTATTGGAATAAATTGAAAAATAAATGCCTATGTTTGGAAATAACTGCATGAATAAATATTTTACCGATGCATAAAATAAAAATACTGAAAACTGATTAGAAGATTGCCTGTTCAAATGACGTTTGGGTTACCACTAAAGCTTTCATTGATATTATGGATTCTTAATTGCTTACATTTTCATAAACACAAATTTATTTAAGGAGTTAAGCATAAAAATATCAACAAGAAAAGTTCTATCTTTAAGATTGAAGGGGACTATTTTAAACCATACACTTGAAGTTAGCTAATTTGCAGTTTTAGATTTATGATTCAAAAACTAATTAAGTTGCAACTGTGTGTCCATATATGAATTTTGATTTCATCAAAGTGATGATGTAAATAACTCTTGACAATTTTTATGCTTTTAAGCATGTACAAAAGTTCTGTAAAGGATTTTTTTATATTTCATTTTTATTACTTATTGTGTGTGAAATCAATATTTAATAAATACAAAAGACAAATAAGAAGCAGTAAACAAATGAAATGTATTGTCACATTCATCACATTTTAAATGAACTAAAAGACATAGAAACAAAATTTATGGTCACATTCATCACATTATACTATAGTAATACCAATTTGATGTAAACTACATAATGCCTCTTTTATCAAATTAGCTCTTTCCTAAGCATTTAATCCATTAATTAAAAAGTATGCAATGGGAACCTTCCAATTCCCATTCAGCGAATTAACCATAAATGTTAATGCTTCCTTTGCATGAGGCATTTCATCATCATCAACAGATGCACCCAAATCTACAAAGCCACAAAACTTTCCATTGTCCCATTCTATATGAGATCTTATGGACATTTCATCAATGATTAAACCACAAATTAGGCTTTTGTGATTTTTCTTTGCTTTCTCAGCTTTAGCAACAAGAGCTGAAAATGCTTCTGCTGTAAATCCAGGGGAGCCATTCACACCTTGATACCATTTTCTTAAAGTGGCAGGATGAGGCAAGTTACAACAAAAGGTCTTGCGCACATAGTTGTATGCTTTAGCAGAATAAAAGTTCAGCGTTGAGGCAAATGCACAAAAATTAAGGTGAATATTTTTCTTTGCTTTTCCCCATGTCCACTCTTTTAAGTACTTCTTCGGCTGCAGAACCAGTGAGAGAAAGCTAAAATTGTGTAAAAATATATAAGTATATATTATATGAGATAATAAAAATTATAATTGTAATTAACAAATAAAATGTTCAATAAAATAAGTAATAATTTACTGAACCGTCTAAACACCAATGCTTTGTTACGGAGTACTCTTTAATATCACAGAAAATTGCTTTTCTGTTCTAAGAAATAGTAATAAATTTGTTCAATATTTATAACACAGTGAGTTAACAACACGCCTTCAATATCAATGAGCTCTATGCCTAATAATGTGTACTAGGGAAAAAAAGGAAAATAGTGGAAGCTGTAGGAAATAATCTGCATATTTGTAGGAGACGACACAAATAAAAATTTCAAACAAAATAAGAATCAATTAAAAGTGTCCAGTTCAACCACAAAATGTACTAGCAAAACAGCTATAAATATTTGAAGCAGAAAAAACGAATACGGAGAGTAGATGATTCATAAATCATTTGTGATTAATATTACTCTTTCCTGTTTACGTATTCTTATCAATTTATTTGTGTGATGCAATTCTTTTCATGATATGCATTGGGGGCTTAGCATGTAGGTCAATTTTAGGCCTCTTAGGAGTCAAATGTTTCAAAATCCTTTCTTAGTGCACCTTTGCAGTATGAGAACCACCCTGGAAAATTTCAGTTTCCTAGGCCTTTTCTTCAGATACAGCATGGTATTTGGATTATATAATATATATACACTCTATAACAAAAAAATCGACGCACCAAGAAGGAGTTGTCCGATGGAGACAAAAATTGATGGATAGGAAAATTATGTACAGAATAGAAAATGATTAAAATTTCAGAACAATTGAATGATTTATTTCAGAGTTACAGTAACGAGCTCAATAAGGTGTTGACCCACCTCTAGCCTGGATGCAAGTTGCCACACGGAATGGCATAAACAGATAAAGATCCCGGATGGTCTCCTGCGGAATTTCTTGCCAAATTTTCTCCAACTGTCGGACTACGTCATCAACATTCCCTACCGGATGCAGTCGCCTTCCCATCATATCCCAGATATGCTCGATGGGAGAGAGATCTGGTGATCTGGCTGGCCAAGGAAGTGTTTGACAAGCTTGAAGACAGTTCATAGCAACACGTGCCGTATGTGGTCTGGCATTGTCTTGCTGAAAAATAAGCCCAGGGTACTGCGAAAGGAACGGTAGCAAAACAGGTCTCAGAACGTCGTCAGCGTACCGCTGGTCAGTAAGTGTACCTCTAATGACGACCAAAGGGGTCCGGCTTGTTGGATCAGTGGCTATTTGTCCCAATGTGCATCGGCAAATGTGCCGTATGGGGTCTGTTATTCTAAGTTTGTATTTCTGATTTAGACAGTTTGCTATATTACTGATATGTTCTTCTGGTGAAACCCCAGTCGGGTTGTGCTTTCGTGTAAATAAAGTAATAGGTTTTATTTTAAAGGAGAGTTTTTTCTTATGCATAAAACCTACACCAAACAGGGTTATGGGCCCAGCCCAACCCGATTCCTTTTTAACTAAAATGTTAAAACTAAATTAAATTTTCTTCGAAATTGTATTAAGTTGGCTGCTCTAGTTGCATGATGGCAGAATCGTTTAGTTTTCCAAAACTAAGCGAGTTTAACTACACCACATGGAAGACTGACGTTAAAGTCTTACTGATGGATCGTGGGTGCTGGGAATTTATAGTTGGAAATCCTGTTCCTTGCCCAGAAAGTGCACCAGAAAAGGAAAAGCGTATACGACCATCTATCAAAGTTTAGAAAGAAGATTTCACACCCTGATCGCAGATACTGAGGACGGGAAGACTGCATGGGAGACGTTGAAACTTCACTTTGAACCTACTTCAAGAGCAAGATTAGCCGGCTTAGTAGATGAATTTTACGACATGCGATTCGACTCTGAAAAAGAAACTATCGGAATTTACAGTAAGAAAATTGCTGAAAAACAACTACAGATCAAAGAATCCGAGTTCGAAATTCCAGAGCTTCTTGTATGCTTTCAACTTATACGAAGATTACCTCCGCAATATGATAACCTAGAAAAGATGAAGGAAAATTCGATACAGTGATTGGAAACGCATATGCTTCAAAGAATAGAGCAGGGATGGGTAAACTCCGGCCCGCGGATAGAATTTTTGTTTGCCAGTCCGACGGAAATTAAAAGAAAATATGATTTTTTATTATATATTCATCTCCTTTTCTACTTTGTTTAAATATTTTTTTTCTTCCTTTTTTTTCAAAGGACTGATGATCTTTTTACTTTCTCTATTTTTGGTCTACAAAACATAAATCGACGGAAATAGCAAGCACAGACAGCTTTCAATCTGTAAAGTGTTAAAAGCGGAAGTTCTTTGTTAGTTATTATATATAGTGGTGAAAGTATTAATAGCATAGCGTAGCTAGTGCTTGTTTGGGTTATTCGTAAAATATTTCAACCCCAAAATGGCTACTAGAAAACGTAAAGTTGATTCAGAGTGCCGTGCTTTTAATGATGAATGGACCTGTAAATATTTGTTTACCGTTGTTAAAGATAAACCAGCGTGTCTCATCTGCAATGAAGTTGTAGCAGTCTTCAAAGAATATAACATTTCCCGTCATTTCACATCTAGGCATAAGCATTCCAATTACGAAGCAATGTCCGAATATGAAAGAAAACAAAACGTAGAAAGTCTTCGTAAAAAATTATCAGGCCGACAAAATTTTTTCAAGAAGGTAAACGTTATCCAAGAAGCAGCTACACATGCAAGTTACATTGTAGCATACAATATTGCTAAAAATAATAAAGCTCTCAGTGATGGGGAGTTCGTTAAATAATGCATGCTCCAAGTTTGTGATGTTTTATGTCCAGACAAGAAAAATAATTTTGAGACTGTAAGCGTATCTCGAAAAACGGTGACTTCTAGAATCGAAGCCATCGATAAAAATTTGACATCACAATTAGAGTCAAAGATTGGCCAGTTTAAATTTTGCTCCATAGATATGGATGAAAGCACTGATATAAATGATACTGCTCAATTAGTATTATTTATAAGAGGAGGTTGATAAGAACTTTGAAATTACCGGGGAACTACCACGGGATGTGATATTTTTCGTGAATTTCAGGAAGGGCTTTTAACTTTGAAAGTGCCTATAACAAATATATGTAATATTACGACCGATGGAGCACCAAATATGACAGGAAAAAAGTCTGGATTTCTTGGACTCTTTAATCAAAACTCCCGGGAACAATGTTGTTTTTCTACATTGTGTTATACATCAAGATGCTCTGTGTAAATCTGTACCAAATATGAAACCCGTGCTTGATGCAGTCGTGAAGCTTGTAAATACTATTCGATCTCGTGGGCTTACTCACAGGCAATTTCGAGATTTTCTTCAGTCCGTGCAATCTGAATACTCTGATGTACTGTATTACACGAAAGTAAGGTTGCTTAGTGCAGGATGTGTTTTCGAGCGAGTTTGGCAGCTGAAAGACGACATTGTATCGTTCTTCCATGAGAAACAGTGTTCTGCGGAGTGCGAAATGTTAGAAGATACAGAATGGCTTTCGGACTTTGCATTTTTCACAGATCTTCTTTGTCATATGAGCAACTTGAATGTCAAGATGCAAGGGTAAAATAAATTTATCGACGATATCTGGGCCCATCTCAAAGCTTTTAAACTAAAACTTAATCTGTTTGCTGGGCAGCTAGCTAATAACGACTTGTCTCATTTCTCGAGGTTAAATTCAATACCCTCAGTAAATGAAGAAAAGCTTAAGAATTATGAAGATGGCTTGAAAAAACTGCATTTTGAGTTCGAACGCAGATTTCAAGATTTCAGAGCCATTCAAACAGAATTGATATTTTTACCATGCCTTCCAACGTAAATTATGAAGCAGTGAGGTCAGATTTGCAATTTGAATTAAAATCTAACAATCATCTCAAGCAGTTGCTTCTACTAAATATGCCAAAGTTAGAGTTTTACAAATCATTATCAAAAGTAAGTTTCCCAAATTTAACATCTCACGCCCAGAAAATCAGTGATATGTTTGCTTCATCTTATATATATGAACAAGTGTTTTCAACTATGAACCTTAGAAAGAATTATTTCAGAAGTAGACTGACAGATGAGCATTTAGCCTTGTTCCTTAGAATCAGAACATCTCACTTCGAACCTCAATATAAGGAACTTTTAAAAATGAAATCACAATTTCATTCATCTCATTAACATATGTAAATTGTAATACTTGTATATTGTTTTTAAAATTTTAGAAAAATTTGTCTTGGCCCGCCAAACTTTTTTTTTTCGATGTTTGGCCCGCGACCGAAAAAGTTTGCCCATCCCTGGAATAGAGCAATACATGCTTCACAGAAGAAATCGACCAATAAATCTGAACGCAGTGGAGGTGTGCTGGAGCCTGATAAAAAGTCACGCAGAAATGACGAAGCTTATCGTGTGGGCATTGTCACAAACCAGGACATACTGAAAGCCGATGTTTCAAGATGAATAGACTAGTCAAGAAGTCAGCCAGAGATGAAAACGGTGCATGTTTTGCTGACATTGCACTTGCCACCACTTCACCTAGTAAAAATCTTGAGGAGTTCCTCGTCGATTCGGCTGCTACTTCGCATTGCTGTAATCAAAGGGACTGGTTTTATAACTTCAAGCTGACCAAACCTGCGTCTATTCTCGTTGGAGACCAAGATTGTACATCGAAAGTCCTTGGAGTAGGATATATCGACTTTGTAGTAAAAGACATTTCAGGTAATGTAAAAATTATACTGAAGAATGTATTGTATACTCCTAATATGCGTAGAAACTTAATAGGTGGTTCGAATATAGATATTGCAGGTATGAAAGTTATTTGGGGTGACAATAAGATGATTGTATATACTAAAAATGATAAATATTTCTTTACTGTACCCTTAATTGATAAATTGTATACAGGGTGGTCCCGAATTCATGGTACAAACTTTAATGGTAGGTACAGGACATTGTAACAATGATTTATTGTATAGGAATGTATAGTCGCAAGTGACGCGGTGAGGCGTAAACAGGGGAAATAAAAGGAAAGAGAAATGGAGTGATCGGTTGGTATCATTGCCGGTAGAGGGCAGTAGATGTCTAGCCGCTGTTGAACATGATGCATCGCAGTAGGGAAAAGCGCCATTCACAATTGTGCTGCCGTAGACGATGGGTGACTTTACGTATGCAGAAAAAGCAGACATGCATTACATGTACGGCCGTGCAAATGGTAACGGCAGAGCTGCGTTACGAATGTATCGCGCGGAGTATCCTGATCGACGAATGCCGGATCATAGAATTTTTCAACGGTTACATCGTCAACTTTGTGAAACAGGTGCGTTCGACGTCAACAGACATGGCGCTGGTCGAGTAAGAGCTGTACGCACTCCAAGGCTGGAAGAAAGCATCTTGAACATTGTGGCTGATAGACCCGAGTCAAGCACAAGAACTGTTGCGCGTGTTGTAGGTGTGAGTCATCAGACTGTATGCAGAGTGTTAAACGAAAATCGCTTACACCCCTTCCATTTTCAGAAAGTACAAGCATTGAATCCGGCAGATTATCCTCGCCGCGTGAACTTCTGCCTGTGGGTGATGCAGCAATGTGCGTTGCAGCCGGATTTCGTAGATTATGTGCTATTTACAGATGAAGCGACATTTTCACGCGAGGGTGTCTTTAATGCGCACAATTCCCATGTGTGGGCAACCGATAATCCACATGCAACGCGTCGACATGCGTTTCAACAACGTTTCAGTATTAATGTGTGGGCTGGTATTGTGAACGACTTTTTGATTGGCCCATACTTACTACCCACGCGGCTCACTGGCGGAAGCTATCTTATTTTTCTGAAAGAAGTGTTACCACAACTGCTGCATGATGTTCCGATCGCCATTCGTAACCGCATGTGGTTTCAGCACGATGGGGCGCCAGCACACTTCAGCATTGATGTACGGAATTACCTGAATGCCACGTTTGGTACTCGATGGATTGGGCGTGGTGGACCAGTCCCTTGGCCACCCCGATCTCCCGATTTATCGAGCCTCGATTACTTTTTATGGGGACATCTAAAGCATCTTGTTTATGAGACTCCAGTTGACTCAGATGAGGATCTCGTCGCTCGCTTATCTGTAGCTGCTGCAGGTGTGCGTGAAATACCAGGCATCTTTGAACGTGTACGCCAATCGCTCCACCGACGCTGTCAAGCATGTATCGATACTGGTGGACGCAATTTTGAACAATTACTGTAAACATGACACTTGTCAACAACGCTTTCAATAAAATCTTTGTTTTTCCTTTCGGCCGTTATTTCCCCTGTTTTCGCCTCACCGCGTCACTTGCGACTATACATTCCTATACAATAAATCAATGTTACAATGTCCTGTACCTACCATTAAAGTTTGTACCATGAATTCGGGACCACCCTGTATAGTAAGTGGATATCCTAAAATATATAAAGAATCTGTTAATGTATCTTTAAATATTAGTGCTGTGCACAGGAGATTTGGTCATGTTAATGTTCCCCTGATAGAGCATATAAGTAGAAATAATTCCATAAAAGGAATTGAAAATTTTCAAACAAAGATTTTCTAAGCATCAAGTTTAGCTTAGTCCATCACAATCAACCTCGCCGACCAACCGGTATAGTGGTTAAGGTGTTAGCCTCTAGATCGAAAGGTTCCTGGTTCGAATCCGGGCCCGGGCATGGACGTTTGTAAACGTATGGTGTAGAGGCGGCTGGTGCACCTTAAATCTGTCATGGCTGAAAGTCCTCACGTTGGGTTGGCGTGGAAGTTTGGAGGGTGGGGTGTCAGCTCAGGTGTTGCTTCGTCATCTGACCGAGGTTCGTTCAAAATTACGAGGTGTTGTCCTCGGATCTTTCCCTCAAGGGACTGATCCCGGACCGTCGTCAATAGCCCGTTGTGTTGCTCTAGTACGACGTTAACAAAAAAAAAATCAACTTCAAAGCAGGAAGACAGTTTCTGCGAAGATTTATGTCTGGCATTAATTTCGGCCGACATTCCTTTCTTTAAACTGAAGAATTCTGTCCACAATAAATTTCTTTCGAAATACACGAACCGAAATATCCTCGATGAGAGCACTCTCCCAAAGAATTACTGAGATCTTTGCTATCAAAAAACATTACAAAAACTTAGGGAAAACATAGGCGAGAATTACGCGTACCTTGTCGTCGATGAAACCACTGATGTTAGGGGTAATCATGTGGCTAATCTTTTAATAGGAAAATTGAGTTCATACGAAGCTGACCACCCATTTCTTTTGGCTTCTAAAATCCTGGATAAAACTAATCACGACATAATATGCCTTTTTTTAAATTGTAGCCTTAAAATCTTTCCCAGTGACAGCGGAATAGGAAATCAAGTTTTGTTACTTTTGACAGATGCGGCTTCGTATATGATTAAGGCTGGAAAATTGTTACAAACGTTTTATAAAAACCTAGTCCACGTCACATGTATTGCCCATGTGCTTAACATTATTGCTGAAAAAGTTAAAGATTTCTTTCCGGAATTAAATTCCTTTATTGGACAAGGGTAATGGTAATTTTTAGTTAACGTCGTACTAGAGCAACACAACGGGCTATTGACGACGGTCCGGGATCAGTCCCTTAAGGGAAAGATCCGAGGACAACACCTCGTAATTTTGAACCACGGTCAGATGACGAAGCAACACCTGAGCTGGTACACCACTCTTCAAACTTCCACACCAACCCAACGTGACGACTTTCGCAAAAAATCGTAGTTTACAAGGAATTGATGTATGTTTCGTTACCTCCGACACCTGTGCTCACAAGATGGGGCAAATGCCTATCTGCTGCTTTGTTCTACGCCGAGCATTGGGACCAATATTTGGAAGTGATTCGAAAATTAAAAAAAAAATATTGCTGATTCCGCTAAAGTTTAGATAAAGTAGCTATATTAATAGAAAACGTAAACCTCGTTAAATCACTGACATTTGTAAAAACGCATTGCTCCTTTTTAGTAGATTCGATCGAAAAACTTGAAAAAAAGGATTAACATCAAATGAGAGCTTTTCAATCCTTGAAGATGCAGTAATGAAAATCAATTCGATTTCAGGCAAAACTGGTTACATACTTAAAGAAGAGATAGAAAGATGTGTTAAAAAAAATCTCGGGTTGACAAAGTTGACAACTATTAATAAAATCCTTCAAGGCGAGGAAGGGACCGAACTGAATAAAAATGACATGTGGGACCCTATAATTTTAAGTTCCTTGAAATTCGTGCCATAACGTCTGTGGATGTGGAACGCGCTTTTTCATGGTATAAAAGAATTTTAAGTGACCGTTAGACATAATTTTATGGAAGATAATTTAGAAAAATACTTGTTTATTAACTTAAATTATTCGCAAGTACAATAAACTTATAACTACTCCCATAATAACCATAGCAATTTTAAATATTTTTTTATATAATTTTTTTTAATATGTCGATATAATTTGTGTGTATATATTATTTTTTTTATTTTAAAGACATTTTTAATCTGTCAGTAGTTTATTAATAAAACTGTAATGAGAATTCTGTGCAATGTAAAAGCAATAAATGTGCATCAGTATTTGAAACTTGATGTCTATAGTTGACTATTATTTTGTTCCTTTTTTATAGTGCTCCTTTAAATATAGTCTTTTTCATTTTCAATTTTAATTTGTAGCGCATAAAAATGCATATTTTGACGTTTTGCTGCTTATTTTGCATTTTTCGTCATTTTTTACTGCATATTACTTGCATATTTTAGCATTTTTAATGCATATTTTGGCAGTTTTTACTGCATAAAAATCCGGTCTCTAGTTTAATCTGTATATTAAGTGAGATTTTATGCATATCTGGAAATTAAAAGTGCTAAAATGTTTCATAATTTTCAAAGTCAGTTAAAATCGGATACCTCTTTTAACATTTTATGTATATACAGTAAAACCTCGATTATCCGAGTTTCCGCTTTAACCGAGCTATCAAATATTTCTAGGATTTTTTTTTTTTGGTTCTACATTTTCCATTTTTAAAACTACCGGAAAGAATTCTGAATTTGATCTCATAAACACTAAGGAAAACGAAATACGCGACTGGATAAACGCTGACGAACAAGAGATTACAGATAACATGATCGCCAATAAGGAAAATGAATTTAGCGATGATGAAGACAGTGACGATGAAAATCGACATATGAAAACACTAGCCACTGTGTGGCCAGCACAGCGTTGCCTGTACCAATTCCAAAAAGGTCGAAAACGTTGGTTGAAGGGAGAAAAAAACCCTAATAAATCTCTCTGTATTAAAAACCAAATGGGAATTCGTAGCCTATTGTATAACAGCCATCACGGCATTGCCAAATGTGGCCAATTTCGAATTAAGAAGAGATCCAATTGGTGTAACATCACAATCTCTTGCGAAAATCTAAATATTTAATTGACAAATTATTTATTAAAAGAAAATCAAAGGCATAAAGTATGTGTCTGGTGTAAAATTTTCCACAGATATCAAATCCATTGAAATTTTTAATCAACTTTTAACACTCCTGATTTTACAAAAAAGAACTAAACAATGCCAGTCAAAATGTTTTTTATTTGTTATGCTTTCCTTCGCAGAAATCGTAAGAGTGCAGGAAATGTAATCTGTTAATTTTTGGAACGCGAAGGTTGAAGTGACGTTACAATCTCTTGTGAAAATATAAAAGATATATTCAATTAAAAAATGATTTATTTAAATAAAATCATATTTTAAGGTATCAATCTAATGTGAAATTGTCCGCAGATTTCAAATCTGTTGAAATTTTTACTGTCTTTTACTGTTTAGGAGATAGAAAAAAAAACTTGATAAATTTACTCTAGTTAATTTTTTTTTAGCCTGCTGACAAATTGTTCCTTGTGCAAAATGAAAATGGAAACGAAAAAAATAAATTTAGAATGTGCGATTTTTTATACCATTACCATTCCAAAGAAAAGAATAATAATTAAATTCCATTAAATTCATTTAAAATGTTCTAGATTGAATTTTAAAATTCGCCATGACCCAAAAACTTTCTTTTATAATAGTAGAGATACTTGGGAGATCACCCCCTTCTCACTAACGCTCGCCAACCTCCAAAGCGTTACTTTGCAATCCTCATTGGTTGGCTGTGCGAACCGACTGAAAAAAATGTCTCATGAAGGATTCGAGCTCATTACGAGCTTTCATAGTTTGAAAAAGGTCGTATCATTGGATTAAAAGAGGCACGTTGGGCAAATCGGAGAATCGCTCGTCATGCGAGTCGAAGCGATGCGGCGATTAGAAGATGCTGGCAAGAGTGGGTGGACAATGGCAGATTTCAGAGTCATGATGGTAGCGGTCGACGAAGGGCCACAACAGTTCGCGAGGACAGAGTGATTGTCTGATCAGCTGTCACAGCGCCTGATTCATCGCTATCAACCATCAGTCGTGCGACCCACACACGAGTGTCCACCGTGACTATTCAGACGGCTGAGAGAGCGAAATCTACGCTCGTACCGACCGTTACGCCACCTGCCACTCACGCCTGCACACTGTCGAGCCAGATTACAGTGGTGCTTGGCTCGATCAGGTTGGAATGATGCTGAATGGGGACGTATAGTCTATAGCGACGAATCCCGTTTCCAACTGTGTTCTGACGATCATCGACGTGTCTGGAGACGCCCAGGGCAGCGTGCCGATCCTGGTTTCACTATTGCATGCCACACGGGCCTTCGAGCAGCGGTAGCTCAGTCAGTAGAGCGTCGGGCTCGCATCAGAAGGGTTGTGGGTTCTGTCCTCGGCGGAGCCTGCAATTCTGATGATTGTGATATCGGCGCTTCGACCTGGCTAAAGACCGTTGTGTTCACTAATGGTGACTGGGGCACGTTAAATAGGTCGTGGTCACAAAGTCCCCCATGTTCCCATACCAAATCAATACCTCTGGGGGTATCTGATCAGAGGGTTATCGGCCTCTGATTGGTATCTAAATTACGATATGTGTGAGTGAATGGATGTATGAAAGGGACCTTCCTGTCAAACGGATGTGTCATGTATGCCGAGCAAAGTCGGACTTCCTCCCAATGGGGCTCAATAACATGGAAGGCGCACCCCCTCGCCTCTTGCCGTCTTCTACGGGCCTGGCACTCGTCTGGTCTGCCAGTGTATGCATTAGAAACAACAACAACAACACGGGCCTTCAACAAGGAGTTATGGTCTGGGGTGCCATTTTCCTTGATAGCCGGACCCCTTTGGTCGTCATTAGAGGGACACTTACTGCACAGCGGTACGTTGACGACATTCTGAGACCTGTTTTGCTACCGTTCCTTTCGCAGTACCCTGAGCTTATTTTTCAGCAAGACAATGCCAGACCACATACGGCACGTGTTTCTATGAACTGTCTTCAAGCTTGTCAAACACTTCCATGGCCAGCCAGATCACCAGATCTCTCTCCCATCGAGCATGTCTGGGATATGATGGGAAGGCGACTGCATCCAGTAGGGAATGTTGATGACGTAGTCCGACGATTGGAGCAAATTTGGCAAGAAATACAGCAGGAGACCATCCGGGAGCTTTATAGGTCCATGCCACGCCGTGTGGCAGCTTGCATCCAGGCTAGAAGCGGGTCAACACCTTATTGAGCTCGTTACTGTAACTCTGAAATAAATCATTCAATTGTTCTGAAATTTTAATCAGTTTCTATTCTGTACATAATTTTCCTATCCACCAATTTTTGTCTCCATCGGACAACTCCTTCTTGGTGCGTCGATTTTTTTTGTTATAGAGTGTATTTAGAACAACAAGAAGCGACACCAGCAATCCTGCTATCCTTAAAAAAATGGCGAAACATTGCTGCCGATAAACGCCAAAGTATCGTAAAACAAAAAACAATTAAGGACTTTTTTAAGTAAGAACTCTTTAATCATTGTAACAATATGAATTGCATGTGGTGTATCTGTATAACTTTTGTACTTGTTATAAAATATACATAAAAACCTACACGATTTATTTTACTTACAATTTTCGCGACCGAGTTTTACGGTTATTCTTGGTCAACATTAACTCGGATAATCAGGACTCTATTGTAGTTTTATTATATTTATCTCTCTCTCTCTCTTTGTATTGAATAAACGATATCTTAGTAGTTTCATTATGAAATGTTTCTGAACATACTTTTAAATCAACTTTATGATTAACACCAAAGCTTTGGTGTTAATCATAATCTTTCAAATATTTCTCTCTCTCGTAAGCATTAATTCAATAAAGATTTTATTTCACTGAAATCTGTTACGTGTATTTTTATTTTCTGTCATGATTTCTTGGCAGGGTTGATCGATTTATATCGCATTGATATAAATGATTAAATTAAGAATACTTTCTCACATTTTAAATTTTCAAGTGATTTTTCATATCATCCAACAAGACGGTGCATTTAGATGTCTAGATATTTATTTAACATAATTTTGTAATATATTTTCATAGGTTTATGTAATTTTGTATTTTCAAGTTATCCTAAAACGGACGAAGTCAGTGTAATTCAGTCAGTACCACATAAAAAGTAATTTATCATAATTTACAAGTGTATCTTATTACACCAGTAGAGTCTAATAATTAATAAATTAAACAACTTTCGAATCGACAATTTAACCTTGTATTGGCATTTTTCGATTCGTCTAAACAATTTAGGGGAAGAGGAGATAGATAATTTGTTCATATTTTACACTCTTGTCATCAAATCAACAAATGTAATTTAAATTATATCTGTTTTTGTATTTGTCCAAATAGTAATTTGATTGTTTTTATTAGAAAATAATAAATAAAATATTAAGTTTTGTAGGGAATTGATTTAAAAAACCAGATAGATTTTATTTTTATCTACCTTGTGTTTGTAATGGTATATACACAGTCCAGTCACATTGATGTGACCACCACCTACTTTCGACGTCAACGTGAAATAACCAATCACAAAAGGCAGGTGGCAGCACATTGCAGTGGAGTGTATATAAAGGATGTCCTAGGGCATCGGAAAGCATTTCAATCGTTGGCGTAATGCAGAAACGTAGCGATTTATCCGACGTCCAAAAGGGCATGGTTATTGACTTTCGAGCCAAGGGTGGAAGCATTTCGGAAACGGCTAATTTTGTGAACTGTTCGCGTGCCGCCGTGGTAAAAGTATACCGTGCATGGCAAAATGGCACTATCCAAAATCAGCGGCGTGGCACATGTGGTGTACCACGGGCTACAAATGACAGAGGCGAACGAAGGCTACGGAGATGCGTTCGAGCGAATAGACGTGCAACTGTAGAGCAACTGACCGCCCAGATGAACCAAGGGGCTACCAAGAGTGTATCCTGAACAACGGTTCAGCGAACGTTGCTGCGCATGGGCCTCCGCAGCAGACTCCTGGTTAATGCACCTATGCTGACTGCTGTTCATCGGCGACGAAGGCTGGAATTTGCACGCCAGTACCGCAACTGGACGTCCACAGAGTGGCGACAGGTGGCTTTTTCCGATGAATCACGTTTCATGCTCCATCGGACAGATGGGCGTTGGCGTATACGGCGTGAAACGTCTGAAAGCAAACACCCTGCAACAATTGCCGGAAGGATCCAGGCTGGAGGAGAGAGCATTATGGTTTGGGGAATGTTTTCCTGACATTCACTGGGTGCAGAAACCTAATTGACTCTCTTCCTGCACGTCTCGCAGCGGTCAGCTCTGCCAAAGCCCGTTCTGGCTTTTGAAAGGTGGTCACATTAATGTGATTGGATTGCGTATTTAGTTTTTAATATTAACGTCTTTAATAATTAAATTTCAGTCATTCTCATTTCCTTTTTCTCTAACTTCAGTGTGTTTTTTCGATTAAATCAAAAGAAACGAGGCAAATTTTAAAATTGGTTATATGTTATAAATCAAACACTTATAAATACTTCAAATATTTACGTTTCGATGGTAAATAATCTAGCTTTTTGCAACAAATAGAATCACTAAAAATTTACAGAGTCCGTAAGAAACGTTATAGAATGCACCTGATTGATTAACCTCACGGAAGACAATTATGTTTAATCAACTATAGTTTATACTTTCCAGAAGCAGCAAGTAGCAAGAATCGCTGGTATCAAAGATAAATACGTTTCACACTGGCTGGAGAGGGTGGCCTAACTATAGTGACGTCATACCTCCGTTTGTGAGGTTTTCTTATCTATAGGAAGTGTTGGTAAATTGGTAATTTTTAGTTAACGTCGTACTAGAGCAACACAACGGGCTATTGACGACGGTCCGGGATCAGTCCCTTAAGGGAAAGATCCGAGGACAACACCTCGTAATTTTGAACCACTGTCAGATGACGTGGCAACATCTGACCTGGCACCCCACTCTCCAAACGTCCACACCAACCCAACGTGAGGATTTTCGGGCAAGACAGATTTAAGGTGAACCAGCCGCCTCTACACCATACGTTTAAAAACATCCATGCACTGACCTGGATTCGAACATGAAACCTTATAATCTGAGGGCTAACACCTTAACCACCAGACCGGTTAAAACCACGTCGGAAGAAATAATTTAAATAATTTCAGGTCCACCTTGCGTTTGCGTTGACAATGAACAAGTCACAAGATCGGAGTGTTGAATGTGTACGTATTTACATTAAACTCCCATATATGCACATAGTCAACTATATGTTGGTCTGTCGATATGTTTGTCAGCTGAAAACATTAAGATCTTTGTAAAAAAGAAAAAAAAGATACAAAATATAGTGTAAAAGGAAATATTGCATTGAATTTATGTGTTTGACAACTTATAACTTCAAGATCAGTTCATGTTCGGTCATTCAAGCGACAGTTCCTGTTCATTTCTTTTTTTCTTTCCTTGAAGGAATGAGTCATGCCCGTGTGATGTCGGTTGGTGGTGGATCTGAATCCTTAAATAATTTCTTTGTCTCTTTTAGGAAAGGAATGAGGCGACATGTCCGTGTCTTGTTAGTGGTGGCTGGACTAATTTCTCTAAATAATATATTTTTTTCACCTTTAAGGAAAGAATGAGACGACAGTTTGGTGGTGGTGGGACTGATTTCTTAGAACAGGGGTTCTCAAAGTTATCCTAGTCATGTCACACTTAAGAGTATTATAATTTTCTAACGGCACCCCCCCCTTCGTCATGTAATATCCCATCTGTGGTATATTATTATCTTCTTCTTTCTAATCCCACTGATCTGGATCAGATCAGGTCCACGAGTCCCTCCGCCCTGAATCTCCCTAGAACCACACCAGGGCTTCGCAGTAGGTCCTCCCGCGATAACGCAATGCATCCTAGCAAATGCTCGGCGGTGGCCTCACTTGTGTTGCACTTTGTGCAAGTGGGGAAGATTTTGTTTCCCCGGGAGAACCTTAGAGTCCTAAGGTGTCCAGTTTTGAACCTAGATAAAGCTGTCTGGTCCCGACTTTCACCATCAAAGCTCAAAGCACCACCAGGGCCAAGGATGGGGTGGCGAAAGTTTCCAAGACGAGTTGACAAGAGCCTTACTTCTGGAGTATATTTCATGGAAAGTCAGAGGCTCAGCAGGACACAGGGGCAGTGATGATCCCTTCTTAGCCAGTTCATCGGCAATGTCGTTATATTTAAGGTCTACATGAGAAGGAATCCATTGAAAATGTATAATGCAGGACTTAGATAACATTTTAAGTTTTTCAAAAACACAGATGCCCCGCTGGTCCACAATATTCCTCCAATTCTCCAGGTACTGTATAGCAATACGACTATCCACCAGTATCCAAATCTCCCCGCATAGTTGCCGTTCTAAAGAAAAATTTAAAGCCATGTCAATGGCCATCAGTTCTGAGCTAAAGACGGAACTAAAATCAGGATTACGCAAATACGTTTCATACCATATATTAATATATATTTCATATTTGTACGACTCTAATGAAGAAATTAGAGAAGTAAGTGGTAAGAATATAGACATAATTAATACAACTCCCGTATTTAAAATTCACACAAATACTTTAATTGTACTTAATAGGAAAGCATTGTAGGTGAAAATTTAAATAAAACAAATCAAATTACTTTGAACATGCTCTTGGAGGTAGTATATGTGTGCGTTTAGTGCGACGAGTGAGCCTGCTGCTCACTGCACAGTTGTTCGAATCGTGAAATTAAGATACAGCTACTCGTAATATACTAGTGAAACAGCTACTCACATTTCTTTTACGACATTTCTTAACTCCTTAGTTCCACAGTTCGTAATATTAATGAATGTATAATAGAGCGTATCGCAAAAAATCGAAATTTCTTGGATCATTTTGCGGTAGTGCGGAAAAGTTATGCACTTCCATCATTAAAATGCGAGTGGAATCTTAAAACTGTAGGTTGATTTCTTCTGTTGCCTCAGTGGGCCGAAAGTTCCGAAAATTGGACTAAAAATGGTTAAAATACAAAAATTAATAAATAATCACAGATTTCATTGATCGGTTTGGGGTAGTGCTTACACAAGTTACTATTTTTTAACAACAACAACCATAAAAAATTTTAGAATTATAGGTTAATATCATCTGTCGCCTAATCCAGGGCTCGAAATACCCGGGTGCACATGAAAATAAAACTGTGCACCTAATTTTCCACCGCCAGGGGCACTTAGTGCACATAACGTTAAAAAAAGGGGGGACGTGTTTTATGTTTGAACAAAATATTAGTATCGATCTCTCTCGCTCTAAAGGAACGTAATTAAAATTCCTAAATACACACTATGCAAAAGCAAAATCGCTGTCTCTAACGGGTTTATACAGGAGGAAGGTTTATTTGTGCTACTGCCATTAGAACTTTCCGATGATCGAAACTTTTTCCAGATGTCTCAGTTGAAGCGACTGTTGCAGAACGGAGAATTTAGATCACCTGAGCACCGGAGAACGATATGATCCGTATTTCTGTAAACACCTCGTGTTTCAATAAAGAGTAAAGCCGAATGAATTCATTAGAATTACCTGGCCATTGCGTATCGTAAACAAATATTTTCATTATTTATCTTTAAAATCAGATTTATCTGTTTAAAATATCGTGTACTCGTTTATTTTTATGGTTTTTGCCCACCAATGTCTTATGATAACAGAATGTCTGTAAGTAAAAATTTCGCAGATAAAAAAAAATGTTTAAATATTTTTATTTACTATCTACTACTAACCTATCTAAACATACCCAACTAATAGAGTAGTCTACATTACGTTTTTTTAAATGTGCACTTAAAATATAATCTGTGCGCCTAATTAAAAAACTTAGGTGCACAAGGTGCACCTGTATTAAAAAATCTATTTCGAGGCCTGGCCTAATCGATACGAAATTTTGGATAATGAAGGCAAAATTTTAAATAAATACACGTCACACTTACCTTATTTTAATGCGAATAGAAACTTTATTTTTCCTTTCAAACATACAAATGACAAAAGCATTAAAGCTTACAATAATTTTTTGTCTCAAATTTTTACATGTGTTTTCGGGATTCTAGTGTCGCTCTAATAAATCCCTCACTGTTCTGCGGCCCAACTGTTTTTCAGGAGGCTGCAGTGACTAGTTTCACAATCCGCTCAAATGCTTGCGTGTGTTATGGAAATTTAATAAAGTCCCAGCAGTCCATTCACACACCGTCCTGTATCATCTTCAGAACTGATCTCTCTGTGAACTGGAGGCGATGTCACATAACAAGCTTGCCAGTCAATGAGATCTACATAGTCTGCAGCTCCAAAGTTAACAGCAGGAATAACGAATCTGATAACACAATTTCCATCTGGACTAATTTCCCTTGTCTTGATAATCCGCCGAGCTGCAAGGGTTCTAATATGGGACCTCTAACTAGTTAACATGGCCAAAAGCATGTTTTCTGGAGCCAAAAAGTAAGCGTTGAGAGAAATAACTGTTTGGATTACGTCACGATACTTCTCAGGCAAGTACCGAGATGAGCTGATGAAATGCCACAGGTGTCTAGCACCGTCCTTTATGGAATGACGAATCTTAATTCGGAACCATGAGGGTGCGTAGACTCTTAGAATGAATACAACCAAAGTTAGCAACTCATTCGATGGGTCTGATGTATATATATATATATATATATATATATATATATATATATATATATATATATATATATATATATATATATATATATATGTAATGTCAACACTAGAAGGGCACTGAATCTGGTATTTTGGAATGAGTCCACGTGTTGTCAACCACGATATTTATTAAAATAATAGAAGATGGTACACATTTACGTCCACAAAGGACTAATCGCCTGTAAATGTTCTGAAACAATACTAAAATTAAAATGACATACACAGAGGATATTACACCGTTGATTCAGGAAACTCGCTATTTAGTCCACAGAGGACACATATGAGCCACAGAGGTCTCAAAAGATTCGCATAAAAAAGTACGGAAGAGTGGCCACACAGGTCTCAACTCTCTCCGGTCACAGAAAAAACTGAAGACCCTCCGCCTCGGGCAGGGATCAAGCCTTTTCCCCTTAGCGTTCTTGGTGATTTTAGATTGGAAAAAAAAATGATTTTTTTTTTTGAACAACATATTTTGTAAACAATCCCTTTTGCTAGGACACATGTCTTCATTGATGCGAGCATAGGTTCGCGCAGCGAACCAGTGAGGATTGCAAAGCAATCCTCCGGGGGTTGGCGAGCGCTAGCGAGCAGGGGGCTGGCCCCCTAGTATATATATATAACACCTCAGTATTCGATTGGCAGTTGTTAGCCAGCGGGCCAAATTCAACGTTCCCTTTTAGCTAGATCTGAACAACAAACGCCAGAACTAATGGCGGTGCAAATGTCTAATAAGTATTTCTGATTTAAACTGAGGGTGGTAGGATCAATATATGGCAACTCGCATTCAATACTATTAAAAGCGACAGTTGAAAGATTTTCGCATCCTTTGAGGTTTCGTCCAATGTCTCCGGTGTGAAATGTGGGGCCAGATGACTTGCCGTCTATGGACTCAAATAGGTGTCGTAATGGCAACTCATTGAAATGAAGTACACAGATAATCCATTGAACTGGTCTCTGTGGTTTCAATTCAAGCCTGCGAATTACACCATTAAATACTTCTGTGTTCACTACAGTGCCGTCACACCCGAGAACAATAAGGTTGTTAAAATCATCCAATAAAGCACTTGTTACGTATTTGTAAATGCTATTAGATATATCAAGGCTAGATCCACTTTCAGGTGTAACATGTCCCATGTACGTAATACCAGGACAACAGCACAGTAATGCGCTTCTACAATTGTTCTCTGGAACTGCTTGTCTTCGAGTGTTTCTGATGTTAAAGTTTTGCCATGCCGTCCATCAAAATAAAGGCCAGAGAGAGTGGAACGATTTTAATTTGATCTTGAGACCAATTTTTTGTAAATCCTCGATTTTTCACTCCACATTTTATTTTTGTCTGTGACGAGCCTGGTATCTGATTCCGATATTAAACCCAAATCTTGCATAACACTCGACGTAATAGCAAACGTGGCTATGTTGGATACAACATATCTTTGACTGACAAGAACTATGTAATCCAGTTTTAAACGCATTTGTTTTCTTTTTAGGCAGAGCGCCAAACCCGTGTACAGAAAAGTACCAAAATGTGTCAAAATTTCCAAAATTCAATCCCGATGAGGCGGCAGAAGATATTAACCTATAATTCTAAGATTTTTTTCAGTTGTTGATGTTAAAAAAATGTAATTTTTAAGTGCTATCCCAAACCGATCAACGAAATCTGTGATTATTTATAAATTTTTATATTTGAATCATTTTTAGTCCAATTTTCGGAACTTTCGGCCCAGTGAGGCAACAGAAGAAATCAACTCACAGTTTTAAGATTCCGCACGCTTTTTGATGATGGGAGTACACAACTTTTCCGCACTACCGCATAAAGATCTAAGAAATTTCGATTTTTTTTTCAATACTACGCCCTTTGTATAACCATTACAATTTTTTTTATTTAAATAAACTCTTTTATTTATTATATTTCCAAGAGAATTCCCAGATTCCTTTTTTTTTTGTAAGCTTTAGGTGTGCGATTCTTGTCTCCACTTGCCACTAAAATGCGGGGAAAATATCGAGTAAAACATCACAACTCATTACACAATTTAATTAAACTTGTTTTTAGAAAATGATTTCCATACTAGTCGACAAATTATAGCGCCCGTTTAAACAAAAATAACTATTGCTTATTCTGATATTTGGAAATTCACATGGGACACTAAAGTCTCCAACTTAAAGAGGTTTGAACTTCTAAAAATTTTCAACTGACGCTCCTGGAAAAACAGGTACTTTGAGAAATGTCGTTTCTTTTCCGAAGCAGCGATATATTTACTTATATTTTTGTTGTTATGTAGTTTCCTTTTTTTTTTGTTGTTGTTTGGCATGACAAATTAAAATATTATTTCTAGCAATACCTAATGGAATATATGTGTGGACTGTGATGTTAAACATTTGTGTCAGGTGTGAAAATCTTCAAAATTTTGAGTCTCACAAATTAAATTTCAGAAGAAAAAAAAGCAAAGAACATGGCATCAATGGAATTCAGTGGATAATGGAGTTATGAAAAGTAAAGAAAGTGGCACTACATCTATACAACTGGCGTTTCTTTGCCACATCCTATGGAAAAGACGCGCACCTGTTGGTGTAGGTTGCCAAGTAAAATTTCAAACGTGGCAAAAATGTAGGACAATTAATAATTCTGAATGCGAAGGATTTTGTTACTGTGTGTGTGCTAAGAGAAAACAAATATAATCTTTGTATGTAAAAAAAAAATTGAAAGCAACGTTTACAACTTGAACGAGCGATTTAAAGGCATACGAACAATTCCAAAGACTCGCTCAAGCCTCAGTATAATGGCAAATTCTAAAAATATTGTGTATGTTTCAGAAATTTCTGGAATATCTAGAACGTTTTTACTTTATAGGTGAAAAACAGTTTTCTCATTAACAAAAATGCAGCAGACAAATATAAATCTTTATCCAGTAATGACAGTATAACATTCGGCTCATGGATCATTCTAAAACTGGCTACAGTAAAGTGGAAAAAAAAGTCTGTATGAGGAGTGATTTCAATCCACAGTCCAATAAGTGTTAAGTTTCTAAAAAAAGGACTTGGGCAAAGGTTTTTTTGGTCAGAAACATTTCTGTTGTGAATATAGTAAATATTGTGGACATTATGGATGAACTGACAATTAATAATAGATTTAGATTGACTTTTGATATATTATTCATATGTATAATTTATAATTTAAAAATGTTTTGTCAATGTGTACAACATTACAAAGTCCAAAATCCGGAATCCTCCGGACCTCGGCCATTGCGGATCTCGGAACTTTTCCGGATTCCAAATTATTTGTATTTTTTGTCACAAAAACCATAATCTAACCTCCCCGAGCGAATTTTGAGTCTGCAATAGTAAATTAGCGGATATGTAAATAGGAATATTTTTTTTATAAAGGAAAAACACTTTTTTATACAATGCAAGAAATTTTACTTGCAAATCTTCTAATTTTCCTGTGAGGTATTTACTCTGAACATGTCCGTTATTTTGCGTTGTTTCATTAATTAGATCCAGGTTTACAACCTCGTTCTTTAAAAATTGTCCGAAAAATAAAATAAAAAAATTCCGGTTAATAAAAACCTCCGAACGTAGGACAATTCTGGATTTAGAACTTTGCACTGTAATACGAAATTTTTAAAAAAATTTCATTACATTATGATTTTTTTTAATCAGCCATTTTTTATGGTAATGTTTAATTATTATTATTTTGATTGTGGTAACAATTAACTGTAACATATTTTGTACAATAAGTAATCATAACGCAGTGTAAATATTTCAGAAGATGTTCGCCCATAACAATTTGAAATCTTTATAAAAAATTCCACGTTGTCAGCAGAATTAGATAACCTAGAGTACTTGTAATACCGTTGTGTAACTTTTAACTTTCTTAAAATGGCCTTTAAATCTTCCTCATAATAAAAAAAAATAATATTTTCTTTACATACATCACATAATTTGTCATTTGTGTTCGAAATTACGCAATTTTTTTTCCTAAAGGAATACGTCCATTACACCCCCCAAAGTATGTATTACCTCAATTTCTGTTTTCAAATTAAAAATGTTTATTAATGATACATTTAGAGATATTTATTCACTATATAAATAGCAAATATTTTTTGACAAATCTGAATAATGAAACTGTGAGAAATGCTTTTACTGTCTAATGAAACGTCCGAGAGTTATGGAATTGCAAAACTGTATACAAATTATTAGGATAAGCAATACAGCATTTTGTAAGTTAGACTTCAAATACAAATAGGACTGCCGTAGCCCAGTTGGACTAGTAGCAGATTTGAAATCTGAGTGTTGAAAGTTCGATAATAGGTCATGACAAAGATAAATACAGTATACATATCTTAAAAGGCGATTTTATAACAAAACACCTCTTCTAAAAATACAATTAATTATTTGTTATTTTATGTCATTACAAGTACATTCCTCGCAAATGTTTTCAAATAATTTTTACTTTCAATTATTATTGTTTTAGATGGATACGTTTACAATGTTTTTGTAAGGTATCAGCACGTGAAAATTTTTTCATGCATACTTCACACATATACGGCTTCTCTTCAGTGTGTATAAGGCTATGTCTTCGTAAGTTTGATTCTTGTGAAAACTTTTTCATGCATATTTCACACACATACGGCATCTCTTCAGTGTGTAAACGCATGTGTTTTTGTAATCTTGAAGAATGTGAAAACATTTCCTTGCATACTTCACACATAAACGGCTTCTCTTCAGTGTGTATACGCCTATGTTTTCGTAAGTTTGAACCTTGTGAAAACTTTTTCTTGCATACTTCACACATATACGGCTTCTCTTCAGTGTGTATACGCCTATGTTTTTGTAAGGTTGAAGAATGAGAAAACGTTTTCATGCATATTTCACATATATACGGCTTTTCTTCAGTGTGTATACGCCTATGTGTTCGTAAGTTCGAAGCTTGTGAAAACTCTTTCATGCATATTTCACACATATACGGCTTCTCTTTAGTGTGTATACGCATATGTGTTCGTAAGTGTGAACCTTGTGAAAACTTTTTCATGCATATTTCACACACATGCGGCTTCTCTTCAGTGTGTATTCGCGTATGTCTTTGTAAGGACGAAGAATCTGAAAACCTTCTCAAACATAATTCACACATATACGGCTTCTCGTCAGTGTGTATACGCCTATGTCTTTGTAAATGAGAAGCACATGAAAATTTTTTTATGCATACTTCACACATATACGGCTTTTCTGCAGTGTGCGTTCGTCTGTGTACATGTAAGCTCGTAGGGTATTTGAACTCTCTGTTACAAATTTCACAAGAAAAACGTTTCTCACCTGAATGCATGAGTCTGTGTCTTGCTAAGATGCCCTTCTGTGAAAAGGTTCTTTTACAAACTTCACACTCAAACGGTTTCTCCCTATTATGCACCCGCATGTCCACGTTTAAGGTGAATCTTCTTGCAAACACTTTGCTGCAAATGTTACACCGATGTGTCTTTATTTGAGAGTGGAGTCCTTCATGTCATTTCAGTTGTTGCCTTTTTGTAAAACGTTTTGCACACTGGTCGCATGCATAACCTTATATCGCTGAAATTATAATGTGATTTTTAATCCTCACCTCAATGCTCAAATAATTTGAATTTGAAGACACTTTGGACGGCTGTAGTTCAATTTAAGTGTTGATGCTGCTTTCTGATGTAAAACAGACCGTTTTTCGCAGTTGGATTGTTCCTTTCGGATCACATTGGTTTTTTTTTCCTTCTGGAAACGTTACACTCCTGGCCATTTTATCTACGTGATGTTCGAATGCTGGGTTGAGTGGATTTTACGATGATTAAAGCATCCACCCTGCAATGATACACATGTGCTTGAATCAGTAACAAGGCTTGTCCTTTTCTGCACACATGTCAATCTATAAGATTATGAAGACATGTTCCCTGAAGAAAGGAGACTCAAAAGGTTTCGTGTTCTCTGTTCAGGGAATGATTTCTCTTAACTTCGATCTTGATATACTAACTAATCAGAATGAAACATGGTCCTAACTGAGTCTTGTGCATCGAGCATTCACATGAGATCTCTTGACACATTTGGGGTTAAGACATGTGGTTTCACTGCTTGCTCTAACATTCCGCTGCTTTTATCAAAGTGAGGGGGTTTGTACTCTTCAAAGTGTTTGTTTGTATTAGTTTGGCTTTGAGATTAACTTTGTGCTTCTAGATACGGGTGTAAAACTGTAGGAAAAGTTTGACCACCAAATCTGATATCGATGTTGGAACCTTTAGTTAATTTGGCCCTTCTGTACTTTGTTCCAGCAGGAATCCAATTCACTGTTGCACGAGTTGTTTTGCATTCTTCAGGTGCTAGTGTATTCCTATCATCAAAGGATGCCGTTGCTTGAACATGAAATAGACAAAACATTTGGATCTGAGTGTTACTGTTCAGTATTTATTTTGAGCATTTTGAAAATATTGTACAGTAATAACTAAGACTGCTACCAGATAAATCTAAAGTAATGGAACTAAAAATTATGAAATTCCAGTACAGGAAAAGGAATTAATTTACGAAGTGAAAGAGCTCAATAAATGCATTCAAATGAGAATTAAAAAAAAAAAGCTTTGACGACTTTATGTATGAATTGTATTTACTTCACCTCAATGCTTTAAAGTTTGAAAGAAGTTGTGATGTTCTTCTCTTTCAATAACCAAACACGATATCAAAAAAATAACAATTTAATTAAATAATAAAAAGGACATACATAAACAAACATCATTTCATCCGGTGCAGTACATCGCACCTCAAAAACAACCTTTCTCAGCCGAGGCAAGTATCCGAATACTATTTTCTCTATGGCAACCCTTCCACGCAAGGAGGTATATCGGCAAGAACTCACCTAAATAATCGCCAACAGAGGCCAGATAGCACACCTTCTCACCAAGACGGAGTTTTATCTACAAATCAAACTTTCATATGATAACAAAATTGGAGTTACTGTTGTGATCGATTTACCTCTCTATTTTCCCCAATATGTAAAATAAGCATATCTTAAAATATTATTTTAGCAAAAAAAAAAAAATCTTAAACAGATCAAGACACACACACACATATGTAAACTATATACTTTTACAAATTTTACCTTTATATTTTGTCGAATAAAATCTAAAATCAAAATAGACTTCCAGCCAACTCTTTCTCTGATTACATTTACTAAACCAAAACTAACACTTATACAAAGATATGAAAAACTGGAATAAAATTACATAATTATATTAGCATGAAACCATATTATTTTACTACCGAAATTATGTACCAAAATTATATATAGAAACTATAAGTACAAAATATCAAATATCTCAATGAAAGCAAATATCTCTAGCTAACCATATATATTCAAATAAAATCAGGATATATATATAAATCAAGATAAATGTAAATAAACACTGAACGGATACTGAATAAATGTAATCCAAGGATAAGAAATTAATTCAAAATTTTCACGTATTAAAGTTAATGCTAATTGTCACATTTACACATCAGGAAATAATCTTGATAATGCATCCGCGTGAGGCATTTTGGCTCCTGGGCAATGTTTTATCGTTATGTCATATTTTTGAAGAGCAAAAACCCAACGCTGTAAACGCGAAGATTGAGGAGCGCAGTTCGTGAGATACGACAAAGAATTGTGATCGGTAAAAAGTTCTATCTTGGAACCAAAAACTAAAGTTTCAAACTTCTTTAAGCACCATACAATGGCATATGCTTCCCTCTCTATATCAGACCACGCTTGTTGGGTTTTGTTTAACTTTTGGCTGCCATACGCTATAGGTTGGGGCTTTCCTTGAATATTCTGTGATGCACAAGCGGCAATACCATACTCTGACGCATCTGAGTTAATTATAAATGATTCACTCATAACGGGACTGTGTAGAGCAGGAGCTTTCTTTAACGCAGACTTCAGTTGGTTGAACGCCTCGTCGTGTATATCTGACCACGGTAGACTGCCCGGAACTATCTTCTTTGTTAGTTCTGTCAGAGGTAAAGCTATTTCTGCATAACGAGGTTTATATTCTCGATAATAATTACATAATCCAAACATGCTTCTCAATTGTTCCTTGTTCTCTGGTCTTAGTAGTTGAGAAATCGCTTTCATTTTGTCTGGATCGGCTTGATGTTTCCCAGATCCGATTATATCGCCAAAATTTTTTATTTATGACCTAGCAAATGCACACTTCTGTAGATTCACTGTAAATTGCAGTTCTTCTAACTTAGTAAGAATGAGTCCTAAATGTTCTAAGTGATCTTTCATGTTGTTAGAAAAGATGCTATGTCGTCAATGTATGCACGACTAAATTCTCTAAATGGTACTAACGCGCGATTCATTTCTCTCTGGAAGGTGGCAGCTGCGTTTTTCAAACTAAACGGCATGACTTTGAATCTGTACTGAGAACGATGGGTCTTGAACGAAGTAAAATCACGACTTTCTTCTTTCATTAGGATAGCCCAATATCACTTTAATAGATCGAGAGTGGTAATAATATTAGCTTTTCGAATGCAATGAACTAGTTGAATGGCATCTTCCATCGGAAAGTCATCGGTCTTGGTCACAGCGTTCGAAGAGCGATAATCAACGTATAGTCGCTTACCTCCGTCCTTCTTGTTGTTGGAGTGAGCGATTTTCGCGGAACTTTCTTCTATTAAATGCAGCTGAATTAACTCGTCAATTTGGGTGTCCACTTGCGATTTCAAAGCTTCAGGAATTCTGTAAACAAAGGGTTTTCGTCTCTTTTCCATCTTCTAACCTAATCCTATGTCCACCGACATTTGCAATTTTCATTTTTCCTGTAAATAGTTTTCTATGTTTATGTAACAACTTAAGGAGCAGATTCTTATCGTTATCAGCCAAATGTTGCAAGTCTAAATCATGGATTTCATCAAACGATTCTTGTTGATTCACAGCCCTGGGAGAAGTATGGACTTAACCAAATTGTTCGTCATCTTCGAAGATGACTCCAACTGCATTGACTCTTGTCTGGAATTTTCGGATTTTGTTCACATGAACGTGTTTTCTCCTTCCATCAGGTAATTTTATTAAATAGGAGTGTGGCGGATAATGTTTGATATATTCACCGGGACCAGTTCAGCGAGCATATAATTTGTTCGAGTCAGGAATAAGTTGATACACTTGATCTCCAGGAATGAAACATTTTGATCCAGTCCTTCTATTAAAGTAATCCGCATAAGATTGTTGTTTTCCTTCGCAAATATTTTCACTTGTTCAGCGGTCTGTTCCAACTTCAATTTTATTTCTTGCAAGTAATCTACTGCAGACTGATTTATGTTTAGGGGCAGGGGAATATTTCCAGACCATGTTGATTTTAGCACTGCCAAAGGTCCTCTTGCTTGTCGTCCGTATATAAGTTGGAAAGGTGAAACACTAGTGGTACAGTTCTGCACCTCATGGTAAGCGAACAGTAGATATGGGATGTGTCTATACCAATTCGTCGGATCAGTTCTTATCACGTGATGTAGCACTTGCTTCATAACTTTATTGTATCGTTCTATTAATCCGTTGCTGGCCGGATATCCAGGGCAAGAAAATTTAGAACAAGAACCTAATCTTTTGTGAAATTATTGTGTGAGCGTCAAGATGAAATTAGTTCCTTGGTCGCTAAAAGCATCACAGGTAGACTTCGCTGTCAAACTCTTCAAACAACTTCGATCCACCGAGAATGTTAATCCATCAGACATTGGATGTATTTATGTTTTCTTGCAGAGGGAGGCTCAATTGGACCGATAAGATCGATGTTTACCACTTGGAATGGTAAGTCAGGTCTTGAAACAGGTGTAATAGGTATTCTATCATAATATTTTTCGGGTCTTCTCAGTTGACACTCCTTGCATGTTTTGCAAAACGTCTCCACGTCTTGAGAAGGTCCATGCCAGAAGAATGAATAACGAATCCTCTCTTTAGTTTTCCGAATCCCCATATGTGCTCCAAAGATAGACTCGTGAGCTAGCTTCAAAATTTGTTGCTGTTTACTCTTGGGAAGTACCATTTGGGTCACGGTTTGTCCCAATATCTTATACGTATGATAAAGAAGACCATCAATAAACAATTAATTTCCTTTTTTCAATTTCAGCTGTCGAAACGATTCCTTTAATGATAAACAAGCCCTTTGCTCTCCTCTTAGTTTGGCGGTTTGAGTAGTGTCGTTGTCAATGCTTATATTTTCTTTTGATTCTGTTGGTGTCTGTATGTCTCCGATGTGTTCAAGTAGCGCCGCGGAATCGTTATTTTCTTTTATTTCCGTTTCAGTATGTAAGCTTAATACAGCTTCGTCGTTGTTTTGCCCATTTTCAATGATATAGCATTCGTCGAATTCATAAACTTCCGTGGTTAAAAGGCAGATAACATTATGTGTTACTGCTAATAGAGCATCGACACAGTTGAATAAATTATTTTCACAGTTTTTGTAATAGATGGGAATCCGGAACACTTTTGCTACTATTTGTCCGCCGAAAGCCGGAGTTAATAAAATTTTACTTATTTCTTCATCCTTCAAATTAGGTACAACTGATGAATGAACAATCGAAATTTGAGTTCCAGAGTCAACGATGGATTCTATTTCTTTTGAGTCAGTATAAATGTTTATCTTTACGGGTGCGACGAGATTCTGGATGGATTCTATGAAGAATCGACCTTCGCTACGATAGCTTCTTTGTTTCTAACACTATCGGTTGCTCTCCAATTCTTGTGGAAATAATTCCTGTCGTTCCGTTTTTTCGGAACATCATTCCTCTTTTGTTTATTAGGACAGTCTTTAGCAAGATGATGATGAGATCTTCCGCATTCTTAGCACTGCTTTCGTTTTGGGAAATTGTTATTCTCCCTTCTGTGGTGAGGTGGAATATATCTATCAGATGAAAAGGAGAGTTCAGGATGTTTAGCACAACTAAAGTCGTTTCGGGATTCTTCAAAAGATTTCCGCTTTGCTCCAAAGTATGTATCACATTCTTGTGCAAGTTCTTGCGGCTTAAACCATTTTTCTTCTTGGCGTATCGTAGTGTGAGAAGCAGTGTCAGTATCCAGTGTTTGAAGTAGTTTGTCCGAAACAATTAATTCCTTCAGAGAATCATAATCTTCAACTTTACGTAACTTGCAGTAATAGTCAAATGCAGAGGTGAGTCTGGAGGTGAACTGGATACGAGTTTCTCCCGAGTTTCGTTTTGCTCTTCGGAAATTTTCAAAGCAAGCTTGAAATGTTGGCTCGTATTCTTTCAAAATTAAGGATTTTACTTTTTCGTAATTTTTTTAATCTTCTTCTTTAATGTAAACTAGAACATTCGATGCTTCATCTCCCAGAAGTTTCAACAATTTATCTGCTTGAAATTCTTCAGGAACTTTCTTATTCTTAAAGACTCGTTCGAGGGAGTCGAAAAATAAATTCCATGCTTCTGTTTTCCTTGGAACTGGAACAGTTAGTGTCTCTACTCCTTTTATTATTTTATCGAGAGAGATCTCACCTTCTCCGCTGTTTTGCACTATAGGTGACGGACTTCTACTTCCCTGGTCATGAGATGCTCGAATTCTCGCTAATTAAAGTTCATGTTCTCGTTGTAACCGAAGTCCTTCTTCTTTCCTTCGGTCTTCTGCTTCTTTCCTTAGGATCACTTCTTTTCTTCGATCTTCTTCCTATTTCCTTCGATCCTCTTCTTTCTTTCGATTTTCTACAGTTGAGGCTAAAATATCTTTAACAAATTCCGCATCTGCCAAGAATTCTTCGCTACTTAACAGTTTATTTTTCAAGTCCACCAGCTTCAAGTTGTCAACTGCTGGTTCGCCGATTTACATCGAGACCGTAACAATATCTTCTTTTTTCACGGATTTAAACATCTTTAGTCCAGATTTCGTTTTGAGTACTTTTGACTAAAGTCCAATCTCCTGGTTGCCCTGGTTCTACAAAATAGTTTGTGTTGTGATGTTCTTCTCTTTCAATAACCAAGCACGAGATTATAAAAATAACAATTTAATTAAATGATAAAAAGAACATACATAAACGAACATCATTTCATCCGGAGCAGTACATCGCACCTCAAAAACAACTTCTCTCAGCTGAGGCAAGTATCCTAATACGATTTTCACCATGGCAACCCTTCCACGCGGGGAGGTAACTCGCCAAGAACTATCCTTAAATGATCGCCAACAGTGGCCAGATAGCACACCTTCCCGCCAAGATGGAGTTTCATCTACAAATCAAGCTTTCAACTAATAACAAAATTGACCTACTGTTGCGATCGATTTACCAAGATTCCGTAGATCTCGAATATAAATAGGACTGCTGTAGCCGGATTGGAATAGTAGCGGATTTGCAATCTGAGGGTTGCATGTTCGAAACTAGGTCAAGCCAAAGTGTTACATACACAGGGACTGGATCACGTTAAATCGTGGCAACAAATGTAATCATGTTGGCATGGTATGGTTGTTTTTATTGCATGTATCAATTAGTACCACATATATTTAACCTTTTAAAAATCGCTAAACTTTATTTTGTTTCCTATTCTTATTAATTAGTTTTACGATCACTTCAGGACAACTTATAATCAGACGATTTACGTAAAGTATTTGTAAAGTGCTATTATTTTACGTCGTACAGCTAAATCTTATCTTTGTTAGTCATCTAAAAGAGGTAGGTAGTAAACTAACGTCGCAACTTCAATATTGCAGGCTATTAGTGACAATCCGAGAAAGAACTGTCAGTGCTTCTGACCCCTGCGCTAAGTGGAAGCCAGTTGTAGGCGGTACAGGTTCGATTCCGAGGATAACACCACGTAATTTTGAACCACGGTCAGATGAGCAGTTGACACCTCAACTGACTCCCACTCTACAAACTTCCACAACATGCTAATGTGAGAACATTTGAGACCACGAAAGATTTAACGTGCAAAATCCCTCTTTGTACACGATGGTCATCGGTTGGATTCAAACTCGCAACTCTTGTGTTGATAGTCCGTAAATCTAGCAATCAGGATACCATGGTCCGATTTTCAAGAACATCTGCAGGAAAATTTAAAATACTTCTCTTTCATTAGTCTTAAATATTGCTCACTTTAACCCTCTGCCACGGAAGGTCGAAATATCGTTATGTCACTTGGTTACGGGAAGACAGCCGATGTAGTGCCTTCATACACTAATTTTCTGAAATATTTCTGAATTATATCGTATGCGTTATATAGTAAATTTTCTATCTAAGTTAAACATGCTCGGAAAGGTATAAATGCTTACAAATACTAAAATGAAAATGCTCATGTTCTGTAAAATACTTACGGATTTTAAGAGTAAAAACACAACAAAATTAGAAAGCTTCCACTTTTATTAGCACTTTTTAAAAAGAAATAACATAAGCGCATACAAATTTTTTAGATTTCCAACTCTTACGAGCGGGTGAAGTTAATAATAATAAATTTAATAACATTTCTATATGTTAACGACCTTTAAAAAATTCCGCTAGTTCATTGTAAATTATAGTTTTCAAATTATTGCCATTATTTGAAATACTTGCATTATTATCTATTTTTGGTTATTGACTATTTTTTTACTTCTGGAAGTTGAATTAATTCCATACATAAAATCCGTTTTTTTTTTCTGATTTTCTTCTATTGTACCTAACGTTTACGATGCAATACTACACGACACTCACTATTTCATTTTTGGGGAAATACCATCATTTTCTAAACTTTGAAGAATTACCATGATTTAAAAAAAAGTTTGCATGAACACATTTTGATAGTTTAATAGACCAAATTTACAGTGTACATTGCTTTCGTAGATTCCTTAATCTTCTTTTGTAAATGCGCACGGATGTAGCCTCTCAGGAATCGCAATACAGGCCCTCCAATGATTCTTACCTTTGAAAATAGTCACTTTAGTTACCTCATATGTGAGTTACCTCATATGTCATTTAGTAGCCAAAATAGTCTCCTCAATTATACAACTATCTTAACTTAGCATTATATTAGACACAGAAAGCTGCTATAGGGCAACAACAAAGGGTCCTGACGAATCTATGGCACTTACATTAATGGGTTTTGGCACACAGGTAGTCAGAATTTTTTGCAATTTTAGGGGTGCGGCAATTTTAAAAATTCAATGTAGAACATTTTTAAGTGAATTTAATGAAATTTTATTATTATTGTTTTCTTTGGAATGGCAACAGCAGCTGTTGTGAGCGAATAAAAGAGGAGATTCTAAATCTATTTTTCCGTTTTGCGCGGAGGAATGATATTTTTTATAACATCGCACCATCCAGGTGTTATGTTCTACAAAACATCGTTTGGTCAACATTATTGTGAAGAAACTGTGATTTGCGCCAGAAGAGAAGGGAAATCTGACAAGTTAAAGTCAGTGCACTTGAAGAATTTTGGGATCTCCGAGAAGAAAGGACGTATGTCACTAATTGAAAAAAATTGCGAGCTTGAGGTTCACTCAGCATTCTTCAAGAACTTGCAATTTCGTATTTTGTATAAGAAACTTGATAATTTTTTTATTCCAATATTTTATAGCACTATTTTTTCATTTACATATTTTATTCCTATGTAAATACCAGGTTTTTCTTAACGCCTTAGTTCCACAGTTAGTAATATTAATGAATGTATAACCATTACACTTTTTTAAACTCTTTTATTTATTATATTTCCAAGAGAATTCCCAGATTCCTTTTTTTGTAAGCTTTAGGTGTGCGATTTGTGTCTCCACTTACCACTAAAGTGCGGGGAAATTTCGAGAAAAACATCACAAATAACACAATTCAATTAAAAGCGTTTTTCGGAAATGATTTCCAGATTATTCGACAAATTTTACCGTTCGTTAAAACAACAATAACTATTGCTTATTCTGATATTTTGGAAATTCACGTGGGACATTTAAGTCTCGAACTTCTGAAAAATATTCAACTGACGCTCCTGGAAAAACAGGTCTTAGAAAATAAATTTCGGAAGAAAAAAAAGTAAAGAACATGGCATCAATGGAATTCAGTGGATAGTGGAGTTGTAAAAAGTAAGGAAAGTGAATATATATATATATATATATATATATATATATATATATATATATATATATACTTCCATAGAACTCACTTGTCAGGAATAAATCCTTCAAGAAAAGTAATAGAGTAAGAGAAAAAAAGGGGATTTATTATTATCTACAATTTCGCCACCGATGACTTTCTATTTCGTCATTTCCTCTGAGTCATTGGTGTTGGCGTTTTGTTGAATTAAGTGGGTAGCGGCATTTGAAGCGATCTTCTGGCTTGATGTTGCTAGTCTCCCGACTGCTGCTGTTGGTTGGATTTAAATTTTCTTAATTCAATCTTTAGTTTTGTATATTCGATTTAATGGTGTTTGGGGGAGTATATGAGCAATTTCTTAGCATTTTGCGGCTCATTTTCGTAGAAAACACCATTTTGTGTTGTTTGGGTCAGGCTCCTCCCTGATGACGCCCTGATCCACCAACACTCTTTCGTTTTCAATAAATTCCTTTTGGTTTCTATTATTTGAATTTTCTATTGTTTTAGAAATATATATATATATATACACAAAAGGCAAAGTCGCACCTAATGGTGTAGGTTGCTAAGTGAAATTTCAAACGTAGCAAAAATGTAAATCAAGATGATGAGGGAACTTAATCTCATCATATTCCTAAACAGGAATTTTAAGGAATCACAAAGTAACTTCAGAGTTGTTCACCTTTCTCGCAAGAGAGGGGGTAAAGAACCGTGAGTCGAAGCAAGAATGTCGTAAACTGATCCACCGATTGTACCGAATAAAGGGGTGGCTACCCTTTGATGAAAGGCCAAAAAGGAAGAAATACGCAACATCCGAACCCAAAAGGAAACTTTCAGAAAGGTTTAGAAATACAATAGTGAAACTAAAAGCGGTTGTCAAGTTTGAAGAGTTTAGGTGCTTGTGGAAGCCACATGCACAAGATGCCGATAATGAAGCTTAGGGGAACTTGACGTTAAATAATAATAGGGCTTCTAACCAAAATTATGAGGGGGCGTTGAGCGGAATCTAAAAGGGGAAATCTTGAAAGGAAATTCAGAACCAATTAGAGTATATTAAGAGGGGACTGACTAGCCACTGAGAGAAGCCACAAAAAATAAAATAAAAAGTTAAGTCAAAGAAAAATAAGAACGGATGGGCCGAGGGTTTTCAGGTAGGCGGTCATCTCCCAGGATTGGAGAATTGTTTTAACAATAGGTCACGCGAGAAATGGGCAGATTTTGCGAGATTTTGGCAGAGGGAATTTAACAATTGTTGGAGTAGGAGTTTTAACCATGCTCGCCTTGACAAGTACGTCGATCTTGGAGCTTGTGAATACATCCTCACATATATCTCTCTCGCTTTCTTTAAAACTTGTAATTTAACTGTGTTCGCGTGCTTTAGTTTAAAGTTTGTATTTAACTGTGTTCGCGTGCTTTAGTTTAAAAGATTGTAATTTAACTGTGTTCGCGTGCTTTAGTTTAAAAGTTATAATTTAACTGTGCTCGCGTGCTTTAGTTTAAAGGTATTAATTTAACAGTGCTCATAACTATATGTATCCGTTATATATATTGTGTTAAATAAATTAATGTTGTTGTTGTTAATGACTTCGCCCTTTCAATGTGTCTTGTACCCAAATAGTTCATAAGTCCTGGGTTTATTGCAGTTAATTGAGATTTGGACTCACTGTGAATTCCAAAAGCTACCCCCCCCCCCCTCCCCCCAGCAAAGACAGTTAATATTTCTGAAAGCAGAAATTTTTTTTTACTGTGTGTGCTCAGAGAAAATAAATACAATCTTTGTATCTAAAGAAAAACATTCGGCAACATTAACGACTTGAATGAGCGATTTAAAGGCATACGAACAATTCCAAAGAATCACTCAATACAGTGTAATAACAAATTCTCAAAATATATTGTGTATCAGAAATTTCTACAAAATCTGGAACGCTTTTACTTTGTAGATCAAAAATAGTTTTCTCGTTAACAAAAATGCAGCAGACAAATATAAATATGTATCCAGTAATGACAGTATAACATTCGACTCATGGATCATTCTAAAACTGACTACAGAAAAGTGGAACAAAAAAAATCTGTAGGACTAGTGATTTATGTCCATAGTCCAATAAGTGTAAAGTTTCTAAAAAAAAAAGGACTTGGGCAAAGGTTTTTGGTCAGAAAATGATGACATTTCTGTTGTGATATAGAAAATATTGTAGACATAATGAATGAGCTCACAATTAATAATCGATTTAGATTGACTTTTGATATATCAGGTTGAGTAAAAGGTTTTCCACCAAAGTGATACCTCCGCGCTAACAGTTATCATTTCTGTGGTTATTAGCCTTTCCACAAACGGGTTTTTGTATTCGAAAGCTGAAAATTGGAACTACACGACTGTACAATTTGTTCGTAAAAATTTATTGTGCGTCAAAAAAGTATTTAAAATGGAGCTATCAAGGCAACAGATCAGAACGATTATGTACTTTGAGTTCCGTAACAAACTCAGTGGGACTGAATGCAACTAAACGATGTGTGAAAGTTCAGGCATCAATACCGTTTCTTATGATACTGTCAAAGTTTGGTTTCGGAAGTTTAAAGCGGAAAATTTCGACATTGAAGATGAACCACGTTCTGACCGCCCTATTGAAGTTGATTATGCGCAGTTAAAGCAAATCAGTGATCAAGACAGAAATATTTGTAAAGACCCTTGTCGCGAGGTGGCGTTGCGAACAGTGACGTATCGCCAACGAGGAAATGTGCCCTGCGTGGCAAAGCTTTAAAAGAGTTCAGAGTTAAAAATAAAGTGTGTTACAGTCCACGTGTGTTTTTACTGAGCTAGCGAGAACATGGTCCTAGCGACCGGAGGTTCTAGGGATTTATAGGATTTGTTTCATGAGCAGAATTTGTGTGCTGTTTCATGTGCAAAGTGATGAGTTTGATTTGATAAGTGCTTGTGGTTGGTTGTTATGAGCTTTGGGTATAGTGAATATCCGAGCTTATTAGTGTGGATTTATTAGTGGGATCTCTGAGTGAGTACCTCCTTTTTCCCTACCTTGAGTATTATTTTGTAAATAAGTTTGCAAAATGTTTAGAGCAAATAAGAGAGACCTTTTTTATGTGGCCGAAGAACTCGGTGAGGTCATAACAGACGAAATGACCAAAACCGAAATCCAAGATAAGATTAAAACTAACCCTAAATATATTTCTGATCCCCAATTTGTAAAGGATCTATTAGAATCCGTAATTTCGGAACGGAAAGCTGACGAAAGTTATGTACTTGAGTTGGAAAAGATTAAGTTGCAAAGAATAAAAGCTGAGCTTGAACTTACTAAAGCGAAATCTGAGATAAAAGTGGATAGGGATTCGAGTTTATTAGTTTCGGAATCATTGGATTCAATTCTGAAAAGTGTCAGAACGTTGACCCTTAAATTTCCGAGCAAACCGGAAGCGTGGGGTATGTTTTTCAATTCATTAGAAAGAGCATTTGACACAAAAGGTGTCCCGAAACAATTCAAAGCTGAGATTTTACTTAATTTACTCGGAGAAAAGGCTTCGAATATTATTGTGTACATAAAAGATGATGAAATAAGTGATTATGAAAAAATTAAATCGATCGTGTTAAGATTGGTAATTTTTGTTAACGTCGTACTAGAGCAACACAACGGGCTATTGACGACGGTCCGGAATCAGTCCCTTAAGGGAAAGATTCGAGGACAACACCTCGTAATTTTGAACCACGGTCAGATGACGAAGCAACACCTGAGCTGGCACCCCACTCTCCAAACTTCCACGCCAACCCAACGTGAGGACTTTCGACCACGACAGATTTAAGGTGCACCAGCCGCCTCTACACCATACGCTTACAAACATCCATGCCCGTGCCCGGATTCGAACCAGGAACCTTCCGATCTAGAGGCTAACACCTTAACCACTATACCGTTTGGTCGGCGATCGTGTTAAGAGAGTTTGAGCCGACACCTCAAAAATGCTTGGAAAACTTTAAACTAGCTAATCGCCAACCAAACGAAACGTACGTGCAATTTGCTTCTAGATTATCTACAAATTTCGATTACTTTCTTAAACTGAGAAATGTAACTGATTTTGAAAGCTTAAAACAGCTTACAGTTTCTGATAAAATATTTGAAATTTTGGATAAGCAAACAGCTACACATGTCCGTATTAGACAAGGTGAATCTTGGATGAAACCACAAGAGTTAGGAAAGGAATGCGACGTTTTTTCCTCATCTCGAGGCACGTCGTACTTTCCTCCGAAACATCCAGATAAGTTTTCAAAACATGTTTCAAAGGTTTTCCTTTCGGATTTCAAATCCGCAAAATGTGATTTTTGTAAATCGGGAACTCGTTATTTACATAAGCGTTATAACTTTAAGAGGCTATCGGTGAAGGAGAGGTTTGAGATTGTGAAAAGAAACAAACTCTGTTTCAACTGTCTCTCTGCTAATCATTCGGTTTCGAATTATGAATCATCGACTTCTTGTTCGCAGTGTAACAAGAAGCACCATGATAGCTTGCATTTTTGGCATGAGAAAAAACCCGTCCCTCCAGATAGATCTGAAGTGGATTATCAATCGGCTCCAGCTGTTGAGACTCCGAGTGCTAATAGGCTAAACGCCAACGCAGTTCCATTCGAAACAAACATAGTAGATCAAACTTTCGTTGGTGCATCAAGCATGCAGGCTACTCGTAAATCTGTTTTGCTCTCCACAGCGATTGTTTACGTTCAAAGTAAAGATGGACGATTTATTAGTTGCAGGTGCTTACTGGATAGTGGTTCAATGAGTCATTTCTGTACAACTGATCTAATTGAGTGCTTACAGATTCGAAAAGAGAAAATTAATGTGGCTGTTTCTTGTTTGTCAGGCGCCTCATTAAATGTAAAGTCCAAAACATCGGTCGTTGTTAGTAATAAAACTGGTAGTTTCCAGCAAAAATTAGAGTTTCTTATTGTGCCTAAAATTACGCACATAACTCCCTCGAAGTTGATTGATATCTCTGAATTGAATATCCCCGAGACCGTAGATCTGGCTGATCCTGAGTTTAATAAACCTAGTAGAATTGATTTATTGTTGGGATCGGAAGTTTTTATGAGTTTATTGAGGTCTGGGCAATTAAGCCTTTGTAACTCCAAATTGATTCTCCAAAATACGGTTTTTGGATATACAGGGTGGTCCCGAATTCATGGTACAAACTTTAATGGTAGGTACAGGACATTGTAACAATGATTTATTGTATAGGAATGTATAGTCGCAAGTGACGCGGTGAGGCGAAAACAGGGGAAATAACGGCCGAAAGGAAAAACAAAGATTTTATTGAAAGCGTTGTTGACAAGTGTCATGTTTACAGTAATTGTTCAAAATTGCGTCCACCAGTATCGATACATGCTTGACAGCGTCGGTGGAGCGATTGGCGTACACGTTCAAAGATGCCTGGTATTTCACGCACACCTGCAGCAGCTACAGATAAGCGAGCGACGAGATCCTCATCTGAGTCAACTGGAGTCTCATAAACAAGATGCTTTAGATGTCCCCATAAAAAGTAATCGAGGCTCGATAAATCGGGAGATCGGGGTGGCCAAGGGACTGGTCCACCACGCCCAATCCATCGAGTACCAAACGTGGCATTCAGGTAATTCCGTACATCAATGCTGAAGTGTGCTGGCGCCCCATCGTGCTGAAACCACATGCGGTTACGAATGGCGATCGGAACATCATGCAGCAGTTGTGGTAACACTTCTTTCAGAAAAATAAGATAGCTTCCGCCAGTGAGCCGCGTGGGTAGTAAGTATGGGCCAATCAAAAAGTCGTTCACAATACCAGCCCACACATTAATACTGAAACGTTGTTGAAACGCATGTCGACGCGTTGCATGTGGATTATCGGTTGCCCACACATGGGAATTGTGCGCATTAAAGACACCCTCGCGTGAAAATGTCGCTTCATCTGTAAATAGCACATAATCTACGAAATCCGGCTGCAACGCACATTGCTGCATCACCCACAGGCAGAAGTTCACGCGGCGAGGATAATCTGCCGGATTCAATGCTTGTACTTTCTGAAAATGGAAGGGGTGTAAGCGATTTTCGTTTAACACTCTGCATACAGTCTGATGACTCACACCTACGTCACGCGCAACAGTTCTTGTGCTTGACTCGGGTCTATCAGCCACAATGTTCAAGATGCTTTCTTCCAGCCTTGGAGTGCGTACAGCTCTTACTCGACCAGCGCCATGTCTGTTGACGTCGAACGCACCTGTTTCACAAAGTTGACGATGTAACCGTTGAAAAATTCTATGATCCGGCATTCGTCGATCAGGATACTCCGCGCGATACATTCGTAACGCAGCTCTGCCGTTACCATTTGCACGGCCGTACATGTAATGCATGTCTGCTTTTTCTGCATACGTAAAGTCACCCATCGTCTACGGCAGCACAATTGTGAATGGCGCTTTTCCCTACTGCGATGCATCATGTTCAACAGCGGCTAGACATCTACTGCCCTCTACCGGCAATGATACCAACCGATCACTCCATTTCTCTTTCCTTTTATTTCCCCTGTTTACGCCTCACCGCGTCACTTGCGACTATACATTCCTATACAATAAATCATTGTTACAATGTCCTGTACCTACCATTAAAGTTTGTACCATGAATTCGGGACCACCCTGTATTGTGAGTGGGAGTATGTATGATAGCTTCGATACGGATAGAATATATTGCGGTTTAGTTAGTAATTTGGGAAATTTAGAGCGAGAAATTCAAAAGTTTTGGGAATTGGAAAATGTTGAGGAGTCTTTGACAAAAACCGAAGAAACTGAATTTTGTGATGAGCACTATGCTAGGACATATTTAAGAGATAGTGATGGGAGATATTCTGTAAAAATGCCTTTCAAAGAGGATCCCTCTTGTTTAGGGGAATCGAGAGAGATCGCACATAAAAGGTTAAACTCTTTGATTAGAAAGCTATCTAGATATCCTGATTATTATAGCCTTTATAAGTCTTTTATAAGCGATTACGAAACTTTAGGTCATATGACAGAAGTTTTTGAGGAACAACCACAGGCTACTTATTATATCCCGCATCACAGCGTTTACAGAGCAGATAGTGCAACAACCAAACTGAGAGTTGTGTTTAACGCATCAACAGTGACAACTGCTGAGAATTCTTTGAATTCCATTCAGCTAAATGGAGGCGTGATACAAGACGACCTTTTTGCTATCATGTGTCGTTTTAGAAAACATCGATATATTTTTACGGCAGACATTAAAAAGATGTTCAGAATGATTCTCATTAATGAGGATCAAAGAGATTTGCAGAGGATTTTGTGGAAATCCGCAATAGACGCTCCACTTAAAACGTATCGTCTGAACACTGTCACGTACGGGACAGTTAGTGCTCCATATCTCGCCATGAGAACTTTGAAACAACTGTCTATTGATGAGAGAATACATTTTCCTGAAGCAGCGTCAGCCCAGATGTGTATATGGACGACATTCTGACTAGCGGTGATGACCTGCATCAAACTAAAGTACTTCAGCAGCAGTTAATTGGCATCCTTCAGAGAAGTGGAATGGAGCTCCACAAATGGTTCGACAACTGTCCTGGACTGTCTGTACAATCAAGTGCCGAGTATTCGTTCGCACATCCAGAAGAGACCAAGACATTAGGTGTCTCCTGGAAGCCGTACAGTGACTATTTCTCGTTCAACCTTCTTGATGAGAATATGGATGTCACTAAGAGAGCTGTGTTGTCTACAATAGTTCGCATCTTTGACCCTCTTGGTCTTCTGGGACCAGTCATCTCAAGGGCTAAAATATTCCTCCGACGTCTTTGGCTGCTGAAATTGGGTTGGAATGATCCATTGCCATCGGCTGAGGTGACGGAATGGAGAAATTTCATTGCAGCGCTTGCGGCCACGAGAACCTTACACATTGATCGTCGAATCCTAACAGATGATCCTGCTTCGATCCAGATGCATGGCTTCTCGGATGCCTCAGAGAAAGCGTATGGCGCCGCGGTGTACCTTCGATCAACAAATTCTTCAACTGGTGCTATATTGGTTAGTTTAGTGGCTAGCAAGTCCAGAGTTTCACCCATAAAAAGTGTGACGATCCCTCGTCTTGAGTTGTGTGCTGCCGTGCTTCTAGCTAAACTGACCAATAGGATTCTCAAAGCCTTGAAGCTAAAAGTGTCCCACACCTACCTTTGGAGTGATTCCATGATAGTTCTTTCATGGATCCAAAGGAAACCCTGTGATCTCGAAACTTTCGTGGCTAACAGAATTACCACGATTCAGGAGTTGACGTCTGTAGCCCAATGGCGTCATGTACCATCCGCCTCAAATCCAGCAGATCTTATCTCACGAGGTATTGATCCTGACAAGTTAATCCGTAACGAACTGTGGTGGCATGGACCCAAGTTCTTACACGAGGCAGGTGATCCTATTCCCGAGGATTGGGAAGTGGTAATTCCCGATGAAGAGATTGAAAGAGAGCTTAGAACAAACTCTAAGGACAACAGTAACTGTTTAGTGAATTTAAATGATTGTGATGATTTTCTTTTGAGCAAATTACTTGATTTAAGTAACAATTATGTACATATTTTGCGAGTTATATGTTATTTGTTTAGATTTTCATACAACCTTAGAATCCCAACTAAAAAAAAGCAAGGCCCTCTCACACCAAAAGAGTTGAGAGGTGGTGAGGTAAGTTTAATCAGATTATTACAGCAATCTGAATTCAAGTATGAATATAGTGCTTTGAAGAAGGGTAAGCCTGTTACAGGCAAATTATCTTCTTTAAATTGTTTTTTGGATAATGATCAAATTATTAGAATTGGTGGACGTTTGAGTAATTATAATTTAAGTATTAGTGCAAAACATCCTATGCTGTTACCTGCTAATCATAAATTAACTTGTATTATTTTGAAACATTTTCATTTGAAATATTTGCATGTTGGACCAACTTCCTTGTTATATCATGTACGTCAAAATTTCTGGCCTTTAAATGGCAGAAACATGTGTCGCAAAATAGTACACGAGTGTATTACTTGTTTCAAAAACAAGCCTGTAGCAGTGACACAAATCATGAGTGATTTGCCAAGTGAGCGTGTTGTTTCATCCTTTCCTTTTCATTTCACTGGTGTTGACTTTTGCGGACCCTTTTTTATTAAGTTTAAGAATCAAAGAAAAGGTGTGCTAAATAAAATTTATGTAGCTATATTTGTATGCCTGTGCACTAAAGCATTACACCTGGACTTTGTTTCCGATTTAACATCTGATGCATTTATTGCATGTTTAAAGCGATTTTTCAGTCGTAGGGGCAAATCTGCAAAGTTGTGGAGTGATAATGGTACCAACTTTGTAGGTGCAAATTCTGAAATGAAAAGATTATTTCGTCTAGTTAAATGTCCAGATGAAACCTTGGCAAATTACTATACTTGTGAAGGTATAGATTGGAAATTCATTCCTCCAAAATCGCCGAATTTTGGTGGCTTGTGGGAAGCAGGGGTGAAATCCTTTAAGTTTCACTTGAAACGTGTCATTGGTAACTCCAGACTCACATTAGAAGAATTCCTAACGGTGATTTTGGAAATTGAGGGAGTTCTAAATTCGAGACCCCTTACACCCCTATCTCTAGAATTCGACAATTTTGAAACACTGACACCAGGTCATTTCTTAATTGGTCGGCCTGTATCGAATATAGTAGAACCTCAGTTAATTAATATTACTGAAAGTAAATTGTCTAAATGGCAGAGAATTACAAAATTCTCGCAACAAATCATAAAAATTTGGAAGCGAGACTATCTGAACACTCTACAGCAGAGATGCAAATGGAAATTTTGTAAAACTGATGTATCTTGTGGAGCATTGGTGCTGATAAAAAATGATTTACCTGGCACTAAATGGCTTCCGGGTAGAATAGTGAAAATATACCAAAGTTCAGACCAAAGGGTAAGAGTCATTGATATCAAAATTCCTAATGGAAAAGTATTAAAAAGAAATGTCCGTGACGTTTGCATATTGCCTTTAGAAATTTAAATATTATAATAATTGTAAATTTAAAAGCATTTGATTTATTGCACATGTTTAAGAAGTTGTATTGTAATGTGTTTGAATATATTTCTAAGTGTTAATTTTCTGTTAGTTGAGTTGTAGTTTGTTATTTAATTTGAAACCCCACATGTTTCAACGTGGGGAGTGTAAAGACCCTTGTCGCGAGGTGGCGTTGCGAACAGTGACGTATCGCCAACGAGGAAATGTGCCCTGCGTGGCAAAGCTTTAAAAGAGTTCAGAGTTGAAAATAAAGTGTGTTACAGTCCACGTGTGTTTTTACTGAGCTAGCGAGAACAATATTTCAACACGAAGTTTTGCGTTAGAGCTTGCCGTTTGCCAAAAAACAATAGTTAACGAACTGAAACGCATAAATCTAACGTTTAAGTTCAACCGCTGGGTGCCTCAAGAATCGACTGCTGAATACAAACCAAAGAGAAAAGCGGACTGTTTGGTTCTGTTCCAGGATCAAAGGAAAGAGAAAATTTTGCATAGAATTGTGACCTGTGATGAAAAATGGGTGTATTACAACAACACAAGACGTAAAAGAGGGTGGTAAGGACCTGGGGAATCAGCAGGCTCGGTTGCAGGACGAGCCCTAACAAGAAGGTGCTTCGCTGTATCTCGTGGGATTGTCGTAAAATTATCTACAAAGAGTACCTGAAAAGCGTACAGACTATTAAGTGCAATATACAGCAACATGCTAATTAAAGTTCGTGATGCCATTCGCGAAAAACGAAGAAACGAGTTCAGAAGGAAGGAGGTTCTCTTTCATCAAGACTCGACGCTATACAAGCTAAAGTGGGATTTGATGCAACATCCAGCATACAGCCCAGACATAGCCCCTTCGGATTTCTATCTGTTTTCACATCTGCAGCTGTATTTTGATGGCGCAATCTTCAATTCAAATGAGGAGTTCATAAATGAGGTCGATCTCTTTCTGGACTCGCGCACGCCACAGTTCTTCGCAGAAGGGAGTGAAAATTGCCAAAACGTTGGCAGACGATTGTAGATTTGAACGGAGATTACTATCTTCATGAGCTTTGCTGTTTTCGTATGTATTTATAATTTTAAAATAAAAAAAAATTTTGGCGGAAAACTTTTTACTCAACTTGTTTGTTATATTACCTGATATTATTCAAAATGTAGAGGGTGGAGCACGGTAATTTGCTGATTTGGGAATGAAATAAAAAAATAATGAACACTTAGAAACTTACATTTTTATTTTTCTCATATTGGACAATAATGGAAGTTTCTAATTACATGGTTTTAAACAGTGTATCTGGCAAATGTCTACCTTCACAATCCACACACTGTTGCAGTCGTTTTCTGAAATTCTCATGCACTCTTTCAAGCATGTCTTCTGGTATTCTTGCAATTTCATCCTCAATATTGTTCTGTAGGTCTTCCAAGGTGTTGGGACGGTTGCAATACACATTCGACTCCAGGTAACCCCAAAGAAAAAAAAATCGCATGGGGCTATGTCCGGTGAGCGTGCGGGCCAATTGAGATCCCCCATCCGATAGATAAGCCTTCCAGGAAACGCTTGCCTCAAAAAATTCATGGTAATGCCTGCTGCGTGTGCAGTGGCATCGTCTTGTTGAAACCAGGTATCCTGTAATTGCATTGCCTCGAAAGCCGGCTGGTAAAACTCTTGCAGCATAGTTAAGTAACGATCCGAATTCACAGTTACAGCATGACGATTTTCCTGGAAAAAGTAAGGGCCAATGATGCCTACTTGTGATATGGCGCACCAGACAATGACGCGGTCTGAGTGCAGGGGTCTCTGGTGAATTTCCCTGGGGTTCGTTTCTTTCCAGTACCGCATATTCTGTTTGTTTACACAACCACTGAGGTGAAAATGTACCTCATCAGAAAATAACACATTTGCGTCACTAGGTATGGTTGCAAGCATGTCTTCACAAGATGATCTTCGTGTTACATAATAACGTACGCGATTTTCCAAACCCTCATAGGTACTACAACTGGGGGCGGGGCTAACCGTAACGGCCAATGATCGCGAGCGCTGGACAGGAATCTCCTTCACTACGCTAAAGACAACTGAAAGTTAGTGTTTTATGTATGCTTTTTGTTACATCAGAATGGTCCTAAACCAGGGGTGGATACGACACCATCATCCTAAAGCAAAGGGGACGGCAGAGGGGTGGGAAAATATCAGCTGGTAGTGAGTTCAGGAGTGGTTCTTAGATTATTTATGTAAAATCAACGGACGCTTGGTAAAATATAAAAAGGGTATTAAAAATTAGGAAAAGTAATTTAGAATCGAAAGGAATTAAATTGGAATTTTTTTAAAATAATTTGGAGGATCTAAAACTTTTCCGCCAACTGGGTTCGAACTCGGGAAGTCATCCTCCGCTGCCGACGCCAAACTGAAGGTAGGTGACTTTAGCCATTAGGCCATCGTTGCATAAAGAAGTGCAAGTCCATTACAATTTGAAATCTTTATAAAAATTCCAAGTTGTCCGCAGAATTAGATAACCTAGAGTATTTGCAATACCTTTAAATCCTCATTCATAAAAAAAAATGATTTTCTTTACAAACATCAGATAATTTGTCATTTGTGTTCGATGTGACACAATTGTTTTTTCCTAAAGGGATACGTCCATTACACCCCTCAAAGTATGTATTACCTCTATTTCTGTTTTTAAATTAAAAATCTTTATTAGTGATACATTTAGAGATAGTTATCCTCTATATAAATAACAAAAATGTTTTCGCAAATCTGAATTATGCATTTGTGAGAAATGCTTTTATTGTCTAATGAAACGTCCGTGAATTATAGAATTGCCCAAATGTATACAAATTATTAGGATAAGCAATACATCATTTTGTAAGTTAGACCTCAAATATAAATAGGACTGCCGCATCCCAGTTGGACTAGTAGCAGATTTGAAATCTGAGTGTTGAAAGTTCGAAATTAGGTCAACAAGTCAAGCCAAAGATAAATACAGTTTAAAAATCATGAAAGATGATTGTCTAACAAAACATCTCTTCTAAAAATAAAATTTAAATATTTGCTATTTTATGTCATTACAAGTACACTTCTCGCAAATGTTTTCAAATAATTTTCAGTTTAAATTATTTTTGTTTTAGATGGATACGTCTATTATGTTTTTGTAAGGTATCAGCACGTGAAACTTTTTTCATGCATACTTCACACATATACGGCTTCTCTTCAGTGTGTATAAGGCTATGTCTTCGTAAGTTTGCTTCTTGTGAGAACTTTTTCATGCATATTTCACACATATAAGGCATCTCTATAGTGTGTACACGCATATGTGTTTGTAATCTTGAAGAATGTAAAAACTTTTCCTTGCATACTTCACACACATACGGCTTCTCTTCAGTGTGTATACGCCTATGTTTTCGTAAGTTAGAACCTTGTGAAAACTTTTTCATGCATATTTCGCACATATATGGCTTATCTTCAGTATGTATACGCCTATGTGTTTGTAAGGTTGAAGAATGTGAAAACGTTTTCATGCATATTTCACAGATATACGGCTTTTCTTCAGTGTGTATACGCCTATGTGTTCGTAAGTTCGAAGCTTGTGAAAACTCTTTCATGCATATTTCACACATATAAGGCTTCTCTTTAGTGTGTATACGCATATGTGTTCGTAAGTTCGAAGCTTTTGAACACTTTTTCATGCATATTTCACACATATACGGCTTCTCTTCAGTGTGTATAAGCCTATGCTTTCGTAAATGTGAACCTTGTGTAAACTTTTTCTTGCATATTTCACACACATACGGCTTCTCTTCAGTGCGTATTCGCGTATGTCTTTGTAAGGACGAAGAATCTGAAAAACTTCTCAAACATAATTCACACACATACGGCTTCTCGTCAGTGTGTATACGCCTATGTCTTTGTAAATGAGAAGCACATGAAAATTTTTTCATGCATACTTCACACATATACGGCTTCTCTGTAGTGTGCGTTCGTCTGTGTCTATGTAAGCCCGCAGGGTGTTTAAACTCTCTGTTACAAATTTCACAAGAAAAAAGTTTATCACCTGAATGCACGAGGCTGTGTCTTGCTAAGATGCCCTTCTGCGAAAATGTTCTTTTACAAACTTCACACTCAAACGGTTTCTCCATATTATGCACCCGCATGTGCACGTTCAACGTGAATTTCCTTGCAAACACTTTGCTGCAAATGTTACACTGATGTGTCTTTATTTGAGAGTGGATTCCTTCATGTCGTTTCAGTTGTTGCCTTTTTGTAAAACGTTTTCCACACTGGTCGCATGCATAACCTTTTGTCGCGGAAATTGTAACGTGATTTTTAACCCTCACTTCACTGCTCAAATAATTTGAATTTGAAGATAATTGTGACGGCAGTAGGGGCAATTGGAGGGCTGGTGTCTCGTTCTGATGCAAAAATTGCCATTTTACGCTGTTGGACTGTTCTTTTCGGATCACATTTTCTTTTTCTGGAAAAGTTTCACACCTTTCCATTTAATCTACTTGGTGTGTGTTCGGATGCTGTGTTGAGTGGATTTTACGATGATTAAAGCTTCCATTTTGCAACGATACACATGTGCTTGAATCAGTAACAAGGCTTGTCCTTTCCTGCACTATCTATAAGATTATGAAGACATGTTCCCTGAAGAAATCCGACTCGAAAGGTTTCGTGTACTCTGCTCAGGGAATGATTCCTTTTCACTTTGATCTTGATATCCTAACTAATCAGAATGAAACATGGTCCGAACTGAGTCTTGTGCATCGAGCATTTGCATGAGATCTCTTGACACATCTGGGGTTAAGACATGTGGTTTCACTGCTTGCTCTAATATTCCGCTGCTTTTATCAAAGTGAGGGGGTTTGTACTCTTCAAAGTTTTTGTTGGTATTAGTTTGGCTTTGAGATGACCTTTGAGCTTCTAGATACGGGTGCAAAACTGTAGAAAAAGTTTGATCACCAAATATGATATCGATGCTGGAACCTTTAGTTATTTTGGCCCTTCTATACTTTGTTCCAGGAGGAATCCAATTCAATGTTGCACGAGTTATTTTGAATTCTTCAGGTGTTAGTGTATTCCTATCATCAAAGGATGCCGTTGCTTGAACATGAAATAAACAAAACATTTGGATCTGTGTTCTATTGTTCTTTATTTATTTTGAGCATTTTGAAAATATTGTACAATAATAACTAAGACAATGGAGCTAAAAATTATGAAATTCCAGTACAGGAAAGGGAAATCCATTTACGAAGTGAAAGAGCTCAGGAAATACATTCAAATTAGTATCAAAAAACACTTAAGACGACTTTATAGATGAATTGTATTCAGTTACTTCACCTCAATGTGTTAAAGTTTGAATGAAGTATTTCACAATGTGGCAAAATATAGCACTAAGATGTTGTGTGTACACGCTGCTCGAAATAATACACAATATTTCCCAGAAATAGAAAATAATTAAATTACATATAAAAATATCAATGTGATCACAAATATTATTTAAATGTTCAAAGTTCATCAGTCTTAGCACAAGAGAGCGTGATGAAGAATATTTAATATTACCTTCTGTTACCCTCTACAGGGATCTTACTTTAGCAACTAAATCATCAGGAAAAGTAATAATTTTTATATGCGGATAGGTAGGCAAGTAGTTGAATAACATCTGGATCGAGATTGAATGACAATACCTCGTATACAAATATCAACAATGTATAACAAATATCATCTTTGTATGCAAAGAAAAAATTGAGAGCAACATTAAAACTTGAACAAGCAATTTTAAGGCATACAAACAATTCCAAAGAGTCACTCAATCCTCAGTGTAAAGGCAAATTATAAAAAAGATTGTGTATGTTTCTAGAAAATCAGGAATGCTTTTTTTCCTTCATAGATCAAAAACATTTTTCTCATTAATTAACAAAAATGCAGCAGACCAATATAAATCTGTATTCAGTAATGACAGTATAACATTCGGCTCATGGGCCATTATAAATCTCACTACAGGAAAGTGGAAGAAAAAAGTCTGCTGGACAAGTGATTTCAGTCCCAAAGTCCAGTAAGTGTTAAGTTTCTAAAAACAGGTGTAAAAACAGTCAAAATGTAAAAAAGGGGAAAATACACGCAGCATTATTTTGAACTACAAAAATAGCTGAATAAGGATAGTATATTTGTGTACCAATGTGTTTACAGACATGGGTGCAGATAGAAATTTTTTCTGAGGGAGGAGGATAGGCAAATTTAGTCTGATAAAGACCAATAAAAATTGTCTTTGGAAGAAGGGTGGTTAACCTATAACCTCATATGGTTGCGCCACTAGTACAGAATATGTGTTTATGATAAGCATGTATTTTTGCCTATTTAGCTATATAAGCTCTATAAAGTCCACTATAAACAATAAAATTTGTCTTTGGAAAGGGGGGCTTTTACCTATAAACCCCTCGTGGTTGCAGCACTGGTACAGAATATGTATTTATGACAAGCATGTAGTTTATAATTCAAAACATTTTATTCAATTTTTCTTTTGCATCTCTTTTCAAACATACTCTTTATAATTACAGGCATACAAGTGGGAAAAAAATAAACAGTCATAAAATTCGCGTACTCAAATTTTGCAAAAAAGAAAAAGGGCGCTTGAAACCGTATTTCGCACGAAAAGAAAATATATCTTGGCAACTCTGTTAATAGTATAAAATAAGGGTACAGCTTCAGTCTACGTTTATAGCAGTGGCAAAAGTATTGGCGCTTTTTTTTACGCACTTCTAGCAGCGAGTAATGACAGGTTAAGGTAACCCATCTGTATTACGGTTATTGAAGATATTAATACAACCTCGACAAGCGAAAAGTTAAAAATTTTAATTTTGAATATTTTAGAAAGTTCTTTCAAAATCCGTTAAACTGTCGTTTGATTTCATTAGTTCATTTGAAATAATTCTTTCCTTGGCGACTTAAGGAGTGCGCCAAGGCCTTTGTCACCGTTATAAACGTAGACTGAAGCTGTACCCCTGTAGTAAATAAAATATAACGGAATTCAGTTTAAATTTACAACCTATTTTCGAATATAATATAGCTTTTACAAAATCTCTAATCCATTTCCGTCGGCTTGTATTTTGAAAGTAAATATTCTTATTTCTTAATTAAATCAAATAAAACTTAAAATTAATAAATCATATTATCCAAGAAATAAAATTTAACTTTTTAAAACAATCATAAATATTGCCCTTAAAAGAAGCATCATTTTGAAAATTTCCGTTGCAAAAAATAGCTGCAGTCTATGTGAAAAGCGGTGGCCATCGCCTTGGCGCACTTCAAACGTCGCAAAAGAAAGTAGTTTTAACGGATTTTGAAAGTACTTTCTAGAATATTCAAAATGAAAATTTAAACTTTAAGCTTGCCGAGGTTCCCATAAAAGGCGAAAGAACCCTAACGGTTAAATAACCGAGCACCTTATTTTCTAGTTGAAAGAAAAACCATATTAAAAGCTGATCAACGTAAAATATTTCATTTATACCTTTTCAGCCGCATGATGACGTATCACGGCCGCTAGATAACAACTCCGCTTTCTTTGCAAAAAGTAGCTTTACCTACGAAATTTACAGCAACAAAGTACGCTAACTAGTTCAAAATCAAGTTCTCCAGGTTTGCCATTAAACTAATGAGCGCTTCTCACAAAGGATACTCTTCAAATAGGAATTTGCAAGACTTATCAGCTAGGCAAAATTTAGGAGTGTAATGTTGGGAATATATTTCGCATTTGGCGCATGTTACGTTCATAAGACAAAAAAGGGCAAAAAAAGGAATTTTTTCGTAAAAAATCATACAAATCGGTCATTTTATCAAAAATTTAAGAAAAGTCGAAAATACCTGCAAAAGTAGGAAGAATATCATCCCTGAGTTAGGATATTCACACTTTACTGATTTTTTTTTTAAATTTATTTCTTGGCTGTAATTCCATATTATTTAACTCTAAAGAAAAAATTGTTGGAAAAGCAAAACTTCTCAGAAGAAAAAAAAGCGGAAATCCGCGTAAACGCAGAAGACTTTCACCCCTGTAGAAAAAAAGGACTTGGCAACAGTTTTTTTGGTTAGAAAATGATGACATTTCGGTTGTGAATATAGAAAATACTGTGGACATTATGGATGAACTTACGACGAATTGATAATCGATTTAGATTGATATTTGTTATATTATTCAATTTATAACTTAAAAATGTTTTGTCAATGTGTAGAACATTACAAATTCCGAAATCCTCCGGACCTCGGCCATTTCGGATATCGGACTTTTCCGGATTCCAAATTATTTGTATTTTTTGTCAAAAAAACCTTAATCCAACCTCCCCCGAGCTAATTTTACGTCTGCAATAGTAAAATAGCATATTTGTAAATTGGAATAACTTTAAAAACGAAACAAAACTTTTTAAAACAATGCAAAAAATTTCACTAGCAAGTTTTCTAATTATTCTGTGAGGTACTTACTCTGAACATGCCCGTTATTTTTGAGTTGTTTCATTAATTAGGTCCATGTTTACCTCCTTGTTAATAAAGAATTGTAAGAAAAATGAAAAAGCAACAAAAAAAATTCCGGTTAGTAAAACCTACGTGTGTGTGTTGGACAATTCTGGATTTAGGTCGTCCGGATTTGAGACTTTGCGCTGTACCAAGAAAATTAATAAAACTTCGTATTATTTTTTAATCTGTCATTTATTATGGTAATGTTTAATAATTATTAATTTAATTTTGTTTATAGCAAATGTTTAATTATTATAAATTTGCTTTTGTTTATGGTAATGTTTAATTATTATAAATTTGCTTTTGTTTATGGTAATGTTTAATTATTATTAATTCGCTTTTGTTTAAAGAAATGTTTAATTACAGGGCTCTGAACAGGTTTAAAGGTCTATAAAGGTGACCAAAGTTACTGATTTAACCAAAAAGGTGACAAAAAGTGACTAATCAAGCAGAAAAAGTGACTAATCTGGCAACAAAAAAAAGTGACAAATAACAATAATGCTAAATATATTCATAAAGATAGAAAATAAAAAGATCCTCCCCTGTCCTTTCTTTGGAAGGATATTTTTATTTTCTTCATTTAAAAAATACATCATTTTAAAATATTAACATAAAAATAAAAAAATCGTAATGATGATTTTTTTAATTTGTTCATTTTTGACACAGCTTAAAAATTTCTTCCTTTTCTTTGAAAGGTTATGTCTCATTATTATTATTATTTTTTTTTTGAAAAAGTGTGAAATTAATTTTGTCTTTTTCTTCTCAATAGAAGAATGCGCATTTTTTAAAGTCTGTCTTTGCTGACCAGCATCATCTGAGACTTTTGACGCTCCTTCAATCATTGCATGAGCAAGTGCTGCTTCATTAAAAACTTTATTTTTTTATTGCCTTCTTGAGCCTATCATTGGCTTCCTTTAGTAATTTTGAAGCACTGTCCAATATCTCATTATCTTCCTTAAGCATAATTTTAAGTTTTCGTTCGTCTTCTTCTATCACCTTTCTTTTCTTTGCCAGCTGCTTAAAAAATTTTTTTTCTCTGCTTCCAGTCTATCTTTTTCTTTTTTGTCATCCTCTAATTTTTCTTGTGCCTCATGTTTTATATCTTATTAGGGGGCTCCGACCCTTGCTCGCTTACACTCGCCAACCTCGGGGAATGCTAAGCAATCCCATTTAGTTTGCTTCGCAAACAAACATTACTTTCGCAGAGTGCATCTCCTGGACAGCAAAACTATCTGAATAATTCGTACAATCCTGATTTGACTTTCCGGTCCATGACATCACAGCGAGGGCTTCGCCCTCTGCTCGCTTGCGTTCGCAGACCCCCTGGGATTGCCACGCAATCTCGTTTGGTTTGCAAAGCAAATCAATACTTTTTTCGCAAGTGATTTCACTCTTTTTTACTTTAACACTTAATGCACCCTAAACTAATAGCCGCATCAGTAAAAAACCTTCTGCATCTTGTTCCCTGAACAATTTTAAGTAAACCGTGTTAATCTCCTAACTTTACGATCTGTACTTCGTACTTTCACCGTAAACCGTCTGAGTACAAAGTGAAAAAAGCGAGCCTTTTTCCTCGCCAAATAAAAAGAAATCGGTTTCATGGCAATTGTTGCTACGATAAATATCATATTTGGCAAACCCGATAGTCAAGAATACGACCCACAAATGCGTGCAGAACCTGCTTTGCGAACAAAAAAATACGAAATTTGTGTAACCAACTTTTGATTACATCGAATTTATTTATGAACCAATTTTAAAAATAATTGTACCGTAAGAAAGAGTACATTCTGAAGTATACGGCGATATTTTCAAAATTAAAAACTAATAGTAATACGATATGATAATTTTAGTTTTGTATCGGAAATTACGATCTGAAAGGTCCGAAAATTGTATGACCAACTTTTAATTGTATCGATTTTATTTATTAACCAATTTAAAAAATAATTGTACCATAAGAAAGAGTGTAATGTAATGCATTCAGTGATGTTCTCAAATTTAAAAAATAGCAGAACTAAGCTGTAGATATGACAGTTTTAACAAAAAATAGCGAAAATATCCAAATTTTCCGAATTTTGCATGACCAACTTTTGATCGCATCAAAATTAATTATAAACCGATTTCAAAAATAATTGTACCGTAAGAAAGAGTACATTCTGAGGTATTCTGCGATATTTTAAAAAGTAATAGTAATAAGTTTAGATACGGCAGTTTAAAAAAGAAAATAACAAAAATGTCCCGATTTTTCGTGAATTTCAAAAAAAAAAAAAAAAAAAAATACTATCAAGAACCAAATTGAAATTTCTAAAATAACTTGACGAGCTGCAAAAATTTACGTTGAGAAGCACTCTTTAAAAAAAACTCACGGCTGAAGACTGAAAATTTGTATGTGTTTTGCTCACTCACGGAAGAAATTTCACTTTTTCAGTTTTGACACTTAATAAACCCTAAACTAATAGCCGCATCGGAAAAAAAATCTTAATAATTATCCAGGGAATACTATGAAGAACAAACCATGTTAATTTCGTTTTTTTCTGATCAGTACTTTCTCAGGAAACCGTCTAAGAATCGAGCTAAACAACAGTGTTCAATCCTGCGGAGGCGGTAAGTTTTTTTTAATACAGAGAGATAAATAGGCACTGTAGGCTTTATATTCAACCCTTCCCATATCCACCAGCTTTGATGTGATTGGCACCAAATAAGGTTGATTGTCAAAATTTGGCAAGCAACTTTTAACTGTCATCAATGCATTGAGCGTGCGTTCTGCCATTGATGCTGTCTCCTGTCAAAGCTCTTCCTGAGGCTAAGAAGCCACGTTCAATGTCAGCACTACCATGAGAAATTGACAGAGTAGCCTTCACTAGCTTTGACACTACTGGGTATTTAGGATCCACACCACTAATGTCTCGCAGTCTGAAGAACTGGTTCCAGTAAACATCAATAGGCTTCATTCTAGATCCTTCTTCCTCAAATTCTTTTTGGAGTAATTTCCACTCATCCAGTAGTATGTCTGTCGGGACATCCCATGGAATTGCTCTTACAACTTCTAATACTTGTCGCACACTCTCGCCACTGAGTCTCTCAAGAGGATCAAGACAGGATAAATTTTTAAGTACAGATGAACTGAAGGAGGACTTCTTCAAAAGATATTTAACACTGGCAATGTAATGTTACCGAGCCTTTAGAAAAAAAGAAATTAATTTCTTTCTCTTTCGCATTCCGAAGCGCTCTAGAAATTTTATCTCCAATCACAATATCAGCCAGAGGCAACAGTTTCTGAGGACATATATCTTCCAATTTAGCCATTTTCAAATCTCGAATAAATTCCTCTTTGTAGATTCTACCCAAAATTATTCTCGCCAACAATTTAAGTTGAGAATGAAGGGTTAAGTTTTAGAGGTTCTTTTTTCTGAAGAAATTCGGTCACACGATTAAATATACTTGCACTTGATACGACAAATACCACTTCAGCCTTCATAGTTTCTCTTCTAAGTAAATGAACAATTTTTTTGAAGCCTGGTCTTTGTATCATGTTTGGCTTTTTTATTGAAATGTAGTCAAGGAAATACTTTCGCACTGCAATCCAATATTCAAGCAATCTTTCAGCAGCTGGCTTTAGGCATAGCCACCTGCTTGAACAATGCTTGATGAAATGGTAAGTGGGAACTTTCAAGTCTTCTTGAATTTGTTTATATGTTGACCAACGCTTAGGCCACATCTTCCCCTAACTCTTTTAGACTTTTAAGAAAAGCATTATGTATTGTGTGAATATTACATGTCCCAATGTTAATTAGTTCTTTTTTTTTTCGGGTAGAAAGTAATGAGTCATTAATTTTTTTAAAAACTGACTTTCACTAAAAAACCCCTCAAGAATTTGTAATAATCAACTTCGATGATAACAGAGAATGATTTTCAATACGTTCGCAACGCTCAGCTCAGGTGTTGCTTCGTCATCTGACCGTGGTTCAAAATTACGAGGTGTTGTTCTCGGATCTTTCCCTTAAGGGACTGATCCCGGACCGTCGTCAATAGCCCGTAGTGTTGCTCTAGTACGACGTTAACTAAAAATTACCAACATTACCGTTCGCAACGCTCCTTCAATATTTAACCCTCTGCATACAGAGACGGCCGAATTTTTTGCAATCTCTGGTTACGGAGGGGTTTGGAATCTTTCAGATCTCAAGCTCCTGAAGAAACGGCTGAAGTCCATTAAAATTTCCATGCCCTCATTTCTGTGCCACAAAGAGAGCAACGCATGAATAGCCTCCGTTCCGTAGACAGGAATGTCGGGGTTCTCGATGGGGAGCTTCGAGCGCTTAGAATGTGTAAGAGGTTAATGATCTATCCCCTTAAAAACTTTGCCGAAGACACCTTCGAGTGTAAATTATCATACATATTGAAGATTCCACCGTCCGTTCAAAGTTTACTCGCGACGTATCTACACCTTCTAGACATAATCAGACCCACAATAGAAACTGCAACATGTGATGACAAGGTTACTAAACGGATTACCTCTCCTCCTGGGTTAACGTTGAGTTAATATCAGCTTGATCCGTCCGGTCTCTTGACCTGTCCATTCTCGTCTTATTTCAGAATCCGAAAATAAAATGGGTCTGTTGAGATCGTCCTCAGATCTGTGTATGGAGGATGTTACCCCCCCTTCCCCTTAAGTGACCACTGGCATCGATTACAATTTACGAGCTGTCAGACTCTGACCTCCCAGAGGGTTCCTCCTTTTGTTCGACCCTGTCGACTGGTGATATCTATCTTGCGCCAAATGATACGCCACACAATACTATGAAAGGAAAACGCCACCCAAGTTAGGTAATTAGGCAAGAGGAGTCGGACATGCAGATGGCCCTGCTTCCCTTAAACTTCACCGCTTCGTTTTACTGATAGCCTTTTCCTGTGGAAAATTTCCAGAACTTGCTGCTAATACACCGCGGGCAACGTGAAGTATCCTTTTACAATTGAAACTGTACGCTTTTGAATCCATTATTGCGGTGGAATGTAGCGCGCATTTCGAAATTGAATTCGTGTAAACCCTGTTTTTTTTTAGAAGAAATGAATTTTTTTTTTACTGCGCACCAAAAATTTTTCTTCTCCAAATAAAATTTAAGAAACCTCTGAAAAGGTGACAAAATGTCAGAAAGTGACAAAAAATAAAAGTTACAAAAGGTGACGTGTTAGGAGCCCTGTGATTATTATTAATTTGCTTTTGTTTATGGTAATGTTTAATTATTATTAATTTGCTTTTGTTTATGGTAACAAACAATTTATTGTAACATATTTTATACAATAAGTAAATATAAAGCTGTGTAAATATTTCAGAAGATAATACATCAATTACAAATTGAAATCTTTATTAAAAATTCAAGTAGTCCACAAAATTAGATAACCTAGATTATTTGTGATACCTTTAAATATTCATCATTCATAAAATTTATTTCTTCTTTTCTTAATAAACATCAGACAATTTGTCATTTGGGTTTGGAGAGACTATTTTTTTTTACTAAAGTGATATATCCATTACATCCCCTAAGTATACTATATATTACCTCTATTTCTGTTTTTAAATTAAAAATATATCTTAGTGATACATTTAGAGATAGTTATTCTCTATATAAATTTTTTTTCCCTCACAAATCTGAATTATGTAATTGTGAGAAATGCTTTTATTATCTAATGATACATTCGTGACAAATGGAGTTGCCCAACTTTATAAAAATTATAAGGATAAGCAATACAGCATTTTGTTACGTAGATCTCAAATATAAATAAGACGGACGTAGCCGTGTTGGGATAGTTGCGGATATGCAATCTTAGTGTAGCAAGTTCGGAACTCAGTCAAGCCAAATATAAATACAGTTTACAAATAATAAAAGGTGATTGCCGAACAAAACATCTCTTCTAAAAGTAAAATTTAAACATTTTTTCTTTTGTCGTTACAAGTTGCATTTGTCGCAAATGTTTTCAAACAATTTTCACTTTAAATAATTTTTTTTAGATGGATATGTCTAGTATGTTTTTGTAAGATATCAGAACATGAAAATTTTTTCATGTATACTACACAGATTTATGGCTTTTCTTTAGTGTGTATTCGTTTATGTCTTTGAAAGGATGAAGAATCTGAAAACCTTCTCGAGCATAATTCACACATATACGGCTTCTCTTCAGTGTGTATCCGCCTATGTCTTTGTAAATGAGAAGCACGTGAAAATTTTTTCATGCATACTTCACACATATATGACTTTTCTTCAGTATGTATACGCATATGTATTTGTAAGGTTGAAGCACGTGAACACTTTTTCATGCATATTTCACAAACATAAGGTTTCTCTTCAGTGTGTATACGCCAATGTCTTCGTAAGTTCGAAGCATCTGAAAACTCTTTCATGCATATTTCACACATATACGGCTTCTCATCAGTGTGTATCCGCCTATGTCTTTGTAAATGAGAAGCACATGAAAATTTTTTCATGCATACTTCACACATATATGGCTTTTCTTCAGTATGTATACGCATATGTATTTGTAAGGTTGAAGCACGTGAACACTTTTTCATGCATATTTCACAAACATAAGGTTTCTCTTCAGTGTGTATACGCCAATGTCTTCGTAAGCTTGAAGCATCTGAAAACTCTTTCATGCATATTTCACACATATATGGCTTCTCATCAGTGTGTATACGCATGTGTCGCTGTAAGCTCGAAGCTTGTGAAAATGTTTTCATGCATACATCGCACATATACGGCTTCTCTGCAGTGTGCGTTCGTCTGTGTACATGTAAGCTCCCTGAGTATTTAAAGTCCCTGTTACATATTTCACAAGAAAAAAGTTTCTCACCTGAATGCATGAAACTGTGTCTTGCAAAGGTGTCCTTCTGCGAAAAGGTTCTTTTACAAATCTCACACTCAAACGGTTCCACCCTATTATGGACCCTCATATGCACGTTTAATGTGCATTTCCTTGCAAACACTTTGCTGCAAATGTTACACTGATGTGTCTTTATTTGAGAATGGAGTCCTTCATGTTGTTTCAGTTGTTGTCTTTTTGTGAAACGTTTTCCACACTGGTTGCATGCATAACCTTTTGTCACGGAAATCATGTGATTTTTAACCTCACAGTTCAAATAATTTGAATTTGAAGACATTTGTGACGGTTGTAGGGTCAATTGAAGGGTTATTGTTTTGTTCTGATGTAAAACTGTTTTTCACTGTTGGATTGTTCCTTTTGGATCAATTTTTTTTCTGGAAACATTACACTAATGGTCACTTTATCTACGTGGTGTGTGTTCGAATGCTGTGTTGAGTGGATTTTACGAGGAATAAAGCTTCCACCCTGCAACGATGCACATGTGCTTGAATCAGTAACAAGGCTTGTCCTTTTCTGCACACATGTCAATCTATAAGATTATGAAGACATGTTCCCTGAAGAAAGGAGACTCAAAAGGTTTCGTGTGCTCTGCTCAGGGAAAGATTTCTCTTCACTTTGATCTTGATATCCTAACTAATCAGAATGAAACATTATACTAACTGAGTCTTGTGCATTGAGCATTTGCATGAGAAATCTTGGCACATCTGGGGTTAATACAGGTGGTTTCACTGCATGCTCTAAAATTCCGTTGCTTTTATCAAAGTGAGGGTGTTAGTACTCTTGAAAGTGTTAGTTTGTATTAGTCTGGTTTTGAGATGAACTTTGCGTTCCTAGATTCGGGTGTAGAACTGTAGTTACTGGAACCTTTAGTTATTTTGGCCCTTATGTACTTTGTTCCAGAATGAATCCAATTCACTGTTGTAAGAGTTGTTTTAATCTTGCATTCTTCAGGTGTTAGTGAATTCCTATCACCAAAGGATGCCGTTGCCTGAACATGAAATAGACAAAACATTTGGATCTGAGTGCTATTGTTCTGTATTTATTTTGAGCATTTTGACAATATTATACAATAATAACTAAGACTGCAATCAGATAAATCTAAAATAATGGAACTACAAATTAGGAATTCCCAGAACAGCAAAGGGAAATCAATTTACAAAGTTAAAGATCTTAGGAAATGCATTCAAGTGAGTATCAAATAAACGCTTTGACGACTTTATAAATGAACTGTATTCAGTTCCTTCACTTCAATGCGTTAAAGTTTGAAAGAAGTATTTCATAATATGGGAAAATATAGTACTAAGCTGAAGTGTGTACACGCTGCTTGAAATGTTACACAAAATTTCACAGAAACAGAAAATAATTATTACATTACAAATATCAATGTGATCATAAAGATTACTTAAATGGTCAAAATTCATATGTCTGAGTACAAGTAATGGTGGTGAAGAATATCTATATATATAATTCTCTTACATGGCACGCAAAAAAGACGCTATTTGTAATCGCGTTTTGGCAACACTGTACGATTGTTTGTTTATCGCGAAGTCTCGCGCATCGATTGAATTTATAGCGTTATCGGATGAAATTTTATTGGGAAAAAAAAAAAAAAAACAAATTTAATGAGCTGTTGCAGTTAGTTTATAATAGAAATCAAAGAAAGCGGGGGATCTTTTCAGGGCCATTTAAAAAACGGTCCTTTTCAGGGCCAACAATTTTAGTTCAACAAGACGCTTGCACTACAACTTTCGGCAACAAACTCAATGAAAGAGTGTGGGTCGTTTGAGTGCTGGGAAAATGTACACACAAACAACATGCTGGGTATTCAATTTCCAAATCAACGCTCACATTTCGAGTCAAAATTTGCACAAAGTTTTCATTTGAATTCTGATTTTAGAGATACTGTATATATTTTTTCTGTAATACAGCAAATTTATATTTGAAAAACATTTTTTTGGTAACACATTTTGTAAACAATCCCTTCTGCTAGGACGCATGTCTTCATTGAGGCGAGCGAAGCGAGTAGTAAAAATTTCAACGGCATGCGACGAAATTTAGCAGTATTTTTTCAATGTGTTTCCTTCAATGGCATCACCACATGATTTACTTGAGGACCTGGAGTTTGTCCTTTAGCTTTTGCCGATTGATAGAAAAACCAGGAGTCTACTCCTTAAGGGTATTTAAAATGTTTGGGAAAAACATCGGTAGATACACTATGATATAATGTTGCATAAATGGAGGTTTTCATGGAAACCGAAGCCAATGGTTGGCAGTCGATTATGTAGTTGGAAGGTCAAATAGAAGTTTAAAAGCAGTTAGAAATTTCCTTCGACTCTGAAATGTTGTCTATTTGTTCTTGAATATCTGATGCATCGTTTAATCCAATAAACCAAAAAACACTTTTTGAAATTTTTTTCTTCGGAATTTGGGGTTTTGGGTCTTTCTTAAAGGACTACCACCAACTACCCCCTGTGACTCAATTAAAACTGACTTGATGGCACTTCGTTTTCCCGTGACCCAAGTCAATCAACTTAAAAAATGGAAGACCAAAAATGCCCTCCCTATTTACCAAATCCAATTAACGCCTGGAGAAAAAGCCTCGACTATATTTGAACTTACTGAATTCATGTCCTTGACAGTTGAAGTCTTCAGATTCATTAATAAAAGGGGAATCCCCAAATGTTTTAACTGTCAACATTTCAATCACAGCAGCGCTAATTACAAAATGAACACCAGATGTGTCATCTGCAGTGAAGGTCACAAATCCAAAGATTATACAAATCGTGATAACGGACCAGTATGTGCTAATTGCAACGACAAGCACACTGTCAATTATAGAGGTGCCCAAAGTACCCGAAACCAAGGCAATTCCAAAATAAATACCTAATACTTGGCATCTCTAATGCCCAACAAAAGCATGGAAATAACTCCGCAAAATGTAAACCTGTTACTCACTGATAAACCCCCTTCTACTTCAGCTCCTGAGATCATAGACCAAATCAATTCTCCTAACTTAAAACTAGAAAATTTTTAATTAATTTTCGAATTATTTCAAGAAATCCGTGAGATTTAAAAAGTGTTGACCTTCTGTCACTTGTCCAAATACTTAAAAAGTATACTACCCCAAAAGATAGACTCCTCCAACTTGTTGCTGGAATCAATAAGCCAACCACTAAAATAGGTAATCCACCATAGACCGCTAAAAACCCAAAGATAAATTTACTATTATTTTAAATTCTTGCTCCTAAATGATCCCTTTTCTAATTCTTAAGACAAGCTGTTACTATTTCGTTTTCCCTTAACCCTGCCCCATCACATGATGTCCGTTATCAACTCGCGAACTTGTTTCCTGAAGGAGGCAGAGCCATGTGAACTTTCTACCAATGCAAAAACTTCCCCCTCTTACCGCTAACTCCTACTGACCATTTAATTTGTTACACTCTCTCCGAGCAGCAGCTCCATTGTGATTCGTAACTCCACAGTTCATCAATCCATTGGGTAGGTTGCAAATGTTTATGCTCTAATCCTCTTTTCTGTGCACAAAGAATTTCATATTCATTTGTGTTTACTTCAACAACTTTAAGTAGTTCATCCGAAATTAGCACTTTTAAAAAATTTAATGCTGATGGCAAATTATGCACAGGTCCTGTATGATGTACAAAATTTGTTTCCTGTATGCATTCACTCAACAACTCCTCTGACAACAGTCAACAAAAAAATTAAGCACCGACTCAATGCTTTCACAAATATTTTAATTTTGAATTATTTTATCATCCTGACATAAACTGCTATTTAAAACAGTTTACTTTTTGCAGTACTTTTAGAATCATCGTCATACGATTAAAAAAATCTGGTTCATCAGTATTGTGAAATAAAATTCCTTTCAACTTGGGTCAGAGTGATTTGGTTTTGTAAGACATAATAAACACGAATTAAATCCGTATTTTCTTCAAGCCTATAAATTAAATAAATTTAAGTTTAATAATATTTGCCAAAATAGGAAGAGTGCCATGCTTTGGAAAGATACAGGACTACTTCCTTGAGTAGTATTTGATCACCTACGGCAAATACAACGGAGATGGTCAAGTAGAGTGGCAAGCTGATACACCTCCTAGGGAAAAGCACTAATCTCGGGTGCTCAGGCACTTTCCTTATTCTGCTTGAATGGGCACTTCCCGTAGCGAGGTATTAAATTGATATTTCGAGGCTTCATATGCAAAAGGTTAAATAGACCAGTTCAACGTTAATTCAAATACCTACCTTTGCGTTTATTTAAGATGATTCCAGAAACGGAATCATGTAGTGTAGAAATTTGGAAAGTATGGTGCCAGCTCAGGTGTTTCGGTCAAGTTCAATTCCTTCTTGGGTGAGTAGCCCCTTCTATCGGTCAACTGCCACATTAATTGACTACCTACGTAAAGTAAAATACTTCAGTTCGGCAACAATATTACAATCACAAAACAATGCAAAGGCATTCACACCAACTGAAACCGTAACTAAGAATTTGTTCAGTAATATTATATGCATTGTTATTAAAACACAATGTTTTTATACTCACACTAGTATGGATAACTTGTTTGTATAGTTATAGCAAAAATCACATTGCATCCTCACAAAAAAAAGCAACACAAGTCGAAAGCACGAAAATTTCCCCAAAGCATTTGAAAAATAGATTTTAAACATTTATATTTGGTTCCAATACAAATTCATTGGAACTTAGCAGTGGTTCTAAGTTATGCCATTTAAAAATTCAGTAAATTTTACTTAACCTTTTCCCTTTCTTTTACTTAACATTGCTCCTTAAAACCCTCATAAATATTAACTTGTCAATTTTCCTGCTTTGTGTTCCATTAATAACTCTAAAATACAGCTGAAAAGAGTGCAAATTGTAGTGAAGGTGTTTGAGGCCCCCGATAGATATAATGTGCATCCCCGCGTGAACAGGAAGGTCTTTGGTTGGACCTAATTTTGAACTCACAGTCTTCAAATATCTAATCCATTACTCTTCTAAACGGGCTAGTGTTGCCCTTCATTGTATGGAAAAAAAGCATTTTTAGCACATGGAAAATAACTTTTTAACAACGTTTTGAAATTTTTATCAACTACAGTTCATATCAACTACTTACAGAACGAATCAGAAAGAATGACTCTGTTCTCTCTTAAATACTATGAAACTTGAAAACAGTAAAGTTCTGCCATTTTCCGTGGTTGTAGTAAATGTAATTTTAGTTGATAAAGAAGGAAAATTTCCACAAAGCATTTGAAAAACAGATTTTTAACATTTATATTTGTTCCCCATATCAAATGCAAATTAATCGGAACAGCGGTTTAATGAGTAATGCCATATAAAAATGCATTAAATTTGACCTAACATTGCCCCTTAAAACATTGATGTGTCAATTTTCCTCTTTCGAGTTCCTTTAATATTGTTGAATACAGTTGAACAGAGTGCAAATTGCTGAGAAGGCATTTAAGGCCACGACATGAAGGATTCTATTCCTTCTCTTGAATACTGTGAAATTCGAGAAGTTTAATTCTGCACATTTCCCAGGTTTCATTAAAAATTAATTTAGTTGACAAAGAAGAAAAATCTATGTTGCATTAACTATATTTCTATTCCAAGGGTGTTATATTCCGCTCTTTTAAAAGTAATACAGAAGAGGGTATTTGTTGCTTACTGATTACAGATCCACTTCAAATATAAACTGAATCATTCACTGTACAATTTAAATTTGCATTTATATTTGTGAAAACATTCTAAAGTATATACCTTTTCTCTACAATTTCTTGTTTGAACAAATTTAAAAAAAATTACAAACATTATTGGAATACGAGAATTACTAGTATCTAGTCATGATTACACTGGAGCAACACAAGAGGCTATTGGTTGACGGTGCAAGATCAATCCCGAAGGGAACGACCACGAAGAGAAAGGACAACACCACATAATTTTGAACCATGGTCAGATGACGACATGTTAACTGTCACCCCACACTGAAAACATCCACACCATGCGAGGGCAATTGACACCACAACATATTTAACATGCACCATCCCTCTTTGCACACAACGATCTTTAGTCGGATTTGAACTCGCAATCTTCCTGTTGCTGGTCCGATGCTCTTCCAACTGGGCTACCGCGGCTCCGTGATGAAAAGGCGGAAAGGGACAATGGAACTCACGAACCGTATTCAATTGAGTATCTCGAAACTATTCAACACCATTATAAAATAATTATGTTAGCTTTTACTTCACTTCCATTCAATATAATTGGAAAGAAGTATTCCATAATGCAGAAAAATATAGCATTAATTTGATTCGTGCAAACTGAAAAAAATAACACTTTATACATAATACTTTATATCTAACGCAACAATAATAAAATCAAAATCGCAACATTTGCTTCCCAGTCTATGTATATTACAAGAACTTCAATGATAACAGAAATTAAATACAGATAATGAAACCCTAAATCAACAAAGAAATACCAAATCCTTTTTAACTTAAAAAATAAATTATAAAAGCAGAAAAATCAGTGTCAAAACATGCTTAAAAATTTCAACTTAGTATCATAGATAGTACGACTTTTAACTAATTACCTTTTCAAATTCACTGTGTAGTAAAATTCCTATGTTATATTTTGCATCTTCTATAATTGAAATGTATTTTGTATGTGCTGCTGAATTCTTTACTTCTTTTGCTGGTGATTATGATACATATGAAACACGAATTTGAGACATACAATTGTGAATAGGAATGTAGCAATAATAGTTACGCGTTCCAATGGTGGCTGTGGCAACTGATTGAACACTTCTGGATTGTCCTAGAACAGTCACTGGTGCTCAAAAGCTTTTGGTTTAGCTAACCAAGCACACTTATAACCATAATTAATTTAATCGTTTATCAGCTCTTGAATGTTTTGATTCATTATGCAATAAAATAAAATGATAATTTCCATCTAGTTAAAAATGTTCCTGGGACGAAAGTAAACAAATTACAATGATGGAAATTTTGGGACAGATAATATACATCTTGACACGTAATACTGAGCATTTGTGAGTTTTTCAGAGTTGTCCTTCTTTGTGTTTAAAAAAATAGAAAAATCGTTGTTTTAAATTATTTTACTTTTTTTATTTTTTTTTCTTAACTGAGGAATAGAAACACAATCACTGAATTATACCAAACTTTTGGATATAAGAAGTGCTTTGTTAAAAATAATTTTTTATACTGTCTTTCCCCATTTTTAGAGGTACTAGAGCAATTTGAAATTTGTATACAATAGGCAAATTCTCTATTTTTGCTGATCCCTGAGAATGAGCAGTGACAGATATAAAACTATATTCTGACATTTCCTAAAAGACCTTTTACTGAAGAATGTAACAATATATAATTGTGTCAATAACTTATTGAAATATAGGGTCTCAAACAGGCTAAAAAATCTACATTTGTGTGACCTTAAACTTTAAAATTCCAATACAAAATAAAATATACATTTTGGACATCTAATAATAGGCAGTTCCTCCTTACTATATGTGAACAATTTAAAAATAAATTTTCATAAAAATCAGTGTTGTGTGAGCCACAGCCGATTTACTTATTTTGCATGGAATGACCCAGAAAGCTCAGCGTCATCGTGCTGTATCGGGGAACGAAAGGTCCCGACAGCAATGGAGAAAAAACCCAACAGGAAAGAGAGGTAGACCAAGTGATAATACTCCTTCCCCCACTATCTCAACACAGGCAAATCGACCAAGGACAACTGCTGCATGGTCGTACAGTCAAATTGCTGCAGGTACAAGTGAATTGGCTGAAGGAGAACTTCAACAGGAAGAAGGTCAAAGGCATTAAAATCTAGATGCTGAGAGCAGCTAACCTCTCCAGATGCTTAAAAATTGTGTTCACGTCCAGAGATGTCTTCGCCACAGATGGTGGGGTCCTACTTCGACTCCTAGCCCGCATGAACCCGGGCCTCAACACAGATGAATGGAGAATCTGGGAGAAAGTCATCATCGGTGATCGTGCCTACATCACGTGGATCATCGAAATGGACCAAAGATCTAACCAACTCATCTGTGGGTGTAATGTGTATAACAGTATGTTACATATTTTAGCTACTTTATTTGTTTAACTTTAGAACTAACCACTATCATGTTTACTTGTTTATACAATAGTTTGATCCATGGTTTTCTTTTACTAATTAGTTTTACTTCATGTAAGTTTATGCAAAAAAGGCTTAACCTATCCTAAGAAATATATTGGTAAGTCTCAAAATATTTACACTAAATTAGGTACAGCAAGTGCGAATGAACCAGCGTAACTTAGTGTCAACCAAAAAAGTACTTCATGGTAGAGTTGGGTTACACACTGGTATTTATACTACTCATTTGTAAGTTAAGTTGTAGAGTGGTAGCTAAGTTCACTACAGTACTCCCCCTCCAGAATTTTAGCAGAAGCCGAAATTCGATAGATGATGTCGCTAGTTGAATGATTGCCATTTTGCGTTAGACTACTGTGAGAGATGTATTAAGTTCACAGTTGCCGTGTTGCCTTTATCAGCCACAGTGGCCCCTAGTGGTTGAAAGTTTTTGCGTTAGATTGTGAGAGCTGTATTAAGATCAGTCGCAGTGTTGCCTTTTATCAGTCAAAGTCTGAGCGGTAATGTATGGATCGAGACCGTGATATGACACTAAATGTCTGCTATCACAGCGCCCCCTAGTGGTTGAAAGTCATTTGCATCAACCATGACGATTTCTACTGTACAGTGTACATTGTGGGTCATCCATCGAATTCGCAAATTATTACATGTTCAAATCACGTCTGTATTCATCACTTATAGCAAGAGCGAATGAACCAGCGTAACTTAGTGTTTACCAAAAAGTACTTCATGATAGAGTTGGGTTACACTGGTATTTATACTACCCATTTGTAAGTTAAGTTGTGGAGTGGTAGGTAAGTTCGCTACAAAGGATTCGAATTTTGAAAGGAAATTCGCATTCAACTAGTTTTCTTACTATTCTGGATTTTGAGATGATTCTATTAAACTATGAAACACTAAAAAATAGTAATTTATTTAATATTAATTACCTTTTTTACAATATACTAAGTCGAAAATAATATTCAAGGCAATAGCAAATTAGCTCTAGGGCAAATTATAAATTAATAATGAGCATTAACTGGTCAATTACTGATTGATTAAACTTATGTTGTCTTTTTATACAGTTTTGAAAATTGAAAACAACCTATCAAACTCCAGTGATTCGGATTGCCAATTATACAGATCACCAAGAATAAAAGAAATTAGCAAAATCTGCATTTTACGTTTCTTATAGGTGAATGATAAAATCGAAGACAAAGTGTCAGTTGAGGAAGTTCCGAATGAACAGTAGAGGATGTAGGAGAGTGGTTTGTGTGTGATTTTTTAAGACCCTGGACTCTCCAAACTCTCAGCGACGATAAACTCATTCAAAGTAGAGAAGAGTTCATTGACGACATGGAAGATGATAATATTTTACTCAACACGGGACAGTCAGCCGGTAAGGCGTTTAACTGCCTTGACAGAGCTAAAATGAATAGAACAGCAGCCTGAGTGCAGCCATCTATAACTACTCATCAAGAGGACTGGAGAGAAGAGACAGCGAAACAAATTGTTTGAACTGACATGTTGAAGCAATGATACATTTTAATACAGTATGCAAACACAAAATTGTTTTCAGCCATTAAATTATACTGTAAAAAAAAGCAAAATTTGTTTTTTTACTACAAAAGGAAGTTTTTTCGTGAATAATATAATTACCTGGATATTTGACTCTCCGGATGAGGTCTGGTCTTTTGAATCATTGTTTTCTCTTTTTCGTAATAAGTGAAACCAGACAAATTTCAAACATAAACGGCAAAATTACATTAAAAATACGCACATCAGGATCCTAAGATAGTTTTGTTACTTGCGTCTACCGCCAGTAATGAACCGTCCATTCGAGTAAATGCTCAGTCTGGCTCTTAGGAGCTAGCAAACTGCGCAAGCGCACAGTTAGAGGATGAACTTCAATGGCGACTGTTTTGTGATTTGAATCTGCCATAAATTGCCAAAAATAGTAGTCTTTTTTGGTAGAAAGAAGAACGAACAGGGCATTAACCAACAGGGTATTAACCAACAGGGCCAAAGGGTAGTGTTCTGAAGCTGAGCGTGTAGAAACATGCATTACCAACAATAAACACAATATGCAAGAGCCAAAATAATAATGCTGTACGCTACGCTCCTACAAGGGTTGCTTATTTGATTGGCGACAGAACTAGAATGGCAAAAAAATTAGTGATATTGCCAAAGTCACGTGGACCAATCAGATCATCAGGGTTCATTACTGGCGGCAGATCAAAATGTTTTTTTTTTTTTTTTTTACTCTGGTGTTTTGAGGTTTATGGTTACGACAATTGTCACTATCGTCTCTATTGTTCAGATTTTTTATTTTGTTTATTGGTTGTCAGGTTTGTGGTTTTGATTTGATTGCTCGGATCATCAGATTGTAGAAGTTTTCAGCAATTGTCGTTTGGTAATGGTAATTTTAGTTAACGTCGTACTAGAGCAACACAACGGGCTATTGACGACGGTCCGGGATCAATCCCTTAAGGGAAAGACCCGAGGACAACATCTCGTAATTTTGAACCACGGTCAGATGACGAAGCAACACCTGAGCTGGCACCCCACTCTCCAAACTTCCACGCCAACCCAACCAATTGTCGTTTGGAGTTTTAAGGATTCAAAAAGTTTTTTTCGTTCTTTGTTGTATTTATTGCACGTAAATAAAACGTGGTCTAATGAG